>OY856414.1:341316400-341883900 GCA_963693085.1 Alisma plantago-aquatica
CACCCAGAACTGATCAACTTATTCCACCTCCGCTGAACAAAGAGTCACGTTGAGGAAACCATTTTGGCATGCTGCTAATTCCAATACGTATAAGCACAATAGCATGTTGGCGTATAGGGGATGGCACAAATTCTACCTTTAGATTTCCTTTGTTGCTGGTTCAAAGGCTCAAGATGTTTATTTAGGAACCTGGGTTCCTAAGTGCCTCCGTCACCTCCCAGGTCTGGATCGCCGCTATCACCTCCCTGGACTGGAGTTCTGCATCAAGTCGTCGTTGTGCACTGGTTCCACTCTCTATTGCGCACATGATCGTTGATCATCTGGGCCACTCTCCTCTCCGATGGATTCTCTTCTCCGTTCATTAGGCACATAGACCTGTAGTCAGCTTTGTAAAAATAGTTTATGGAGATTTACATTCATTCGTAAACAATTCAATGGATTATGTTCTAGGTCCACCTCGTCCACCCAGAACTGATCAACTTATTCCACCTTCGCTAAACAAAGAGTCACGTTGAGGAAACCATTTTGTCCTGCTGCTAATTCCAATACGTATATGCACAATAGCATGTTGACATATAGGGGATGGCACGAATTCTACCTTTAGATTTCCTTTGTTGCTGGTTCAAAGGCTCAAGCTGTTTATTTAGGAACCTCGGTTCCTAAGTGCCTCCGTCACCTCCCAGGTCTGGAGCGCCGCTGTCACCTCCCTGGACTGGAGTTCCGCATCAAGTCGGCTCGTCGTTGTGCACGGGTTCCACTCTCTATTGCGCACACTAATACATAACCGGCCTTTAGTGTCGGTTATTTAAGACCTTTAGTGTCGGTTTTAATATAACACCTATGTGGGCATCACTAAAAGGCCAACCGTTAGACGTCAGTTCTCAAACCGACACCACAATCCTTTGCGCACCACTGAAAACACGCCAGCAGGGGGTATAGACGTCGGTTATTAGCTTAGAAACTGACGCCATAAACCTTCGCGCCACAGAAAGGGCGTCATCTAGGGCATTATCAGCTTTAGTTTATTAGTGATAACTGACGCCATCTCACCCGCTGCCACGGTCGTGCTGGCCAGCACGGCGTGTCTGGTCTGCTGCCACGACTGAGGTGGCTATCACGACCGTGGTGTCTGGCCTCATTAGGAAAATAGACGTTGGTTACTGGTAGGGAAACCGACGCCAGAACCATCAGCGTTGGTTTATTATTGATAACCGACGCCAAATCACACCCATTAGGCGTCAGTTATAATTATTTATCCGACGTTGTAATCATGTGTCGTCGATTTTAAACAAATAACCGACGCCTATTGTATGTTTTTCTTTTTCTTATCAGTCTGCAGGCCTGCTGTGGCTGGTCGTAGGATGAGAAACGTGCAGTTCAGTTATGAACTGCAGGTTTTATGACATCCATTGATATCAGCCAACAACATACCACAAACCTGCAAAATTAACAACATTAATTTTCACACATTTAGCAATCTGCAGTTCCATTCGATTTTCACACATGTATAAACATTCATGTAGCAATATGCAGTTCCATTCATTTTCACATTCACAAATGTAGAAACATTCATATAGCAGCCATCAGTTTCAGTTATTTTCACATTCACACATGTATAAACATTCAGACACATGTAGAAATATTCAGACATGTAGAAACATTCACACATATTATAATTCAGAAATTCATTTACAAAATATCATTCTTTAGTCATTATTCGCTATCAATATCCCAATTATATGTTAAAACCCCCACTACTTGTATGGTTGTTGCCCATTCTTCTCTTACATCATTTAATTATGTCGTTGTATAGGGAGCATGCACATCTGGTAAGGCCTTTCCTGTAGTGTAGTTAGTTTTAAACACCTGCAAAGAGAATGATGTATATATAATTAATAATATATAAATAAGATTGATATATTTCATATTATCTAATGAGACTATATATAATACCTCAGGAATGATATCGATGTCCACATCGGCATATTTGATAATCATGTGCATAAATCGCATCACATGGTATGCACATGCTCATCCGTTGTCTTGTGTAGCACACTATAAATTGAAACATACAAAATATTAAAAAATACAACTAATTAAGCATTGTTCACATAAATAATACATACATTGCAGTCGGGAACTTACTTCCACATTTTTCCAAATTATTGGATGGTTCTTTTTCCTGGGGACCTTTCCTCTAGACTTTTTGAACTCATCTAAACCTCTACATATTAATGTAACACAGTACATTGCATAATTAAATAGTATTGTAATAACATATATTAACGGATATGAAAATGAAATATTTCTCACCGGAATAATGCCATTTTCATTGTGTGTCCATATTTTGCATTCAATTTAGTCCCCTTAGGATCTAGATAATAGACAGTGAACGTCTCGGGGACAATAACTAGTAACTCCCAATGCGTACCTCTAGAGGTAAAAAAGTTAAAAATTAATAACTCGAAATCCATAATAAAAATGTAATTTTCTTAAGTCCAAATTATAAGCAAAGTAAACTTACTCCACATTGAATGGAGCTATTATCACCGTCTTGTTATTTTTAGCAAAATTTGTAAAAGCATCACAACAATATTGTTGAACTGACAGAGGGTCTTTAGCTACTAGACTAATCAAAGATGGAATCAAAAATCCTACATGTTCGAATGAAAAATCTACACATATCTTGTCTAAGTAGCAGCAAAATATGTATTACGCATGCATTAATAAATAAAAAAGCATATCACCAGATCCTATACAAGGTATATGGATGTATAAAGAAGATCTCACCTTATCCATAGCTCTATCACAGATGTATTCAGCCAATCATATCGAAACAACTCCAAAATATCTTGTATAAATAGTTTGCTTTTGTATGATTGACCTGCAGCATCCGCATCTATAGAAACAGTTATAGGGAAATTTATATCATGTTCGCCTAACCATATTGCCATACCCAAACTTGGGACATGTTTGCGTTGGGACAAGGGATGAATTGACAGTTTGCTTTGGGATGAATTGACAGTTTGCGTTGGGATGGCCCAGTAACATTATAAAGAAAGAATAGGTTACCTCTTCTTGTGAAAGTCCCGTTTTGGGACATGTTTGCGTTGGGATGGCCCAAAGAACACTTTGATGCCCACACAAGTGCCTGCAGCCTTAACACGTCCAGGATGATCTGGGTTACCCAGAGCAACTGTCAATTCATCCCTTGTCCCCTCAGGGATGAACTTGCCTTGTTTTCTCAGCTCGTGCAGCTCCCGCTAATCGCCAAAACAAAATTTTGTAACTAAGTAAACACCACAAATAATCAATATTCGAATGATTGCTCTAAGAGTTGTATTTTACCATTTTTACAACCGCCTCAGCAGTTGCAGGCTTCCTTATTTCTCCCTTCTTATTTTGCCTCCCAGCTATCCAAACATCATGGCAAGGCAGAGGTGTGATACCTATAGTAGTGGATTCCTGAGTACCAGCAGACTGAGCAGTAGACTCAGCCTGTAGTCTTTGGCGAATGCCTGCATATCCCTTTGGACCCATTGTGTGGTCATGCACATTAAGTGCACGCCTTGCTTTTTGCGCCTCACTGAGGGCCTAGTTCTTACCTAGTATATTCAACAAAGTACTAATGACGCTATCACAGACATTTTTCTCAACGTGCATGACATCGATACAATGCCTAACTGTCAAAGAACTCCAATAAGGAAGATCCCAAAATATTGACTTCTTCTTGAATAAAAATTTGTCACTCCGTGTGGCCATAGTACATTTTGATCTCTTACCAAATTCATTAACAAAGTCTTTTACTCTTTCATAAAAAACTCCCCTGGTATAGTTTTAGGTGCACTCCGTTCCTCATTCAATCCATTGAATGCTTTGCGCTTCCTACGATACAGATGGAATTTTGTAAGAAACCTTCGATGACCGAGATATACAGTCTTATCGCCATGTTTTAGTCTTGTTGAATCAGTGTTCTCTTCACATATAGGACACACTTTAGCTCCTTTGACACTATATCCAGACAAATTCCCATATGCTGGAAAGTCATTAATAGTGCAAAACAACATAGCATGCAAATAAAATGTCTCTCTTCGTGAAGCATCATAGGTCATCACACCTTTACCCTAGAGTTTCTTTAAGTCATCAATTAGAGGTTCAAGATAAATATCGATATCATTTCTATGTTGTTTAGGGCCCGATATCAATGATAACATTACGTACTTATTTTTCATAAACAACCAGGGAGGAAGATTGTATATAACAAGCATGACTGGCCAAGTGCTATGTTGGCTGCTCAATGTCCCGTATGGATTCATCCCATATGTACAAAGCCCAAGTCTTAGATTCCTGACTTCTTCACCAAATTCAGGGTACAATAGATCAATCTTCTTCCGCTGTGGGGAATCAGACGCATGTCGTAGGAGGCCATTATTATTTTTCTTAACATCTGCATGCCACCTCAAATTCTTCGCATCTATCGGATTGGCAAACAAGCGTTGAAACCGTGATATTATAGGTAGATACCACATCACCTTGGCAGGAGAACTAGTTTTGGACTCCCCCAAAGTCGTCAATTTATACCGTGACGCACCACATTTTGGACAATCTTTCAAATCCACATAGTCCTTTTGAAATAATACACAATCATTTGGGCATGCGTGTATCTTCTTGGCATCCATTCCCATTGGGTACAACAATTTCTTTACCTGGTATGTTGAGATTGGCAGCTCGTTTCCTTCAAGAAGCATTTCGTTCAACAAAGACAACAATGACGTGAAGCTTTTGTCGCTCCATCTATTGTTACCTTTCAGCTTATACAATCTCAACACAGTGCTGAGCTTTGTAAACTAAGTACAACCCGTGTATAATGATATCTCAACATCATGCACAATGTTTCTAAAAATGGGAGGTGGATCAGTGTGCTCTACCCCACAACTATCCAGCATCGCATGAACGATGTCTACTGGAACTGGTTCATTCACATCTACATCATCAGAGGCAATTTCTTCTTCCACACAAGCACTTCTATCGACATCCACCGGTTTCGGGGTTTAAAATCTCTTCATGCCAGTGCCATTCTGTATAGCCTTGTATAATCCCATTGCACATGACATACCTTTTGATTTCGTCACTAGTGCTGACTTTCAAGTTATTACTGTAATGCCTACATGGACAGTAGAACCTATCTCCATGTTGTTTCCTATGTTCCTCGACAAATCTAATAAACTGGTCAAGACCGGATATAAACTCTGGGGTGCAGCAATTGCGAATGGACATCCATGATCCATCCATTCTATGATCAAAGAGAAAACAAGTATATATTACAATAAGATTAGGGTCTAGGATTAACAGATTAGAGTTTTTGCATGGTTAAAACTTTAGGCCAACAAACACATGTGCTGTCATTCTTATATATAATAAATGTGTACCACCTATCCCATTCTTGAACACCTGATCTCACTAGTAAGTATATAATGTGTATTGGGTTTTCAAGAAAATTTCGACAACATTTCCCCATTGTTCTCTAAGTACATATGTACTTAGAGAACAAATGGGGAAATGCTGCTAAAATTTTCTTGAAAACCAAATACACATTATACACTTACATCCTAAGTGAGATTAGGTGTTCAAGAACAGTCCCAAACCGGGGACTATCCAAGATTTACTCCTAATGAGTAAATCTTAGACGGGTTTCTAGGCCAACAAATACATGTGCTGTCATTCTTATATATAATAAATGTGTACCACCTATCCCATTCTTGAACACCTAATCTCACTAGTAAGTGTATAATGTGTATTGGGTTTTCAAGAAAATTTCGGCAGCATTTCCCCACTGTTCTCCAAGTACAGATGTACTTAGAGAACAAACGGGGAAATGCTACCGGAATTTTCTTGAAAACCAAATACACATTATACACATTATACAGTCTCAAACCAGTGACTATCCAAGATTTACTCCTAATGAGTAAATCTTGGATGAGTTTCTAGGCCAACAAATACATGAGCTGTCATTCTATAACATTGATTTCAACATTTCGAGTGTCCATGCATGTTCATCATCAAGATAAGGACTACACATAAATTAGTATGACCTATGGATGGAGAGATTCATAATTGATTTCAAAATTTCAAACTAGCTCATGCATTATCATCAATCTACATCATACAATAGGGATTCATGTAGACGTTAGGGTGACACATCACTACAAAATCAGAGATTTAACATTAGGGTTTTAATATCTTACATAGATTGATCACAAGATTTCAGCAATATAGTTAATTCAAGATTATGGTGAAATGTGTATTAGGGTTTTAATATCTTAATTCAACATGCATCAAAAAAATACAAAATTAGGTCAAGCATTAGTATTCAATTGCAAATGTATCTTCTTCTTCTTGCTCCCTCCTTACCAAATGGATAAAAGCAAGGCCACGACCGTGTGGGCTGGCCACGGTCGTGGCCTTGCTTTAATCCATTTGGTAAGGAGAGGGAGTAGGAGGAAGAAGAAGAGGTGGAGGACCAACCCGCACGACCGTGGTAGGCCAACACAGCTATGACCGTGGCCAGCCCACACGGTCGTGACCATGCTTTAATCCATTTGGTAAGGAGAGGGAGCAGGAGGAAGAAGAAGAGGTGGAGGACCAGCCCACACGGTCGCTACCACTGGTGCATGTTGTGAAATCCCACGCGGAGCAGGGTACGTGCTTGAGGGCAGAGGAAGAAGAGCGGGAGCAGGTACCTTCGGGCAACTAGTAGCAGGAGGACCAGGAGGAGAAGGAGACCGCCGGCGAGGAGAGCAGCTGCAGTAGGCGGCGGTGCGGAGGCAGGCGACAGGTGATGCAGTAGCAACAACATTAGCAGGTGACGGCGACACAACAGGGAACCGTAGCAAAATCGATCAATGAAATAGAAGAAAGGGGAAGAGTCCACTATGCGTGGGGGCTATTAAGTTACTAAAAGGCGTCAGTTATCCATAACAACTGACACCTTTATTATTAAGCGTCAGTTATCCAAAGACAACCGACGTCAATTGGACATTCCTTTACCTTAATTTTTTTTGGCGGGGACGACGCGCACACCCTTATCACGTCAGTTATGCTAAGAAAACCAACGCCCATATTGGAACTATTTGCGTAAATTTTATCTTCATTCAGCGTCGGTTATTAGGTAAAACACCGACGTTGTATCTGAAACTTTGGTGTAATTTTTTTTTACTCGAAAAAATTGGATTTTGTGGGATACTTTAGGCGTCAGTTTCTTTTCTTCAACTGACAATGAATGAAAAGCGATACCCGTATCTGGTTGGTCTTCAAATATAGACGTCGGATGTCCTTATTAACCGACGTTTAATATTAACAACGTTAGTTTTACTAAAAAATGGACGCCTCTAAAAGTGACGTTGAATGTTGTTTCTGTAGTAGTGGCACTTGATCGTTGATCATCTGGGCCACTCTCTTCGCTCATGGATTCTCTTCTCCGTTCATTAGGCACATAGACCTGTAGTCAGCTTTGTAAAAATAGTTTATGGAGATTTACATTCATTCGTAAACAATTCAATGGATTATGTTCTAGGTCCACCTCGTCCACCCAGAAATGATCAACTTATTCCACCTCCGCTAAACAAAGAGTCACGTTGAGGAAACCATTTTGTCCTGCTACTAATTCCAATACGTATAGGCACAATAGCATGTTGGCGTATAGGGGATGGCACAAATTCTACCTTTAGATTTCCTTTGTTGCTGGTTCAAAGGCTCAAGCTATTTATTTTGGAACTTGAGTTCCTAAGTGCCTCCGTCACCTCCCAGGTCTAGAGCACCACTGTCACCTCCCTGGACTGGAATTCCACATCAAGTCAGCTCGTCGTTGTGCACTGGTTCCACTCTCTATTGCGCACTTGATCGTTGATCATCTGGGCCTCTCTCTTCTCCGATGGATTCTCTTCTCCGTTCACTGCTCACTCTTCTCTTCTTCCCGTTTCATTTTCTTGTCATTCCTACAGTCACTTGGTCCCTACGACAGTAATCAAGCAGCAAGCGGCGGCTGCAAGCGGCTAGGAATGACAACGATCAAGCCACAAGGCACGCCGGCCAGTTCTACCGGTCGTTGGTTGCGCTGCTGGAAGGCCGCTGCTAGCTTGTTGTGGCGGTCTCTATTGCAAAACCCTACGCTGGTTGCTGACCGTGTTGTTGAGGAGCGCGCTGCCCTATGCCAAGAGAGGAGGAGGAGAGAGGAGATAGGAGAGAGGTGGGAGACAATTGATTTCTTAGTTGAGAGAGAGACGAATGGGAGTCACGAGAGAGTTAGAGATGGTCGTTAACCGAGATGGCAGCAGTAAAAGTTGGGATTTTTTACCTTTATCCGGATCAAGATCCAACGCCTATAAATTGAGGTGTATAGGAGCTTCTATACACTCAATATTGTAGCTATATATATATGTGTGTGTGTGTGTGTGTGTGTGTGTATACATACATATATATGTGTGTTTGTGTAGGTATATATATATTATAATATATATAAGTACATATGGGATTAAGAGAGAAAGATTTCCTCCCCCCTCTCCCATGCCCGTGGTGGAGGCCGAACGCCTGAGAGGGTGGTAAATCAAGGCATCAACTGGGATTCGAACCCGAGTCTCTTTGTTAGGAGACACCATGCTTGACCACTTGAGCCACTCCTTGTCGGCTATATAATTGTATATATATACTTATATATATGTGTGTGTATTATAATATATATGTATATATATGTTATTAAGATAGACATTCTCTCCCCCTCTCCCACACAGTGGCGGAGGCCAAACACTTGCGAGGGTGGTAAATCAAGACGGAAGCTTGGATTCAAACCCGGATCCCTTTGTTAGGGGACACCTTGCTTGACCACTTGAGCCACTCCTTGTTGGATATATGTATCAGAAATTCAGTAAATATATTCCCGACCCTCAATGAGGGGCAAAATTACATACTACTCCCAACCGTGTAGTTACAAGAAAATGTGATCGAGGCTTAAAGCCTTACATGAGAAGGATAACTAGTACCATTAGTACTTACAAAAAGACCAATTGTGGATTAAAAGTGGAGATACACTATCAAACGACCTATGGTAAGTTTTATAGTGCATCTGAAGCTCTTTCTCCATCTTGCTGAAAATGTCCAATTCGTCTCTAGGTTTCCCACCATGATTCTTGGAGTTTCTCTCAATACATATAACATGGATGCAAAGAGTTACATCCCAAAGGATGATCAGATTATCATCTTTTTTGCTGTCATCTAACTTTAGTAAGCAATCTTGCATGCTCAAGGATGGGAATCCACACTTCAAGGCCGATCTACCCCACATGTATTTCCTCCATTTGCACTCTGACGTGATGTGAATCGCGGTCTCCAGGTTCGCATTGCACAGGAAGCAGGTGCCAATCGCATTGGGACTCCATTTCAGAATCTTGTCCATAGTAGGAAGAAGATCCTTATGAGCTCTAAATGCCCGAAATCTCCATCTTGGATTGTATTTGCTGCTCCACAACTACTTTGCCACCCTGTCTTTCTCTTGCTTCTGTCTACAGATGTCCCACAAATTCTCATTCGAGGTGTCTTGGAATGTTGGCCATATCTCAGTAATTCTACGCCACTGAGTAGAGAAGCCCCATCTATGATTTGGTTGACTAAAATCATTCAAACCATATATGGTTATCATCCACTTGGCCCATCCTGATTCACCTTGTAAGAGGTTCTTTATTTGCATCTTTGTATGAAAGTCTGCCCGATTTTCTAGTTTCTTCAAGCTGAGGTCACCTTCATCTTCAGGAAAAGAGATCCGCTCCCATGAAGCAGGGTGGATAGAAGAACCCCAAAGAAAATCTCCCATCATAATCTCCATTCTGTACATGGTAGACTTAGTAATTTCACCTTGAGACATCCAGTATTGAATAAGTCCCATAGCACAGCTTTTTATCAAGGTGAGCCTTCTAGAAAAAGAAAGTGTGTTTCCTGGCCATTTGGTTATCATATCCTAGAGTCTATCTAGACAAGGATTGAAGTTTATTCTCCTGAGGTTACCACCTACTAAGGGAAAACCCAAGTAAGAAGTAGGTAGCGTGCCCAGTTGAACACCAATCAGATCTGCAAGATCTTGCTTTCCACCAACTGACTTCGATAGAAAAATACTGGACTTGAGAATGTTTAACTTCATGCCTGATTCATCACCAAACTCATAAAGAATATATTTCAAGTTAGTTAGGCTTCTGCTTCTAGCTCCACAGAACACCAATACATCATCAGTGAACAAAAAATGAGACATCACAGGGGTGTTCCGTATAGTATATGTGTGGATCTTCTTAGAGCTAACAACATTGAATAGTTTCTTTGAAAGACCCTCCATGGAAATGGTGAATAACAAAGGATATACGGGATCTCCCTATCACAAACCATTCGGATTTTTAAAGATCCCCTCAGAAGCACCATTAACAAGAACTGAGAATGATGGAGTGGAGACACACTGCTGCACCAGTTGTATCCATTCATCATTAAACCCCAATTCTTGTAAACACCTCCACATGTAAGACCATTGGATAGTGTCGTAGGCCTTCATGATGTCAAGCTTAACACAGGCAAAAGGAGAGCTCCTCGCTACATTGTAGTTTAGAGTAAATTCAGCTGTAAGAAGGGCACAGTCGTGTATACTCCTTCCTTTGATAAATGCCCCCTGGCTAGGGGAAATTATCTTAGGCATAATAGAAGATAAATGAACTGTAATAATCTTTGCAATAATCTTGTATACCATAGAAGAACATGCTATGGGATGGAAGTCAGTCGGAGAAGATATACCATCTTTCTTAGAAATCAAAGCAAGAAAAACATGGTTGATTCGTCTAACCATGTTTCCACCTTCATAAAACCATTGAATAGCCTTTAAAAGGTCATTGCATATGATGTTCCAATTTTCTCGGTAGAAGAAGCCATTAAAACCATATGGTCCCTGGCTTTTAGAGGCGCCAATGGACCATACCGCTTTTCTAATTTCCTCCATGTCCAGGACTTTGCAAAGCATTTCATTGTCTTCATCAGTAACCACTTTCTTCCAACTGGTTCTATCAAAATCTTTCGAGCAGTGATTCTGGTTGTATAGATTTTCAAATAATTTAGTGGTTTCAGTAGCAATGGCATCTTCATCCGTGAGAAACACTCCATCACTGTCATAAATTTCAGCAATGGAATTGAGTTCCTCCCTTCTTTTGACAGTCGATTGATAGAGATGAGTGTTCCTATCTCCATTAGCGATCCAGTCCATTCTACTCCTCTGCCAGAAATACTTTTCTTCAACGTTATCAAGTATCTTGATATGATCATGTGTACACTTTTCTTCTTGAATCAATTACTCATTGATAGGGGTTCTCCGCAACGCTTTAGCAATATGATCCATTTCAGAATGTTCTTGTTGGAGCAGATTAGCCAAATTGACATGCTTCTTTGCCCATTTCTTCAATTCTTGCTTGAGGTTTTTCAGTTCCTGGTTGAATTTGAAGAGAGGGTTACCATCCACCTTTCTATCCCAAACATCCTGGATAAGGGCGTCAAAGACATGCCACTCTTTCCAGTAGTTTAGGAACGGGAAGGGATGGGTTTTCCTACGTATCTTTCTAAGGCACACGTTAATTGTAGAATGATCTGAGAATTTGGAGGTGAGGAGTTTTGCCTTGGCACCAGGAAATTTCACCAACCAATCTTCATTGACTAAAGCTATGTCAAGTTTACATGATATCCTTTTGGATTTTGCGAGCTTGTTACTCCATGTAAACACCTCTCCCCCAACAGTTGGGAGTTCAACGAGACCAGCATTATCAATGGTAGAATTGAAATAACTCAGTACTTCAGAAAGCACCTCCCGTCCACCTGCCTTTTCTTCCCGCTTGCGAATGTTGTTGAAGTCCTCAATCGTGAGCCAGGGCTCATGGAATAGGGAAGAAATATCCATCAGTTTGCTCCACAATGCAGTGCGTTGTTGCATGAGGTTTCTAGCATATATAGATGTGACGACTATACATAAACCTCCTTTATTGCAGGCTTTAATTGTGACATGTTGATCATCTTCATCGATGACAGTAATGTCCCAGGACCTTGGATCCCAACCTAAACAAATTATGTCGTTATCATCATGTTGATGATTACAGTGGAATTTCCAACTATTAGGGAATAGCTTCTTCATAGATTCTCTGTAGGATTTTTTAATTTTTGTTTATACCAGAATCTCCATTGATGCTTGTATTTTTTTGATAGCATCCCTCACCTCCTTCTTCTTCCATGGCTTCCCAGAACCATAGACGTTCTCCATGTAGAAGGTCATTTACCCTTCCCAGAAGCACGAGTCTTGCGTGACTCGTTACCTCCAGTACCTACACCTCATGCATCTTTGTTCTTCGCCTTCCCCTTTTCTTTTGAGGACTGTGTCTCCTTCTCCAGGCTCTTCTTGTGGCTACCAACATTCACTTCAGGAATCGTTGTGCTCATTGTTTCCACCTTCTCCTGGCTACCATCTCACTTTGTAGGATGTATGTATGTATGTATGTATGTATGTATGTATGTATGTATGTATGTATGTATATATATATATATATATATATATATATATACATATATGCACATATATATGTATATACATATATCTACATATATAAATGCATATATATGGGTTCATCTTTAATACATGTGTGGGTAGCTTCCCAATCCAGAAATAGTTACTTTTTCCCAAGTTTTTTACTTTACACGCGTACAAGGTTACATTACCTTCCAAATATTTACATTGCATGCATAATAGTTATATTTGTAAAAAATATACAATTACACATTTGTTCAGACTTTTATTGTGTTTTTGTCCAATTTTACCTTTTTAGTTGAATAGTTATTTTTTAACAACACAGTTACTTTTTTGTCCTGATAGTTACTTTTCTGATCGAATAGTTACTTTTTAGGTTGTGTCTGTAGAGAAAACTTAATTAACCACATGGATAACAAATGAACCCTCACACACACTCTCTCCCTATATATATATATATATATATATATATATATTTATATATATATGTGTGTGTGGGGGGGTCACTATGAAAAATATGGTCTTTAACTACCAAAAAAATTGTAGCAAAAACCTCAAAATTTGTAGCCAAAAGCTTTGGCTACAATTATCCTTACACTTATAATATATAGCTAATACCCGTGTTGCTAATTTTTTAGGCTACATTTTTCAAACTTGTATGTGTTATGCCTCTGGTTACAAATTCATATGTAACCCTAATTATAGGTAAAAAATTGTCCTTACAGATAAACATGTAGTTTCCATTGGAGCTAAATCTATGACTACAATTCAATTTGTACCTATAATATGTAGGGAGAGATGACATTGGTTACAATTTGTATTTGTAGTTCATGTATAGAAAAAATTAGCACTTGTTACACATGTAATTATAGCTAGTGTGTAGTGAAAGACACCATGTACTATACATACATATGTAGTGAGAGACATTATGTATCCAGTCAGTCACTTGCAAAAATAGAGGGGTTTTCAATAAGAAAACAGATGAATGTTAATAAAGATTGAGTTGTGCTTAGAATGTCAACAATGATACTTTTATTTATATTTGAACAATTAGTATGCATGGGGAGGACATTAACCTGGCCCTTGTTTTACAATATGGATGGAAAAAAGATACATGTATACAATATCTTCTTCTGACTACATCTATCCATTACATACTACAAAGTACAATATAAAGAGGGCTCATCTGCCTTAGTTCCTCCACCTAGTTCACAATGAGTTCAACAACCCTATGAATCTCAACTTTAGTGGTGAATCTTCCAATCCCAAACATGATAGAGGTATATGACATGTCCTCATCAACTCCTAGAGCTCTTAACACATAGGACTAAGCACAAGAGTTGTAGCCTTTCCTATTGGCAACGTCATGTAGAGGTTCATGTATGGTTAGTTTTGGTTGGTGAATCCCCTGGATCAGAACATATTGGCATTTCTTCTCATAATCCATACATTATGTACTTTTGTATGTTGTGGATCTCAAGCACCATCAAGTTGATGGTAGTATCCACTTTGTGCAAACCACCATGGATACCTACAAAGAAACATACAAGTATTGAGACATAGCTCATGAAAGAAACAAGCAAACATAGTTTCTCCTACTCATAACTTACCTATTCCATAATCTGTCTTCTCCCAGTGAATGAGAAGTATGAAGTGAATGAGAAGTATCAATGGGATTCATGCCTTTAGTTTTCTACAATTCAATATATAGTCTAGTTTCCCCAATGACGATTTGTGAACTGCAAGAATTTAAATGGATACTAATTGGTCAGTAAAAGAAGATATAAATTGAATCAAGAAAATCCTTCAACTAGAGGAATTCATGACCAACAGATGGGAAAGAATTTAAATTGACATTTCAACACCTTAGTAGAAAAGCCAACGAAGCTTGAACTAGAGGAATTCATGACCAACAGATAGGCAATCTAGAATTGCAATAATGATACTAGTTTCAGTGAAGGGGAGCCTACATTTGACTATAAATCTTAAGGAAAGAACTAATTAAATCGAACTACAAGAATTTATGTTGACATTTCAACACCTTAGTAGAACAGCCAACGAAGCATGAACTAGAGGAATTCGTGACCAACAGATGGGCAATCTGGAATTGTAGCAATGATGCTAGTTTCAGTGAAGATATAAATCGAACTGCAAGAACTTACATTGACATTTCAGTGAAGATATAAATCAAACTGCAAGAATTTACATTAACATTTCAACACCTTATAGAACAGCCAACGAAGCTTGAACTAGAGGAATTCGTGAACAACATATGGGCAATCTGGAATTGCAGCAATGATGCTAGATTCAATGAAGGGGAGCCTACATTTGACTATAAATCTTAAGGAAAGAACTGATTACAGAAAGGATAACCAGTAGGTGCCTGAGAATTAGTAAAATCACAATGACCTTTACTAAGTTTATCAATTATCCTTTCATGATTCTGCAAAACAAAACACGAGTAACAAATAGGAGTGAGTTAGAGTTAATAGGTATATACCTTCGACCCTTTGCGTATGTGTGGTAAACTGCAGGACAAATCTCTTCTAAACATTTTTAGATATTTCAATTTCTCATTGTCGAACTGATCTCCTATTCTATTGAACCTCAACATGCTAAGATGAATCTTTTGTAAGGCTGTGTGGTTGTACAAGTTGACTATTACATAGCTATAACAATAGCCCAAACAATCTGAAGACTCGAGCCACATAATCAAACATTCTCCTCTTTCAAAATTTCAAAATAGGACACACTTCATCACCTCGAGTAATTTGTTGATCAAATCTATCTATTTAGTTTCATATATTGTGTGATTACTTATTTCTTCAGTGCCTATGAAAACATCATTTGGCCTGATGATCTTCATGGAGATGCTCTCCATGTATCAATATTTCTATCACACTAATATTAATGAAGTAGTTGGGTTGGATGCTAGAATGAGAGCCTTGTAAGATATAATTAACCTTTCTCTTGGATGGATATAGGTTTGAGGAGTACCTTCATATGTAATTTTGAATGGAGTGGTCCCATGAAAATTGCAAGTTCATCATGGTTGTAGTGACTTTATACACATATAGGTATAACTTTATGGTTCTTGATTTCTGGTTAAAATCCCATAAATACCAGCTTTGATAAATATGATCCTTCTATTCAGAAAACAACTATCACCATAATCTGTTTCACTGTAGTCAGTCATCTCTTGGATAAATTAGCAATCTATAAGCTAGTAATATAATAATGTGATGCCATACATCTAACCTAACCAAGAAGGTTCCTCTAGTGGTTTTCTCAAGTAGAATCTTACTAGATACACCACAATAACTTCCTCTTAGAGGTAGGGAGGGTTCTCAAAGCCTAAGATTGAACTTAAAATACTAAAAAGCATGTTTGTAGGATCAGAATTAGAATACTAAGTCTACTTGAATGCTACCAACCATTGCTATACTTAGAATCACCTATATTCTAAAGATAAACCAGCCTATGAAGTTGGAGGATCAATAATTCTTATGCCTTACACATGCTCCTACCTCTAAAGAAGGCTAAACTACATTAGATTTACTGAAAATGATGGGAGCATATAAAGCAAAATGTCACCCTACCTTAGCTCATAGTCATGACTACACTCGTTTGACCACTACCCCCACCCACCCACTTCACTTGATAGCTTAGACCTTTTGAAATCTATTAAGAGCTAGGATATTGCCTCCCAACTTGATGCACAATGGACATCAATGATCATCATCATGTAGAAGTAATTCAATGAAATCAATCACTTGATTCAGTTGATCATTACTTGACTATAAAGTTTGAAAATACTAGAGTAGTTAACCAAGACAAATAGTGTATCTTTTTTGTTGTAGCACAACTCTAGAATAGGTAGTGGCTGCATTCACAAAAGATAACACATTATTAGTGAAGGGATAGCATAAGGAACCTTCGAAGACATCATCAAAGAACCCTTATTCATGTTGTTGCAATAGAAAATTTCCCTCTAAGCATTGTAATTTCCTTCTTACTTCGCCTCATTAAGAGGACATGATACTCACTTGCTTGCTTTGTTACGCTGCCTGAAAATTTAAGACAACATATTTGATTTAGGGAAAAAGTGTATTACCATTGGTCAGGCCACTGAATATCTACTGGAACAGACCCTCTTCTAGATTTGATGAACTATTAACATAGTGTCATGCCCCACTAACTTGTTTCCAGCTTGTTTCCAACTCTTTTAATTAAAGTGAAAATGGTTGTCTGCTGAAAGGCTTCATGCATATATTGATAAAAAATAAGCTCTCTCTATAGAAAATTATTATGTGCCTCACGTAACCTATATAACAATGTCTAATATACCTATAGCAGATAGCAAAACTTAATATTTCATGTCTCGTTCAGTCTTTAATGCTCCCATTCTTCATCTTTCTCCATTCCTTCACCATTCTTTATCAGAATACAAAAATAGAGTCAAAAATATATAATGTAATTCACAATTTATAAGAATATTTTTATGGATAAAGATGGAATGAGTGCATGCCTATTAGATGTATTAACTACATATTGAGCTCTCTATAAACTGCCAACTGAATAGGGAGAGGCACCTACAAATATTCTGCCTCATTTTCTTGTAGTCTTGTTCATCCCATTTTGAATGATAAAAATAATGTACCAACTTCCATACCATGTTCTCCATGGATTGAGAATCACGAAGTCATTCTTGGACATACCCCATGCCACATTCTTCATGGACTAGAAACTCAAGTAGAGAATCACCAAAATCTTTTCCACCCAAGTAAGTGTTCCCATTAGTTTTTCTCACCTAAAATGAAGATATACATAATGAATTTATGTAGTTCTAAGATGGTACCTATGTATGTTAGAATTTTTGAGGATGGCATTCTTAAAGTGGTTTCAGACCTTCAAATCAGTCATGGGATATTATGGTTATCTAATATACTAGCAAGTCATCCGTACTCCCACAATCTTAACATCTAATTTTACAAAAAACAAGTAGTTAGTTTTGAATGTATGTGTATATATGTATATATATATGTATGTGTATATATGTATATATATATGTATGTGTATGTCTATATAGAGACATACACAAACATATAGGGTAAATTTGCCTAACAATACGTATAATAAGCAATTTAGAAATGACAAGCCACTTCTTGCATAAGGGGTATCACCTAACGCCGTTGTAAAGTACATTATTATTTACATTATATCAAAACTATAAAAAAATGATTTAATATTTAAGCTCAAATGTATTTGAAGCCAATCTATAACTCATTTTTAGACCGCCCATATTTATACCACCTCAGAATTACAATCAAGCAATGGACGAATTAAATATTAAGCTCATTTAATATCCACTGAACTCAAATGTTGAAAATTAAGCAACATTTGTAGAACATAAAATCATTTGACAGAGCATCGACAATACAAATGCTTTTTAAATATTGGAAAAACAAAATACTTGTAAGAAAAATGATGACAACTTATCAAGTGGATGAAGGAAACATGTTCAGTATAACTATATAAGGAATTAACCCTGATAGTCTAAGTTTCCAGATAATATGCCACAAAGAGAATTGAGTTTGGGTTTTGTTTTGTTACTTCAGTATGATGAGTTAACCAATAATATCAGGTCTAACAGACTCAAGTCAATGGATGCTTTTTCTCACTAATTTTGCATCAACTATTGAAACATTAATTGGATGAGTAGAGATTGGGCTACAGAAAGGGCACACAAAATCCAACAAAAAGAAGCAAGAATTGGATGAAAAATAATGCATGTATATATGTTGTATCTGACTGTGCATATGTCATCCCCACACTCCATGTGGAAAGCTTGCAGACAAACATTGGCCCCAACATCCAAATTACAGTCGCTATGTCCTTTACTCTCATGTCACTTACTGGTACATGGAGACTCAGTAGAAATGTTGATAAGTTCCAAGGTGATCAAAGGATGGATCTATAATCGTTCCAAACAAATTTGTGAATGAGATGCTAAACTAGTTCTTGCTCAGACAAGTAGAAAATAAACTAGCAAGATGGTAACTTGGCAGTACACATAGAACCTGAGTTTTTTCATTCTAAGATGGTACCAATGTATGTTAGAATTCTTGAGGATGGCATTCTTAAAGTGCTTTCAAACCTTCAAATCAGTCACATATGGTCTCAGTTTCCTACCAACATTCACGAGCTAGAGTAGATCCGCAAAGTATGCACAATATCTGATGCAATTTCTGTAACTGTTCGGATGAATGCAAGATTCTAATTGAACTTATTTGACATCATTTAGATGGCTAACATGGATTGTGGTATTTCAATGGTCAACTACAACTTAATAACACATAGCTAATCTACTTTATATGGATGAGTGTTGTACCCATGATGACTGTAACAAGTAAATATTGTGCTACTAATTTGGATGCAACATGTCAAAAAATGTCAATCAAATACATGAAATGAATAAAATCATGTAGATATATGTTGATTTGACCATGCAAGATTTCATGTATTTCATGTATCGAAACTACAAAACTTCAAAGGTTCCACATACTGACATAGGTCTTGAAGATGAGAGAGTTAATAGACAACCACACTTTACTACCATAAACACTCTATTTTTGTTTTTATAAGATATCCTATCATGTCCTCCTTGCTTTACCTACCCTAACCTTCTACTTTGCACCATATCTCTCTAAAAGTAGCAATTCCAAGATGGAAGATTCCCCTGCAAACATAACTCCAACAAAGTAACTCATTTTAATTGAAACCAAAGATAAGAAAGAAATGTCAAGAGAAATTTTAGTCCAATCCCATGCTTATCAACTTGTTGGAAGAAACCCTGCAAAAACAAGCAGTAAAAAGTGATATGCATGTCCAAATTGACATGAAAGCTTTCCATACAAGCCACGAATTAGAATTATGAATGGAAGTCTTAAGAGTAATAAATTCAGAGAAACTGCAAAATGAGATCAGAATAAAGTTATAATTTATTACAAGGTTTACACATGGATGTGACAAATGATTACTGAAAATCTAAATCTCATTAAATGAGATAAGAATTTTAGCAAGAAAAGTATTGTATGTTAGAATATTGTAAGGAAACAATAGTAATAGAAGCATAAGAGAAAAAATAAGAAAGAGGACGATGAGCATTCAGTGGTTTCAGGTACACAGAGATCATGTGTTGATATGTGCATAAGTTAGAAGCAATTGTTTAAATACCTCTAATCCATGGATCTAACCAAATATAATAACAATCTAACAAAGAGTAGTGTACTATGCATCATAATATGAAACGTGCACCTCTGATCATGTGAAACCCCCAAATCACATACCTTGGCATAGATCTTCAGCAACACATAGAAATGAAGGAATACAGACAACTTTTGGAGCAAGTGTTATTGGATCATTCTCTGCCAATGTTGCTAGTAATAATCATGCCCCATTTCCATCCAGAAAGCACCAATTACAGCCTCCGAAACAAACCCCAACAGAAGTAAAAAGAGATAAATTTAGTTACAAACAAACCTCATCACAGGTGAGAAGAGGTGAAACGATCATTTCTGAACCACATACGTTTTAGAAGCAAAAAACTCTCTAATAGATGCATGGTATAGAAGGTATAGAACACCTACCATACCAAGAACTCACCTATGAGTCCATCACCTGGAATTTGTTGAATCACATCACTTGAACCTCCAGTACTAGTTTTCAACTCACAAGGAAGATCAGCAACATCATATGCCATGAAAAGGGGGCAATCAGAACAAGCAATCATTAACATATAGACGTCCATAACAAGATATCATAGAAATCAGGTGCATAAAAATAGAGAAAGAAAATAAGATCATGATTAACTCATCCATTTTCAGTAGACTACTTATTCTACAGCAACACCAACATCTAAAATCGCGTACGAAAAAGGCCTCTCATGGCTTTAGCTGGTGAATATTGCCATATATTAAGAAGCTCAAGTGTGGTTAGACCTCACATAAAGTCCAAACAATTAAATAAGACCACTCTTGAGAAATAACATAGTTCGACAAATCATACTAACCACCTGTAAAAAAACTCAAATGATCCATAAATATTTACAAGTAGTAGAGATCTTCAGTGGGATAAAATGATAACACACAAAGGTAACGATTTTGTACTATGGAACTATTCAGCATGAAGCTATCAACCATGTGCATTGTACAGTTGGCATTTTTCACATGAAAAATTGATCCTAGATTGAATCTGTCTCCATGGGGACTCTGCATTAGAAAAGTTACACATTGATAGCATCTGGACAAACAAAACCAACAGCTCAGTCTTCAAGAAGACTTCAAAAGAAGGGATCAATGATAAAGCACCCATGACGTCTAAAATCATAAACAGATCACTTAGTTAGTTCCTAGAACATAAAGTGGTAAGGCTTTAACCAACAATAGACAACAACCCTTTGCAGGTAATTTCAGATCATCAAAGAAAATCTCTAGAAGATCACTTATCAAAAGGATTAGTTATATTAGACACTTGGGAATCCAAGAAAAGGGAGAAACCAGCAAACACAGCTGTATAGTCCCATCAGTGCTTTAAACATATCAGACATAAATTCTTTGCAAATGAAGCATTAAAGCCATCAGAAAGAAAAAATGTAATAAGAGATCAATAGGATTGCTAAATCATAGGCATCAAATAGATAAACAAGTTTACTGTCAATTTGGCCTCAACAAATTGTTCTTCAACCAGAACCATACATGCCACTTGTTCAGTAACTATAATAACATGGTAATCATTTAATGCATGGAAAATAGATAGTGAATGATCTATACGAATTTTTCCTTTTAATTTAAAATCAAGACAATGAAATAATGAATGGTACTACAATATGTGTGATATCCACATTTATTGAAAACCAACTAAATATAATAAAGAATGGATGACTTCTATTTTTACTAAATCCTATGAATTCATATGATATGTGAATCTCCATGTTGATCAAATGACTGCTACCCTTGGTTTCCACGTCTCCAAATGGTTCACCTACAATGATGCATAAATAGTTAAGAAGTGGACTTCTAGTATTGAGATTAATTTATAAAATGTTACCTGACAATGAGTAATTTCTTTGGCCAAGCTATCACTGTCCCAATTACATCCTCAATGACTTGGTGTTGACCAAAAGGCCTAATCAACTGCTCTTGAGGTTGGATTGGTACAGTAATGGACACGACAACAAATGAGGACCCCAACAGTGCTCCTCCTACGACATAAGTTGGACTTGTAGAAGTAACGTGTCCTTGTGCTACAATTGAATTCCCATCCTCAAAACTTAACAAGGAAATGACCCTTTAAATTTATAAAGACTGTGTCAAACATTATTTATACCTAAAAATCAGATTGAAAAAATTAATCAATAAATGTTTGGATATAATAACATGTCCTTCAATAATTGGTGTTTCACTACTTGATTGATTTGGTCTGGGTAGTCTTTCATTAGTGGTCCTTGTGATATTCTACACAATAAATAGTTTACTATAAGAAAATCAATTTTGTTATGTAATCACATTATAAGAATTTGAAGATTTACCTCGTTCGGCTGAAACAAAGCACTCAGGTTAGAATTTCTCAGCATCATAGCTTCAAGATTTTCAAATGTTTTCTTCATTTCTAACAACTCCTTTTGTTGAGCCTCATATATCTGGGTATGAGAATCAACAACCACTTATAAGTCTGTGATTTTATTTTCATATACATTATGAGACACATGAATCACATGTTTCACAAGAATCTTCTTTGGGCCCAAAATATGATCAAATATCTCTTCTTCATCAAGATTTTCATGATTACTTGCAAGTTCCACATTCATCTTGTCCTACATGCAATATTAATGAGAATATTTTATTAAATAAAAAATAAATTTGTTAAATGATTGCTTACAATCAATTCTGTAGATTTTGCATCCACAACAGTACCATCCTTCTTCAAATGGGTGGCCTTAAACAAGTCTAATCTGCTAACATTTCCACCGTTTTTCTTTTCTAGTAACTATTTGTAACAGTAGCAACATATATGAGCATAGTAGTAAGAAAGTGTAATTCACATTTCAACCAGAAGATAACTCACATTAGCCTTCACACAAGCATACGACGTTGATCCCGATGTATGTCTTTTCATTATGAACTTTTTGCTCATAACATTTTTAGCACTCCTTAACTACATACAATGCATTATAATATAATTATATATAATATACACTATTAAATTCTACAAAATTAAGGAATAAATTTTTTTACCTTTCCATCGTCAGAATCCCAAAATTTCACAAGAAATTTCCATTGATCAGGATCAACACGGGAGGGGCAATCATTAAGTCGATCATATTTTTCTTTGTGCCGCATGTAGTGGTTTTTTTAATATCTACTTTGAAGTTTCTCCAACAATCCCTCACTATTGGCTTGGAACAAGATTACAAGTGACAAAAAACATGGTGGTCTGGGTTGATGTCGATGCGAGAACTGAACCAAGCCTTGATCTACAAGCATGCATGGGATCTGAGTTCACACAGGAGTTCTCTTTGGTGCGAGGGTCTACTAGATAAGTACACACGGTTCAATGGGGGTTGCATGCCTAATGTATCTAGATTGGGTCGTGCAGTGATACAAGGTAAATCATTGATATTAGACAATTCTATTATGATCCCTGTGAATGGAAAAGACACAAGTGTGTGGTTTGACAGATGGTGGGTCAACAACGAGCCTTTGAAGGACTATGCCACAAAATCTATACCAGAGGACCTACTGGACCTGAAAGTTTCATGCTTCATTAACTTGGAACATAAATGGGATGAGGAGTTCTTGAAGGATTGGCTTCCACATGAGATAGTTAAGAACGTGTTGCATACAACCATCCCCCTGAACACTGATGTTCAAGATGTCCGGGCCTGGTGTCACACTGACGCAGGTACTTTCACCACCAGAAGCGCTTATGATATAATCAGGTCGGCGAAGGACGTAAGAACTGAAGGAAAATGGGAGATAGTGTGAAAGATGAAAGCTAGCAAGAAAGTCAAATATTTCTTCTGGCTCATAGGACACAACACCCTTTTAACAAACAATAGGAGAGTTGTTCGAAGCTTGACTACTAGTAGCCTCTGTCAGATATGTGGCCTAGAGGAGGAAACAATCTTTCATGTCTTGAGAGACTGCGAGCAGGCTACACATGTGTGGACGGAGGTCTTAAGCCAGAGTTACTGTGATTAGTTCTTCAGAGAAACAGTCATTTGGAACTGGTTACACGATAACTTGAAAGCTCCTGCACCTCACAATGTTCAGTTCACCATCGGCTGCTGGCAACTATGGAAGCATCAGAACCTACAAGTTTTTTAAAAGAAGAAGCTAAGTGTGAACCACCTGCAGACCCTTATTGCCAAAGAAGTGCTTATCAACACAAAGGCATGGGCTTTAGATCAGCCGAACCAGCTGCACGAGATTCATCATGTTGGCTGGACTAGACCGAAGCAAGGCACTCTGAAGATAAATACTGATGTCGCCTTCAACCTGACATCCCGAAGAGATGTTGTTGTAGCAGTGTGCCGTGATGAAAGGGGCCACTAGCACAGAGGCTGGGGTAGGAGTGTCCAAGCTGACAGTGCTCTTGAATCTGAAACTCGGGCTATAGAACTCGCTGTGGAGGTTGGACAGGGTCTAAGTTGTGATAGTATATGCATTGAAACTGATTCCATGAATGCCAAGAAGGTTGTTGAGGATAAAGGAACAAGATTCCCAAGGTTAACCAGATGAATTAATGCTGTGAGGAGAGGGCTTAAACCAGGTTGGTACTGTGTACACTCCAAACGTGAGGGGAATAAAGTTGCTGACCAACTAGCCAAGTTTCATATCAAAAACAGCCATGGCTCTTATTACTATAGGAGTCCACCTAGTCACATTGTTGACCTAGTCAACATGGATACTTGTAATGGTAGTAGTACTACCAAGTTTCATTCTACTTTTACTAATCTAGAATGTAATAGTTTACTGATTCAGCTTGCAAGAGAGGGGCGAGATGAATAAAAATACCCTCTGACTTCCTTAAAACAATCCCTCACTGTTCGCAAAACTGAATTCTTCCCGTTTATGTCGATAACAAACTTGGTCTATAACAAAAGAATAATTTTTAAATAAAAAATTCACAACATTGTATTATATCTCTAAGACTAGAATTACCTCCACATAATTCCATATAGCGGTTTTGTTTTCCACATGCACTTGTCGCCAATCAAGATAGTTTAATGGTGCAAGATCAAAATCTCTAGCAACAGTTCTAAAAAAAGAAGACAGGTCATTCTGATGTGGTCCTATTAGATATCCATTCTCATCCAAAGTAATTGGCAGCTTTTTATCCCCTGTCTTACCCCATAATCGGATACACTTCGAAATTTAATTGTTAGAAATATTACCTCTCCACGGGGTACATCCAACGATAGAATATCAGTCTGGCTATCTTCACTTCTCGTGGAAGATGAATGACCACATGCTCCATCACATCAAAGAATGATGGTGGGAGAATCTTCTCTAGGTTACAAAGAGTAACTGCTATTCTGGATTCCAACTTCTCAAAAGTATTTGGATTTATGACTTTAGAGCATAAGTCTTTAAAAAACTTGGATAACTCAATTACAACAAATCTAACATTTTTGTTGGGCAACGCTACTTATAAAGCTAATGGGAGAAATTGTTGCATCAATACGTGATAATCATGACTCTTCAATGCCATCATCTTTCTTTCTTTGACGCGTGCATTTCTAGCTATATTAGAAGAATACCCATCAGGAACTCGAGTAGACTTCAATAGCTTACAGAATAATTCTTTTTCCTTCTTCAAAGTAAAACATGAAGGCGGGATGATTTTTTTATTTCCGTCCTTGATAATGTGAAGTCTATTCCTTATGCACATCTCTTCAAGGTCATATCAAGAATTTTCAGTGTCCTTTAACTTCTCCATTCCTAGCAGTGTGTGAATCAAACTCTCACATACATTCTTTTCTATGTGCATCACATCAAGATTATGACGTATAAGGTTATGCTTCCAGTATGGAAGCTCAAAAAATATACTTGGCTTTCTCCAGTTGTATGGTAAATTATCTACATCTCTAGTTTGATCTAGAACTTGACTTCCAGATAACATCTTAGGAGCACTTCTAAATTCTTATTTTTTATAAAATGATGAAGCATCTTCATTAAATTTATGATCCATTAGGAGGAACCTCCTATGATCGATGAAACATTTTTTCTTACTATATGGTAGTCTCCATGAGTACACGTCTTTGTTGTAGAAAGGACATGCAAGATACCTACTAGTTTTCCAACCAGATTGATAACCATACGCAGGAAAGTTGCTTATCGTCCACAGTAAGGAAACATGCAACTTGAAAATCTCTTTACAATCAGCATCATAAGTATCAGCACTAGCTTCCCACAGTTCTTTTAACTCCTCAATCAATGGTTGTAGGTAGACATCTATGTCCATTCTCGGTTGAGTTGGACCAGGAATAATCATCGACATGATAAAATTGCGAGACTTCATGTACAACCATGGTGGCAAGTTGTATGGAATCAATACGATGGGCCAAATGCTATATGATAGACTCATGAGACCAAAAGGATAAAATCCATCAGAAGTTAATCCAAGACAAACATTGCAAGAATCAGAAGAAAATTCAGCATGCATATTATCAAACATCTTCCATGCTGGAGAATCTGTTGGATGTCGTAGAATCCCATCCTTGGTACGACTTTCATCATGCCACCTCATTAGGGGTGACAGTTTCGAACACAAACAATCTCTTCAACCTAGGAGTCAAGGGAAAGTAGCGTAGGACTTTACAAGGAACTCCTTTCTTGTTCGTACGAATGTTTTCTACACCAGATTTGCCAATTTTGATTTCTTTATATCTAGAAGCACCACATTTCGGACATGAAGTCTTATCTACAAAATCCTTTCGATACAAAATGCAGTTATTTTTGCAAGCATCGATTTTATCATAGTTAAGTCCAAGGTCCCTGATTATTTTCCTGAATTCATAATAAGAGTTGAGCAACGTCTCACCCTCTGGAAGCAATTCCTTCAAAATCTCAAGCAGCTCAGAAAATGACTTATTACTCCAATTATTGACACATTTTATGTGAAACAACCTCACAATAGTGTACAATTTAGAGTACTTCTTACTTCCAGGGTACAATTCGTGTGAAACAATCTCTAATAGTTTGTAAAATTGCTCATCTTCTGCATCATCAACAAATACAAATTGATGGTCGTCATCTTCCATATTCTCTCCATCCTGTGATACACCATACGCATCATACAACATGTCTCTCATGTCATCTTTGGATGTGTCATTTTGTATTTTTGAATCCTCAGAGCTATCAAATGAACCCTCACCGTGAAAAATCCAATTTGTGTAGGTGGTCAAGAATCCATTCCATAACAAGTGTTCAGTTGCGACTTGACGATTCTACCAATGCACATTTAAGCACTGCTTACAAGGACATAAGATAGTCCCATCCCTGTTGGATTTTGAAAATGCATGCTCTATAAATTTAACCACCCCAAGTAAATATGTCATGCTTGTTCTGTGTTCCTCATGGATCCAACTTTTATCTATCATGACTACCTATAACAGTTAAGAAAAAAAAGGATAAGAATACAAAGTATTAAAAATCATTACATAACTTAGTTTCAATAAGATTTAAGAGCTCTTTCTCATATATTGGGCAGAGTTTGCCCAGACCAGTAAGAAATTGGATTTTCGAATTTTGAGAGTAGATAGTGACACGGAGGCCAGTCCAACCTCTACCAATGAACAATGCATTAGCTACTCATTTTTGAAAGCTATCCCACTAGTTTAACATTGTAGGTAGATCTTATATACCTATTGATACCATTACATGGGTCATATACAAGTCAAAACCAGTTAGTATATTTTATACTATTCTGTTCAAAATCATATAATGACTCATTTAGTATATAATAATGAGTATGCTTTATACTATTTTAGTATTATTGATTATAATGGAAACAAAAAAGTCACGCTTCAATGGTAACCAAAGGATCATGGACTATACTATACTTTCTGTGAAATGAATATTCTAACAACTATAGCAATTTGGCCTACTTTTCCACTTTGTTAAAAGAATATGTTGTAAATTCTATCAAAATATAAAACATAGAATTTACTAGGAATTTAAATAACCATGCTTTTGGAAAATTGACATTGACTGATAAGTTCTATTCTGAAAGCAGTCAATCTTTTGTTGTCTTCTTCATCATAAACATGGTATTGAATATGCACTCTATCATGATTATAGCATATGTTATTGTTTTTGTTTTACAACTATTCTGATCTATATGATATTGAATATGCACTCTACATAAAGTTAGTCTTTATTCCTCATTTATCAATTCAGTCGATTTTTTGACCCATATGTAAACCACCTACCACAGTCTGCATGTATATATGTTGTACCTTCCAAACATGGAGAAATAAGGACTTGCCAATGTGTCCTAGATTCACCCAGTATTTGTAGACAATTGCTATTCTTATTTGATGCACCACCCAATATATATCTAATTGAGAGATACGTAGGAGAAGAGTGTCACATATGATCACATATCACAACCATAGTTGTTTATTTCCACAATTAAAGCACAACATCACAGTTTGAGATTGATGGCTATACACACACTAGTACAGAAATGGTCTGTAGCGTCAGTTTTTTTTAAGCATGTAGCGTCACTTTTTAACCGACTCCTAAGTGGCCGTCGCTATAGATTTTGACCTATAGTTTCGGTTTTTTTAACTAAAGAAAATCGACCCAATAGGCTGCAAAAAATGAGAAAAAAATTGTGATCAAGGTTGTAGGTCAATTATCAAACTCAATCTGTAGACCTGTAGCATCGGTTTTCTTAAAAAACCGACCTTAGAGGTTCACTCTAAGGTCAGTTTTTTAAGAAAACCGATGCTATAAGGTCTACAGATTGAGCTTGCCAATCTGTAAACCTGTAGCATCGGTTTTCTTAAAAAACTGAACTTAGAGGTAACCTCTAAGGTCGGTTTTTTAAGAAAACCGATGCTACAAGTCTACAGATTGAGCTTGACAATATGTAGACCTGTAGCATCGGTTTTTTTAAAAAACTGACCTTAGAGGTTACCTCTAAGGTCAGTTTAAAAAAAAACGATGCTACAAGTCTACAAATTGTAACCACACACGGTCATGCTATGCGGCACAGCCGTGCTACCATAACCCAACACGGCCGTGCTACACAGAACGACCGTGCTACCAGAAGCCAACACGGCCGTGCTACGCGGCACGGCCATGCAACCATATCCCAACACGGTCGTGCTACACGTCACCTACAAAGCCAGTTTTTAAAAAAAACCGACGCTAGAAGTTGCAATTTTTTTTTAAAATATTTGCAGAAATAGTAACATAACAGAAGAATAAAAGAACCAACATATGAGAGAGGGGAGCATTGATGCTCAACCATCACCATTCCAAACCACACATTCATAACAAAAATGTTTCATATATTTAGTTGTGTTACACATAATCACATCATAATTTACAAAATGATAGATTGCAAGTCTGAGATGATATTAAATGTCAGATACAAAAGTAAATATGAAAGAGTAACCACATACATAAATGGAGCTGACATATTTAATCCAATATTATATTGACTTCATTTAGAAAAGCATCTCACCACTCTTCTTGGAATTCATTTAAGTCCTCAAGTGTGTAAGGCTAAGTTGTAAAGATCTGTAACAGAAAATGCACATGCTAATATTTTATAAATTGACTAAAACCACTTGAAAATTTATGATGTTATTCTTTATTACCTGATCTATAGTCTGAACGTCATATGATGCTTGTTTAACAATAGCTTGCATATATTTCATTACATAGTAGCCACAAGCCCAATCATTATTTTTTATAGGACACTACAAATAAAGAATTATACTTAATGTTAGTAAACTACTATAAACATGAGTTGAGATAAGAATATAACAATTGATATATAAGAGTTGAAAATTAATACATACAAGACTAAGTAGTTGTCAAAGTAGCTACCTTGACATTTTTCAAAGTCAATGTCTATAATTTTGTGGGTATTTATCCTCCACCTTAACGAAAAGCCTTTATACTCCTATCAATTAAACGATAGTTGGTAAAATAGAAATATCATGTTGAAGCATTGACTAAATTTATGCTTACTCCATAGTTGGCAATTTCAATTTGTGGCCCCTTTTTGTTATTCCCATTGGGTCAAGATAATAAAGATTCATCAATTTTATTCCCATCCTCATGGTGCTCATGCTCATGCTCAGAATGTTCATCTTCACTCACCATTTTAGAACATGCAAGTATACATGAAAAAAATAAGTGATAATAAAAACACAAGTGATAAGGTATACATGATATATGATGTATATTTAAAAGATTACTTGCTTGAATGATCATAAAATAAATAATTCAAAGAATACATGCCTCTAGTATTGGTTGAGTTGTTAGTCAAGTAAATAACCACTCACATACGTACCCAGAGAACAAATGAGGAAATACTACTAAAATTTTCTTCAAAACTAAACATACATTATATAGTTACATCCTAAGTGAGATTAAATATCCAAAAATAGTCCCAAACCGGGAACTATCCAAATGATTACATATGTGATTACATATGCGATTGATAACAAAATGGAGATATGAATGAATAAATATTTTTATTATTGGTTGATTTACTAGTCAAATAAAATGGAACATTGGGAGAATGAGAATATTATACCTCACTTGTAAGCTGAAGAAGAAATATATGCAAGTCAACAACAAGTCAATAGCACCTGCAACAACACAAATGCACGATTCAATTCTGTTATAATGTATTAATTATCGGTCAGTACATATGAATTTTATAGGAGCAGTAACAAATTCAAAATTGACAAATTTTGATGATTCTACAACTCATTCAACATGGCCGTGCTGCACAGTACAGCTGTACAAACAACACAGCCGTGCTACCTGGTCAGTTGCTTGAAAGTAAGATGTAAATGGAGGAGTGAGGCAGCAAGGAGAATACCTTGAGAAAAACCGGTCGGTGAGGGAGCTTGTGCGGGAAAAGAACTGGAGAGAGATGTGCACGGCCCTTGCAATGCCTAAGGCGTCGTCACCTTTTAAGGAAGAAAGCACCGGAGAGAGTTGCAACGCCTAAGGCATCACCATCGTCCAAGGAAAACGGTGTCAGAGATGCTGGTAAGGAGCGTCGTCATCACCGGAGATGGTGGCAAGAAGCTTGGGGGTCTTCGTCCAAGGAAAGTGGTGCTAGTTTGCCTCTTTTCGGACGAGGAGATGGTTGGGGGAGGTCACCTTTGTAGAGGCGGCGTTGCCTTTCTTTGGACCCGAGAGCGGGAACGGGGGGTAGCAACAACAACAAATGGAAACCTAAGCCTTACAATCGGGCTTATATGTGCAATGTAGAAGACCTATAGCGTCGGTTTTTTGTAAAAAACCGACCCTAAAAGTCTATTAAAAAAACGATGCCTGGACTTAACCTATATGACGGTTTTTTAAGACAACTGTCACTATAGACCTGACCTATAGCGACGGTTATCTTAAAAACCATCACTATAGGTTAAGTTCGGGCACTGTTTTTTTAATAGACTTATAGGGTCGGTTTGACAGTATAATCGACGCTATAAGTCAGGATCTGTAAAGTCGGTTATATATAAAAACCGACTCTAGAGTTCCAAAGTGGTGCCCGTGTTTTTTGTTGACCCTATAGCATCGGTTATTTTAAAAAACTGACCATATAGATCGAGGCACGAAGCCAAAATTGAACGAATTTACGCCGCAGAAAATCTATAAGGTCAATTTTTATGTTAAAACTGATGCAGTAGTCTATTAGGTCGGTTATTCTAGTAAAAACGACGCTATGGGAAGCGACGTTACTGGCCAAAAATATAGTAGTGAGATGGTCTTCTTTTGTTTATCATGTTAACTTATATACTACACATCACCCACTCATGAATATACTCTTCTTAAGTATTATTGCCAACATACACATCTTCCAATGTTAGTCTTCTATCTTCTTGTAGAATTGATTAACAGTTTTATCTCGTTTATAATATTCTATGTAATGAGGTCTTATTTAATTTCTCAAATACCAAGGCTAACTATACTAGAAAAATAAGGATTATGAAATGGTTGGTTTATACCTAATGTTGGTTTAATATGGTTGTTGAAGGTCAGAAAAAAATTATTTAAAAGGAGGATTACAAAAAGCACTCGCTACATATAAATTAATTGTAACTGAAGCAATCATAAAATAAATGACAACAATAAAATATGGCACAAAATTCCATCTTCCTATTTTAGCAAATATAACAGCCTATTTCCAGTAGCTCTCAACAAAACAATTAATTAAGTCATTACTGCAAATATAACAACTCCAACACCAAGAGGTTCATATATATAACATCTTAAATACCAAGAAATGACAAAATTATGTTTTGAAATGCTAAATCATATGTCGCTTACCTTTAAATTCAGATTAGAGAAGCTTTTATGTCAAAAGTGTGTGAAAATGCTAAATCGTACACTGTAGTAATATAGAGAGGGTGAATTACCATATCATCTTTAGAGGGAAAAAATTATCCCAAGAAATTATCAGTCTATGAGTTCTGATGTTCTACATGCAAACTTGTTTTACATAGGACCACTATGTCACTAACTTCCCGCCATCCAAGGGATCCAATACCTAAGCCCAATAACAAATACTAGAGACAATATCCACAAGTGCACACCTGTCGGAAGAGGATCTCTGGATCCATTCATGATTCTTCACATACCACACTCAACAAAGAAATCCAAAACATAATAGTTCGATTATCAATTGTGTCCTAAATAATGGATTTACCTCAGTTATTATATGCAGGAGAACTGCTGGGGAAGAAGCGGGCACCGGCGGAGGAGGAAACAGAGGTAGAGGACTCTGGTGGAGGAAGAAACTATGAGTGCTCCGGCAGAGATAGAAACTGCAGAGGACGCCGGAGGAGGAAGCAACTGCAGAGGGCATCGACGGAGGAACCAATTGCAAAGGGTGCCGATGGAGGAAGCACCTACGGAGGGCACCGGGGGAGGAAGCACCTGAGGATGGAGTCTGCAGAGGGCATCAGCGGAAGAACCCACTGTAGAGGCACTGACGGAGGAATCACCTACAGAGGGCGTCAGGGTAGGAAGAACCTTCGAAGGGCGTGGGCGGTGGAAGTAGCTGTGGAGGTCTGGCGGAGGCAGCTATGGAGGAACCACCTTTGAACGGCTGGAGGGAGGGTGGAAGACTGATGAATCACCTTCACACGGCTGGAGGGAGGGTGGAAGGCTGAGAAACACCTTCAAATGGCAGTAGGGAGGTGGAATCCGGAAGACGGTTTCGACGATCCCTACATCGCGCGCGGGGGACGGAGTCAGGAGTGGGGGAACCAGGGAAATAGTAAGCATGGGGGGAGGGAAATTTTGGGGTTTTCTTTGTTTTTAATTAGCCAACTAACTACATTATGGATACAATCAAAAGGAGACAAAATTATAGCTATATTTTATTTATAGAGCTAGCTACAATTATTTTGGTTATACAAATATATTTTATAACTAAAAATAGTTCTCTCTACACGTAAATTAACTATAACCCAAACAATTGTAGTTAAATCATTTTTTCTATAGTGTGTGTGTGTTTAGATACATACATACATACACATACATACATACATACATACATACAACACAAATGCGTGTCTCCTTCCCTAGGGCTACATCCAGAGATTGACCAGGCAATTCTGACCTAGGGCATGGTGCCCACGCCTCCGGCAACCCCGACCGGTGGTGTCCACTCTAGTAACACCCCACCCCACACAACCACCACTACCAAAGCTACGAGTATCTCTAGAGATGACAAAGACCAAGCAACGATGGAAAACTTGAACCCTAAGCACACAGTTAGGGTACCTGGAAACGACGACACAGGGAAGACGACGACTAGGAAAGCATGGAGTCAGATCATCAAGTAACCTCAGACAAGCAAAGAGGGGGAGCTGACATACCCTAAACCCAATATGAATGAGGGGGAAGTTCATGTTGAATTAGAAGAAATGGAGTTTGATCTGATGAAAAATGTATGGGAGTATATCATACTGATATACATGTTGGGGAAATGGCCTTTTGATAAGCATATACTCACTTGGATGAAGCGGATTTGGAGACCAAAAAGGACCTTGGAATTGATCTCACGTGAGAAGGGGACGTTCCTTGCCCGATTCTCGAACACAGCTGACAAGGAAGCTATGTTGAACCATGGTTTGAAGTGGTTTGATCTCCAGTTAGTGGTGACAAAGGACTATCGCTATGGAGATGAGATGAGGAAGGATCTCTTTGCCACAATCCCAACTTGGATCACACTGAACTCGTTCGGGAGGACTTGGACCAAAAGAGCTGTAGGGATCATTGCCGCAGGCGTTGAAAGGGTCATACATATAGACGAGAGGTCTCTGAGGAATGATGGTGCTCAGGTGCTTGTGGATCTGAAGGCCGAGAGTATCATACTAAAGACCGTCTGGCTAAATGTGAAAGGACACATAGTGATTATGATTAAATAGAGTATGATCACATCCCACCAAGATGCAACCACTGCAATGCTTTTGGTCATGATGAGTGCAAGGATTAACCAGAGGAAGAGGAGGTTGAACCCAAGAAGGTTTGGCAGAGGAAATAGGTTCCAAAGACCACAGAGGAGCAAGTTGTTCATGTTAGTAGCAAGGGAACGGATTCGAACCAATATACTCCATGCTCACAGCTAGGGGACCAGAGGACATGAAGTCTGAAAGAGGACGCTCCAGTTGAAATAGCAACAGAAGATAGTGGGAATCCTAAAGATGATGAATACGAGGAAGGAGAGTATGTATCCTCATCTACGAGGAAAGGGCCAAGGATGATAGGTATACCAAAGAATGTGGGGTAAGTACCATCCTAGACACCACCAATAGCTTTGAGGATCTCTCTAACTCAGACAAGGAGGGGGGAGAGGTTGTAGCGCAAAAGGAACAGGTGGAGAGGAGGAAGGATAACAAGAAGCAGTCGGTCAGGCATACCGGATCAAACAAAAATCTCTGATATGTCCCTGCTTCTATGGAATATCAAGGGTGGATGTGACAGAAACAAGAAGAAGGAGATTCGTGAGTGGATCTTTGCCACCAGACATTCCTTAGTTGCTTTAGTGGAAATTAAAATAAAGGAACAAGATAAGAACAACATTAGATATCTCTTTCTGTAGGGATGGGAGTGTATCTAATATTGAGTGTGCATAAGTGGTTGGAGTTTGTGTGGCATGGAACTCATGTGCGTGGTAGGTATCAACGATACTGATGATAGATCAACATGTTACAGTTGACTGTTGTAACAATGAAGGCTTAGACATGTGGCTGACAACTGTATACAGTCATAATGATGGTAATGCCAGACTTGATTTATGGAAGGATTTGGTATCTATTTGCAAACAGAAAAATCTTCTGTGGTTGGTAATAGGGGACTTCAATACTATTCATATACATGATGAGAAGAGGGGGAAAAGGTTAGCATTGAATGAAGAGATAAATGCTTATAATCAAACTATTGATATAGTTGGACTCTTTGAGCTTCCAATGGTGGGAGGTGATATCTTCACATGGAACAATGAAAGGGGGCTGGAATACATGATAGTGAGAAAACTAGATAGAGCTTTAGTGAATGATGAGTAGTTGTGAATATTTCCTAATGTGCAGGTGAAAGATGGAGGATCTAAGCTAAGTGACCATACACCTCTCTCAATTCAGATTACAGAGAAGAAACAATAGAGGAAACCTTTCAGATTTTTAAACTACTAGGCAGAATGGAAGGGATTTGAGCATGTCATAAAAGAAGGATGGAGCATGCAAGTGATGGGAAATCTAATGCATGTCTTTGCTAAAAATTGGCAAATACCAAGGCTGCACTTAAGAGATGGGTCAAAGTTGAAGTGGATATTCTAAGCCTGATCAAAGAAATAAAAAGAGAATGCAAGGATGTTAGAGAAAATTGATGACAAACCCTCTTAATCCTGTGATGATAGAGAAAGATAGGGAGCTGAAAAGGATGCTACAAGACTTGATGAAAGAAGAGGAAAAAATCTACTAGAAAAGGAGTAGGGAGAAGTGGATGGATTATGGGGATAGAGTGGTCAATCAAAAGGAGGATCTAGAAGAGTAGGCCATAAACTTCTACCATACTGCTGTTAAATGAAGGGAAGTTGATAATATTATTTCTGAGTTGGTTGATGCTGACGGGAGAGTGGTCAATCAACAGGAGGATCTAGAAAAGTAGGACATAAACTTCTATACATCATTACGTAATAAAGAGTTTGAGAATGACATAGAGGAGGCAGAGATGGAATGGAAGTTCAGACTTAAAAACACACATAGTAATATTCTCACAAGAAGAACTATTGAATAAGAAGTCAAGGAGGCAGTATGGAGCATTGGCATCAACAAGTCCCCAGGGTCAGATGGGTTTAATGTTTTTTTCCTACAAGTAGACATGGGATATCAGCAAGGAGGATTTGGTTGCATATGTTAGCCGGTTTCTTGAAGGAGGCAACATGGTGAGATAGGCTAATCATTCTTTTTTGGTACTCATCCCTAAGAAAATGATTACTTCCTCTCTTGCTGATTTCATACCTATTGTATGCTACTCAGTACAATATAAAATCATTGCTAAGATTCTGACTGCTAGATTGAAGTTGGCACTTTCTTATCTTATTTTTACAAATCAATGAGCCTTTGTGATAGGAGAAAGCACTAGTGATTGTACTTTGTTGACTGGGGAATTTCCATTGGACTATAATGTCATGTAAGGAAGTAGAAAAGCCTGCTTAAAGATATATGTATACAAATCTAATGACAGTGTTAGATGGGAGAAACTATGGTGGATTATGCAAAAAATGAGGTTCAATGAGCAATGTAATTGTAGGATGAAGTAATGTTTTGGCACCACAAGCTTTTATATTTTGGTCAATGGAACATCTGTGGGAATATTTATAAGAGGTAATGTCTTACGTCAAGGTGAGCCTCTCTCACCTCTCCTGTTTGTGATTATTATAGAGTACTATACACAAAAGATGCAGCAAGCTAGGGTAGGAAAGGAGATCCAACCCTACATTATACATGGCACAAAGGTGATGACCCATATTATTTTTGTATATGATGTGCTAGTTTTTGTTGATGCTAAGCAACACTCTCTGGAAAATCTATTAGGGAAAAGAGATGACCTCTCAGGAGGAACGAGCAGGGCGACTCACTAGGTGAATGCATGTCATCGACCACTTTCAGGAGACAAACACTGGATCTAGAAGGCAAAGCTCTCAATTGATGATCCTACAGCCACTCTTAGTTCTCTTAAAGACTAGTTTGAGTTTAACCGAAGTCAAGAAAGCCTGTCACACCTCTTGCTCCAACTGATATACATGTTGAAGAGGGACACATCCTATTTCCAATCTATGAAGTCTCTAAAAATGTAGCCAGATGGAAGTACTGCCTGTCAGGATACACTTTAGATTTCTTGCCAAATCTAGATCTTCTTCATGTTCATCAAACTAATGTATGGAATCTGGAAGATAACTTCGACATCATCCACAGGACCTATGATATGTTTATTTTCAGATTCCATAACTCTCATGATTTAAACTTTGTCCTAGAGGAAGGACCCTGGTTCGTAAAGCAATTTTCCTATGGTCTTGATGAAGTAGAAATCGGGATGTCCTCTATCGAAAGTTGGCTTCAGAAGTGTTCATGTATGGATTAAACTGCTTGATTTTCCATTAGAACTATGGGATATTAGAAATTTTGAACGCATTGGATCTTTCTTAGGCTCTCCCATTGGCACAGACAAAGCTACCTGGAATTGAAACCATCTAGAATTCACAAGGATCCAAGTTCTCATGAATCCAACGTCTAAGTTTCCTTCTGTTGTTGAGCTTCAAGGAGATGATGGAAAAGTATTCTGTATTTCTATTGAATATGAGTGATACCAGGTGTTTGTGAAAAACGCAAGCAATTCATGCATGAAGCTAGGTGTTGTCTTGTATCCCCTACTATCCCAATCTCTGAAAAGGTTGAGAATATTGCATCTGAGGCAAGTGATGGTGTTCTTTCTTCTGAGAGATTGACTATCCAAACCATGGTTGACTCAGGAACTTGCTCACGGTCTGTTCTAATGACCCCCATTCTAGTTTTTGAAGATTCTTCTATGTCTTTCATCAATGATCATTCTGCTATGAACAATATGATTTTGGCTGAAAGCTTCCCGTCAAAGGTAGCACCTAAAGTGTCCATGGGTATTCCCCTAAGAGTCATCAACTTGATGTTCTCTCTGTTAAGCATCCTGGATACTATTGATGAATCAGTTGAGGCCTCCAACTCAACGTCCCAAGTTAATAAATGACTCCATCTCTCAATGTCTCCTCTTGGAACGTTAGGGGTATTAGTAACAAGATCAAAAGTGTTCAGGAGGAGCTAAGAAGGGTGGGTAGTAACATCTATATCATGCTGGAAATAAAGTTGAGATAGAGAAACCTTGATAAATTTGTGTCTAAGTATTTCCCTAACATGGAGTATATATCAAATATCAATTCTCATGCCATGGAGAGAATCTTGATTTTATGGAATTCAAATGACTGCTCGATTACTAAGCTTTTTGAGAATGACCAAAATATATCATGCAAAGTCATAGTGGATGATTTTTCTTTTCTAATTTCAACTGTATACAGACATAATGGCGGTAGTGACAGATCTAGTCTTTGGGATTCGTTAAATGACATTTGCCTTAGTTGCAACCTTCCTTGTCTCTCCATGGGTGACTACAATGTTGTTCGAAGAGACAACAAAAGACTAAGTAGAAATCCTCCATCTAACAAATCCATGAGTGATTTTAATGACTGAGTACTTAATTGTGGCATCTACAAACTGGATCTTAAAGGTACGTTTTAATCTTGGGATAACCATCAAGATGATGATGGTTTTATTACCTCAAAGATTAATAGGGTTTTCTACAATGATCTTTTCTTGAATTTAGTTGATGATTTCTCTGGCGAGTTGATTTCTAATACTGTGAGTGACCATAGATCTATTTTGTTTTCTATTGGACACTCTAGGGTGGTAAAAGTTCCCTTTCGATTCATAAATTCTTAGTCTTTGAAGGATGATTTTCTCAATGTGGCTAGAAACTCCTGGGAGAAGGATGTTGAAGGCACATCCATGTTCAAGGTTTATAGAAAATTTCAATGTCTGAGAAAGGCTCTAAAAGATTGGAACAAAACTAGTGTGGGTAATCTCACTAACAATGTGAAGATTGCTAAGCTCTCTGCTCTCCAGCCCAAACAAAGGATGGTTCAGATCCCATGAATATCCGTCTACAACAAGATGATAAAATCCAAAGAAAGATTCTCTATAAAGCTAAAAAAGAAGAGGAGATTCTTCTTAGGCAGAAGTCAAGAGTACAATGGGTGGCTGAGGGTGACAAAAACTCAAAGTTATTTTATTCATCTATTAAAACTAGACGTCAAAGAAATCATATTAGAGGTCTCTATATTGACGATCAGGTTAATTATGACTTGGAAATTAATAGAAGTTATGTTTGAATTACTATTCCAGCTTGTTTAATAGTGGTCACATCTGTGGGAGCCTTGCTAATTTCAGATGGTCTGGACCTACTCTCAATGAAGAACAAAGAGTGAATATCATCAAGTCATTCACTCAATTGGAAATTGATGATACTATAGCTTCTTTTAATACCGACAAGGCACCAGGGCCTGACGGTTTTAATTCCTTCTTCATTAAAAAAGCATGGTCTATTATGGGAGACGATATTTAAAAGGATGTAAAGGATTTTTTTCTCCGACAGTAAGCTTCTTAAGGAATCAAAAAACACTTAAATTACCCTGATTCTGAAGGGGCATGATTCCTTTGATACTAAAAATTAGCATCCCATTTCCCTTTGCAACGACATTTTTAAGATTATCTCAGAAATTATGGCAAATAGACTTCAAAATATCTTGCCTCAAATCAATAGCAACAATCAATCTACTTTTATTAAAGGTAGGAATATTAAAGATTCTATTATTCTCTCGAATGAAGTTCTTCACGACTTTAATTGGTCTTCTTCATATGGTAAAATGTGCTTGAAGATCGATATCTTGAAAGCTTATGATAATGTAAACTGGAATATTTTGTTTACGGTTTTGCACAGAATGGGCTTCCCTATTATCTGGATTAGTTGGATTTCCAATATTGTCAATTCTACTTCATACCAAGTTCTTTTTAATGGTGAACCCACAAATAGGTTCTTTCCCTTTAACGACATTCGATAAGGAAATCCCCTGGATCCTTACCTATTTGTGATGGTTATGTAGGCTTTCATTGTTCTCATGAACCAAGTTGTGGACAATAAGCTTCTTCATCCTATTAAAGCTTCTCAGTCTTTTTCCTTGTCTCACTTAGTTTTTGCTGACGATCTTATGATTTTTTTGAAGGCTAGCCCTAAAAATTCCACAGAGATTCTCAGAATGTTGGATAAGTTTGGAAAATTGTCTGGTCTAAAAATCAATAACCTCAAGAGTGAAGTTATCTTCAGCAAGAGTGCATGCAAAGCTGATGTTCTTAGTATTCTCATATTCAAGGAATGAAACCTACCTTCAATTTATCTTGGAGTTCCCCTGGTCACTGGGAAATTACCAAGATCAATTTGTTCTATTTTGATTGACAAAGTCAAAATGAGGTTGGAAGGTTGGAAATATAAAACTCTCTCGATGGTAGGTAGACTTGAACTTATTCAATCTACCCTAAGTGTTCTCTATCTACACTAGTGCTATGCCTTCTGCTATTCCTAAGGCTAATATGAATTCTATTGAAATGCTATTTCATGATTTCTTGTGGGGCAAATATGAAGAGAAGTTTGCTTTGCATCTTATTAATTGGAATAGAGTTACCATGCCCAAAAAGGAGGGTGGCCTTGGTATTAGGAGAATTAATGAAGTTTCCAAAGTTTGTCTTCTCCTTAATGTGTGGAACGTAGAAAACAAAAAGGAATCCCTCTGGGTCAAATGGGTCAGTGAAAGGTACTTATTGAAATCCTCCTTTTGGTCAATTAATGAGTCCTCATCTATGTCTTGGATGTTCTCTAAGATCCTGGAGTGCAGACCTAAGCTTCTGGCTTATACTAGAATTGATGTAGGAAATGGAAATGGTGTCTTCTTTTGGTTGGATCCTTGGATTCCCAAAAACTCTTTTCTTTGGGATTTTGTTGCTAAAGAATATTACATTAAACTTGGATTCCCTATTAACTTCAAGGTGAAAGATGTTTTGGTGAATGGAAAATGGAATGTACCAAACAATAGAAATAATAGGTGCTTGTTGGAGTTTCTTAACAATATCCCTATTATAGGTGAAGGCATTGATTGCTTATATTTTAATGATAGAAGTAATATCAACCTTAAGCATGTGTTGGACACTATTCATGCCTCTAATGATGACTCTAAATTTTTTGTATGGTTATGGAAGGATTCTATTCCAAGAAAATTCCAACTTAACATGTGGAAAATTTTACATGATAAGCTGCCTACTTTTGAGTACCTAAGAAGAATAGGTATTTCAAGTCCTTCTAGATGCTTTCTTTACAAAGAAGACAGTGATTCTACTTCCTATTTCATTTTCAAGTGTTCTTTCTTGAAGGATATATGAAAAAAATTGGAGTCTGACATTAACCTGCATTTTTTTATTGGATTGGTCAGATATTCTAAATGTTAAGAAGAAAAAGCACAAATTTATTCTCATATGTGCTCTATACCACTCCTGGATGGAGAGAAATACAAGGATACACATGGATCAAGAAGCTACTACTGCTGATATTTGCAAGAAGGTCCTGTTTGATTTCATTGGTTTTTGGAATTGATTTCTGTCTCAGCTCAAGGTCTATTTGAGTCCTTTCTCTAGTGATCCTAGCTTTCTATTTCAGTTAAGCTCGATCCTCATCTCTGTGAGGTCTTTGGTTCTGGCACCTATGGCTTTTTAATCTTCTAGATGAGGCTGCCTTTTCACTCCTTCAGTGGATATCTTATAGATTTTTTACATATGGCTCGAGGTTCAGTTACATATTCTCACTTTCTCACTTTCTGATATCTTTTTTGGATTTGCTGCATTGGGACATGTAGAGTTTCTATTGCCTATTTTTTATCAGGATTTGTTGAAGAGATTTTTCATCTGTCTTTCTTCTCTGGAGAGCAAATAGATACATACTTAGCAGATTTTCTTGCTTGGATATGGCACGAGGATACACTCTTTTCAGTTTTTTTCCTTGTTGTTATGCTCGAGGATCATATACATGTGTTTTTTTTCTAGATGAGACTGCAATTTCACTCCTTCAGTGGATATCTTACATATTTTTACATATGGCTCAAGGTTCAGTTACATATGATCACTTTCTCACTTTCTAATATCTTTTTGGATCTGCTGCCTTGGGACGTGTGGAGTTTCTTATGCCTATTTTTGATCAGGCTTTATGGAAGAGCTTTTGCATCTTTATTTCTTCTCTGGAGAGCATATAGATACATACTTAGAATATTGTCTTGCTCGGATATGGCTCGAGGATACACTCTTTTTAGATGTTTTTTTCTTTTTGTTATGCTAGAGGATCATCTACATGCATTTTTCTTTTTCTACCAGGAGTATTTATCTCATATGTACAATCTTTACCTCCTATCTTATTCTTATAGATAGGTCTCTCCTCTTTATGGCTTGCATCTTGATTCCCTTTATCCTTTCTTTCTTACATTCTTTGTACAGACACTATTCTTAAAAATACAAAAAAAAGAGAAAGGAGTTTTGAGGACCAAAAAATAACTTAAAAACTGTTACGGAGATTTGGAAAACAGAAGGGGATGTGTGTGAATGCTAACAAAACACACATTTTCTTTTCCAAAAACTATTACCAGATGGAGGACAGGTTAGTAGATGCAATGGGTGTGGAGAGGGGAAAATTTCCAACAAAATATCCAGAGTTTCCCTTGGTTGGAGGTAATCTACATGTCAAGGATTTTGCTGAATGCATGGACAAGATGGAGGAAATGGTGAATAGATGGCCGACACAGAAGGCTTCGATAGCAGGACGAGCTACACTAATAAAGGTTGTCATTAAAGGACTTCTCATCTTCTGGGTACACAAGGGGAGATTCTTGTTTCAGTCCTGGACAGAATGGAAGTGAAGATGGCAATTTTTTTGTGGGCAAGCGGACATCATCCTATAAAATATGCAAGAGTGACACTACCAAGATATGAATGAGGGATGAATTTAAAAGCACCTAAAGACATAGAAAAATGGGGGACTTTGAGACGTATAACCATCTATCAAGAATGTATCTCAACTTGGGGGAAATGGATGATACAGAGATATCTAAGAGGATTGGACTTCAAACCAAAGATAAGAGAAGGTTATTCACACACTATCAATGTCATGACAGATACATGGCAGCATGTTAGACATTTGTTTGAGGCCAAGAACATGGAGGAATGGAGTCTCAAAGACCCAAAGACAAGCTTATGGGAAGTGACGCGACCCAAGAGTGCAAGGTACATGCATGGTGAGAAAATTTGGACCGGGCTGCGTGTGCTGAAATGGAGTATGTGTGTATATAAAATTTTGTATAGTATTCTTACCTCTCTTGGTAGGATAAAGGGATGGAACTATGATGTATCTACCTTGTACTTATTATGTATGGAGGCTGAAGAATCTCATAATAATCTTGTTGGTGAATGCATATTCACAAGAGAGATCTGGGAGATGTTGTGCAAGGAATTTAAGGTACACATTCAATTAAAGGGCGACCCAAGAAGGATGCTAATAAAGTGTGGGAATGATGATAGGAAGAAGCTTCCTTTTTCTACCATGTGCTACCACATCTGGGAGGAACATAATGGTTGGAGACAATGTGATGTTTCTACAAATGCTATGAGTATTGCTATAAAAATTTGTAAATGTGTTAAATGTAAGTTGCACATTAGCTAGTAGAGTGAGATGCAACTTTGTTTTGCGTGATGTATGGCGTAGGACCTACATGTAACTTTTGACCTCCTATCTTTTTAGGAGGAAGTCAGAATATATTTACATGATTCTGATACATACATACATACATACATGCATACACACATATATACATATATATATATACATACATACATCACCGACAAGGAGTGGCTCAAGTGGTCAAGCATGGTGTCTCCTCATGAAGGGACCCAGGTTCGAATCCCAGCTGCCGCCTTGGTTTATCACCCTATTGGACGTTCGGCCTATGTCACAGACGTGAGAGAGGGGAGAGAATTCCTATCTTTATCCCATATACATACATACATCTATCAAGAAGGTACCTCAACTTGGGGTAACTGGATGAGAAAGAGATATCTAAGATGACTGGACTTGAAGTTGAAAATAAGAGAAGGATACTCACGCACCATCAATACTATGACAAAAACTTGAAAACATGTTAGAAACTTGTTTGAGGTCTAGGAAAGAGGGAGTTGGAGACTTAAGTATCGTTAATCTTGTCTTTAGGAGATAACACATTCAAAGGGTGCAAGGGATGCACAAGGGGAGCATATTTGGACTGGTTCGTACCTGCCGAAATGGAGGTGCGTATACAAAATTATGCAAAATGTTCTTGCTACGCTCGACAAGATCAAAGGATGGAACTATGATATTACTACTTTATTCTTGCTATGTAAGGACGCTAAAGAATCTCAAATCCATCTTGTGGGTGAATGTAAATTCACAAGAGAAATATGGGATATATTGTGCAAGGATTTCAAAGTAAAAATCTACCTAGTGGGCGACGCTAGAAGGATGTTGATGAAGTGCGGGAATGATGATAGGAAAAAGCCCATATTTGCTGCTCTATGCTACTATGTCTGGGAGGAATGGAATGCTAAGAAACACTGTGGTGAAGCTTCTAATGCCACAAATATTTCTACAAAAAATCTATAAATATGTTAAATGTAAGTTGCACATTAACTAGATGAGTGAATTGTAAATCTGTGTTCGGGTTATATGGCGTTGGGACTACATGTAACTCTCGACCTCCTATTATTTTTAGGAGGAAGTCAAAATATATTTACCTAATTCCAATATATACATATGTACATAGATACATACGGACCTGGTGGTCAAATAAGAACTAATGAACATGAGGTCAAAGAAGCTTTATGGAACATTGGCAACAACAAGTCTCTAGGATCAGATGGATTCAACACTTTTTTTTACAAGAAGACGTGGGAAATCATCCAAGAAGATCTCATTGCATACATCAGATGCTTCCTGGAGGGAGGGAACATGGTTAGGTAGGTCAACCATTCTTTCTTAGTGCTCATTTCCAAGAAGAAAGTGACAATGTCCCTTGTTGATTTCAGAGCTATTACTAATTGTTAGATGCAACATAAAATTATTGCAAAGATCTTGGTTGCTAGATTGAAGATAGTACTTCCCTACCTTATTTATAAAAATCAAGGATCATTTTTTATAGGAAGGAACATTAGTGATTGTGCTTCATTGGTGGGGGAATTCTCACAAGACTACAATGTGATGAGAGGAAGCATAAAAGCTTGCTTGAAGTTGGACGTGTATAAAGCTTATGACAGTGTTAGATGGGACAAGCTATTGTGGATCATGGAGCATATGGGATTTAATGAATAATGGATTGTCTGGATGAAACAGTGCATGGGAACAATAAGTTTTTCTATATTGGTCAATGGAACTTCTACATGTATGTTCAAAGGTGGAAATGGACTACATTAGGGTGATTTTCTCTCCCCTCTTCTCTTAGTTATTGTTATGGAGTACTTCACACAGAAGATGCATGATGCAGAAAGACAAAAGGAGATCAAGCTGTATATAGTGAATTGTACCAAAGTGATGACACACTCAATATTTGTAGACATTGTGCTTATCTTTGTTGAAGCCAAATAAAACACTTTGGGGAACTTGCAACTACTTCTCAAGGAGTTTGGTAAGAAGATATGAGTGTGTAAATGCAAACAAGACCCACTTTTTTCTATCCAAAAATGATTATCAGATGGAGGATAGACTGAGGGGGGCAATGGGAGTGCAGATGGAAAAGTTTCCTACTAAATACCTTAGTTTTTTGTTAGCTGGAGGTAACCTACAAATCAAAGACTTTGCTGATTGCATGGACATACTAGAAGAAATGATCAATAAATGGCCAACCTAGAAAACATCAATGGAAGGAAGAGATACTCTTCTAAAGGCTTTTGTAGAGGGACTCCTCACTTCTTGGGCACAACAAGGAGAGATCCCTGGTCTAATTTTGGATACAATGGAGATGAAGATGGCAAATTGTTTTGGAAAAGTGTGTACCACCCAATGAGGTATGCTCAAATGACTCTTCCCAAAGATGAAGGAGGCCTAGATTTGAAAGCACCGAGGGAAATTGAAAAGTGGGGGACAATGAGAAGAATCATTATCTACCAGGGGGTCACCACAATTTGAGGAAAATAGATGTGAGAAAGATATCCAAGAGGGTTGTATTTCATACCACAGACAAGAGAAGGATACTCACGCATTATCAATGTCATGACGGGGATGTGGTAGCAAGTTAGATATATATTTGTCCGTCATGAGGAGAGGGGATGGAGACTCAAAGACATGAATATCAATCTCTGTGAAGTGACGAGATCAAGAGCTCAAAAGGAGAAGCACATAGAACAGGTACGGACCAGAATACATGTACCAAGCTGGAGTATGTGCGTTTATAAAATTTTACACCATTCTCTAGCCACCCTAGATAAAATACATGGAGGGAATCATGAAGTTGATGTTGTTTGCTTGCTATGTAAGGAGGAGGATGAATCCCATACTCATCTAGTAGGCTGATACAATTTTACAAAAGAAGTCTGAAAGATAATATGTGAAGATTTTAGATTGCATCTATAGTTGAAAGAGGAGATGAGAAGAATGTTGGCAACTTGTAGGAGAAGAGATAAAAATAGAATCTTGTTTTCTTATCTATTATAAGAAAAACACATAAACATGGAGGTGCATCCACTAGTGTACTTAGTATTATTGTACAAATTTATAAATGTATTCAACGTAAGCTACACATTATCTAGAAGAATGAGTTCTCATTTATTTGTTGTATAGCATTGGGGCTATATGTAACTCTTGACCTCCTATATTTTTAGGAGGAAGTCGGAATATATATTTACGTAATTCTGATACATACAGACCTCGAAATCAAAGGGGACCTCGAAGCTGCTGTCGAGAGAAAATGGTAAGTTTCTGGTTCATTTTTTGAATGCAATAGAAAAGGAGCCTGTTTGAATATGGCTTGATGTTGGTTTGATTTTCAGCTAGTTTTGGCCAAGGATTATCAGTATGGTGATGAATTGAGGAAACACCTCTTTTCTATAATCGTTGCTTGGATCACCCTTCACTTCTTTGACCGATCATGGATGAAAAGAGTGGCAAGAACAATCACAACGGGCATCGGGAGGGTACTGCACGTCGAAGAATGATCACTAGTAGGAGACGATGCAAGAACCCTGGTTGACTTGGAGGATGAGAGTCCATTTCCGAAGATAGTATGGCTGAATGTGAAAGGACATGTAGTTATCCCAAAAAAGTTCAAATATGACCATGTGCCTATGAGATGTAGTTGATGCCTAGTTTTCAGTCATAATAAATGCAATGACACAAAGAAGATGGAGCAAGCAACACCAAGGAAGGAATGGTAGGGAAAGAAGAAAACTAATTTGTCGATTGAAGCAAACAAGAACAACAATGAAGAGTCTTCTCTGAAATTGGTAAATGGAGAAGTCAAAGGTCCAGTTGCACCATTAAAAGAGAGAGTGAAGGATCCCAACAAAGAAGGTGAAGGCACGAAACCACCTGATACAAGAAACATGGGTGGTAGAGCGGAAGGAAAGTTCATCCCTTCATCAAAGAAAAAAAAGGCTATAAGAAGTTGGAGATTCCTTGGAACCAAGGCGTGGTCACCATCCTGCACACAACAAATAGCTTCAAGGATCTATCTGATTCTGACCAAGAATATATTGGGGCATCAAGGGAAACCAAAAAGGAGGATAGAAGGAAGGACAACAAAAAGTAGTCAGGAAGGAAAACTTGATCTCAAAAAACATGTTAATATGTTGATTATTTTATGTATTATTAAAGCGGCTGAAATAGGAACAAAAAGAAGAAGATCCTGGAGTGGTTCGATGCTAGTGGACATTCTTTGGCTACATTAGTGGAAACAAAAGTAAAGGAACCGAATAAAAATAGTATTAGATACTTGTTCCTGTAGGTTTGGGAGCATGTATCTAATGTGGAGTGTGATGAGGTGGCCAGAGTCTCTATTTCATGGAAACCGAATGCATGGCAAGTATCAGTGATACAAATGTCATACACATGTGACAGTTGATTGCAGAAATAATGGGGGCTTGCACATGTGGACGACAGTTGTATATGGTCACAATGATGCAAAGTCTAGGCTGGACTTATGGAAAGAATTGATATCTTTTTTCTGACATGTAGATCTATCGTGGTTGATTATTGGGGACTTCAATAGTTTTTTTCTCCAGGTAGAGAAAAGGGAAAGAGGCCAGCCTTGAATGATGGGAGATGCTATCTTTACATGGAACAATGAGAGGGGACCAGAAGACAGGATAACAAGCAAGTTGGAAAGAGCTATGGGGAGTGATGAATGGCTGTAAATTTTTCCTAATGTGTAGGTGAAAGTAGGTGGATCTAAATTGAATGAACATGCCCCTATCTCTCCAGATTATAGATAAGAAACAAAAAGGGAAACCTTCCATATTCTTAAACTATTGGGATGAATGGAAAGGTTTTAATGAAGTTATAAAAGAAGGATGTGATATCCAGATGATAGGAAACCCAATGTATATCTTTGCAAAAAAGTTGAGAAATACCAAAGTTGCACTTAAAAGATGGGTCAAAGTTGAAGTATATATTATAAATCTGATCAAAGAAGTAAAGAGATAATGTAAAGAGGTTAAAGAAAGGCTACTATCTGAACCACTTAGAGAAGTGGATGGATGGTGGTGATAGGAACACCAAACTATATCACACTATTGGCAAAATGAAAAGAGGCATACAATATTATTTTTGATTTAATTAGTTTAGAGGGGAGAGAGGTCAACAAGAAGAAGGACCTAGAAGAGCAAGCAATAATTTTCTATATGTCATTATATAATAATTTTGTTTGGTAATGATATAGAGGAAGAGGGTATGTATTGGAAGTTCAAACTTACAAGTATGCATAATAACATTCTCACAATAAAAACCAATGAACAGGAGGTCAAGGAGGCACTATAGAGAATTAGGAGAAAAAGTCACCAGGGTTAGATGGATTCAATTCTTATTTCACAAAACACTTGGGAAGGTCATCAAGGAGGATCTGGTTTCATATGTTAGTTGGTTCTAAGAGGGAGGTAACGTGGTGAGATAGGTTATTCTTTGTTTTCTAGTACTCATTTCCAAGAAGAAGGTTACATCTTCTCTTATTGACTTTAGACCTATTTCATGTTGCTCTATATAATATAAAATCATTGCAAAGATCCTGACTGCTAGACTGAAGATGGTTCTTCCTTATCTTATTTTGGTAAATCAAGGAGCATTTGTAACATAGAGGAACATTAGTGATTGTTCTCTTTTGCTAGGGGAGTTCTTGTTGGACTACAATGCCTAAGAGGAAGTAGGAAAGCTTGTCTAAAACTAGATGTCTTTAAAGCATATGATAGTGTCAGATGGGAGAAACTTTGGTGGATCATGAAACAAATGGAGTTTAATGAATCGTAGATCAGATGGATGAAACATTGTGTTGAGACTATGAGCTTCTCTATTATGGTCAATGTCACATCTTCAGGTATGTTTAGAGGGGGTAATGGCCTACGCCACAGGGACCTCTGTCACCTCTCCTTTTCGTGATTCTTATGGAGTACTGCACATAGAAGATACATGCACTAGAAAGGAGGAAGGAGATAAATCCCTATATGGTTCATGGCACAAAGGTTGATGACTCATTTGATCTTTGCAGGTGATATGTTAGTCTTTGTTGAAGCAGAACAAAGCACTTTGGAAAATCTATAAACTCTTCATAATGTGTTTGGAGAGTAGATAGGGCTATGTGTGAATGCAAACAAAACACATCTTTTCTTATCTAAAAATTGTCACCAGGTGGAAGACACATTGAAAAGAGGCAATGGGTGTGGAGAGAGGGAAGTTTCCAAAAAAAATCTTAGATTTCCCTTGGATGGGGGTAATCTACATGTAAGGATTTTGTTGATTGCATGGATAATCTAGAGGAAATGATTAACAGGTATCCAACACATAATACATCCATGGTGGGGAGAACAATGCTAATAAGGGTTGCTATAGAGGGGCTTCTTATCTTCTAGGTTCAGCAAAGGGAGTTCTTGGTTCAATCATGGATATAATGGCATGAAGATGGAAAATTTTCTATTGGCAAGTGAACATCACCCAATGGAATATGTAATATTGTCTCTCCCAAAAGAGGAAGGAGGTCTGAATTAAAGAACACCTAGGGACATAGTGAAGTGCGTGACAATACAGAGAATAATCAACTACCAAGAAGGCACCTTAACTTGGGGGAACTGGATGAGGAAAAGATATCCAAGAGGACTGGACTTCAAGCTAAAGACAAGAGAAGGTTACTCACGCACCATTAATGTCATGATAGAAGTATGGCAGCAGGTTAGACACCTATTTCGAACCTCAAGGTATGGGGGGATGGCAACTCAAAAATACAAAGACAAGCCTGTGTGATGTGACATGATCAAGGGTTGCAAAAAACATGTAGAAGAGCATATTTGGATCGGTGTCCATGTTTTGAAATGGAGTATGTGTGCATCTTCTACATAGTATACTGGCCACACTTGATAGAGTACATGTGTTACACCCACATCCCATGATTACCACTAATCATGAGATTAGGGCATAAGTTTGAGGATTATACTTAATACAAAGTTCACTCCCAACTTTTTCTTTTCCTTTATTTCAAACTCTTTGTTTTCTCACATTCAATCACATAAACAAACTTTATAAAGAAATTAAACCTTGATTACTCAAATATGATCTCAACATTAATGATACACATCCAAACATTCATTTTGTTCCTAAAACTTCCATGTGCATACAACATGATAACCAGATATACACTCTATCATTAAGGAAACAAAGATACAAATCATGATTTATAATTCTCTCTCAACTCTATACAAGGACCTAGAGTCACAGAGACCGACTAAACTTAACTAATCTCATACTTAACACTAGTGGCAGATATATGTTGATGCAATGACATCTTCACTCTACAAGTTATCCCTAAAAATTGTGAGTAGAGGGGTGAGCCTACTCGCTCAGAGAATGTGTACTTCAAAGATATAGTGTAAATAACTTATACAATTACAAATATACCTTTGAGCGACCGATATCAATTATAATAATAGGTTGCGATTTTCTGCTCATTAGAGAGCAGCTTACCAAGACCCTCTGGAGAAAAAAAAGCTATGCTCTTCACTATTGAACTACCCAGTCACTTGCCAAGCTTTGAAGCCTGACAAGACTAAGGTAAGACAATAGCCTTGAACAAGCGTTTCTACTTCATCACCTTCACCATCTTCTTTCTATGAAGAGAAGGGATGATCCTCAGATAACCTGAACCCGATAAGGACTCCAATCCACGAAATAATTTGATTTATGGACAACATCATTGTGGTAAAGGTCGTAATGTCAGAGGAATCATTACCGCAAGGCATAGAGGGGGAGGTCATAAACGTCTATACCGAAGCAAGAAGAACTATCGATAATAGCGCCTTTTATTTAGGCATAGATTTATTTTTCAATTGTATTAATAAATCCTTTGATAGTAAGAAGTCAAATGCTAGAGTACTCATGTCTAATAGACAATACTGCTACTAAAAAATTTGATACTATAGTTCCGATTATTCCTCTCATTGGATCACTGTCCAAAGTGAAATGTTGTAATGTGTCCGGGCATCCTATTAGTAAACCCATTTGGACTGATTTATCCGATTCTGATCGTATACTTTATTGAGATAGGTGAAACAAGAGAACTCCCCCTCTAAGAACCATATATGAGACTTTCATCTCGTATGGCTCAAGCAGAAACACGCAAATACTGGTTTACAGATATGTAATAGAAAATTGGAAACTTATTAGACACTTAATTCAATCTGTCAGAAAGATACAAAAAAGAAAAATCCGGAAAACTTATACAAGACCAGAATATTTGGGGGACTCTTCTGACCAGACAAAAAATCTGTAATTGTCAGTAAAGTTGTTTATTTTCTCGATCTCCCCCCGGATAAACCATATAGCCAAGAGAAACCATAAACCAGAATAGAAGAGCTTGCCCCGCCCAAAACATACAAATTATAATTGAATAATTGCACACAGTTGGTTAACCTCTCATTCATCATATAATGCATCAGTAGTAATATAAAAATATCTAAACATTTTTCTCATTATTCTCTTTGTAATCTTTCATTAACCTTGACTTGACCTGACTACTACTATGTTGGCCAACTAAACATAACTGACTGATCTGACTACTGTACTCTTTATTTGAACTCAATTGAACTCAATTAACTTTTCTATTTTACTTTGCCCCTGAACTCACTTGGATTGTACCATCCAAGCAAAAGCCACTACTGCGTGACTTACCGTACAAGTCTTAAGGTAAAACTGGGACCTTAAGACTACTACTAACTACCTTGATCTGTAGTGAGGTTGCCACGTCTGGCCTAATAGGAACAATGTATCAAACAGACTCACCTTGAGAGTGACATATGGAAACCATAATTGGTGGTCATAATCATCTCTCATAGTGAAGGTGGTGATTTTAGTTCTTAGACCTGAAGTCACTACACTCATCACATGATGATTAGGTGTGTTGTGACACATGGGGAAGATTTTGAGTGATGTAGATGGGATTTGTCCCTCCTATTGGAGTTTGATATCCATGCCACTTGATAAGCGAGACTGCAAAAAAGCATGTGCATGCACATGTGAAGCAATATATGAGATTCAGGTCACATATGTCTCAGACAGTCTGCTATAAATCAAGAAACATGGATTGAACATTGAGAGGATGATGATTCCATGCCTTCGGTTCATTTCGGATATCAGAGGCAAAGGAATTAGACAATCATTAGAACACTTGATATAGATCATAGGTTGAAGTTGTTCTCAAACTTTCCTACTTATTTGGGTAGCAATGATGTGTTACTAGGCACCGCTCTTTGCTTTTGTTGTCATAAATAGGTTATGGATATTAACTACCAACATAAATTGGAACCTATGGGGTCACACACATAGATACATATAGAAGAGGATATTAATCATGAATGATAAATTTATTAATTACTAAAGTGTTTAGGTACTCAATTTAAGCAACGAATCAGTTGACTAAACAAGAAATTGAGAAGTTCAAGAGGTGAACCGACCAGTTGGAGCATCATGTTGATTGTAAATTGTACTGGTTGAGATCTACATGAACTGGGGTGTGAACTGAGTAGTTCACCTAGTGAACCTATTAGTTGGGGGTCGTGTGACAACCGGCTCGCTAGGGCGAGACACCCAGTTTGTGGTTCAATTCACTTGAATCAAGGATTAGTGTTGGTATCATGTCGTGCATTAATTGGAGTAGAATAGCCAATTCATACGTGATTGGAAAACATGACGAAATGATCAGTTCATTGGGTGGACCAAACGGGTCACATTCCAACCAACTGAATGTTTCTTCTATCACAAGTGAATTTTTGTGAAATCACGGCCCCTTCCAGTCACACTCAGACTGGGAACCCAGACCCTAACCCTCCTATAAATAGAGGGCTATTGGGGGCTTCTGAGATACAAAAGCACCATTGCCTCTAACAATTGTTGTCCTCTCTGGTTGTGGTATCCAATAGAGAGTCTGAGCAAGTCCTACATGATAAAAGGGAGGGATAGCAAGGGAGAAAAATTGTAGGAGGGCAAGTTGGTGATTAGTACACCAACGGAAGTGACAAATCCTTCATGTTTGTTCTAGTAGAATGATAGGAGTTTTAGGCGGTCCATGTGGACTACCATATAGGTGTGGATATTTTTCCCGCTAGGAGGGTAACTTCAAATTGCTATCCGTGGTGGAGACCAGGAGCTGTTGCAGACAGTGTCCTAGTGCAACCAGGAGAGTTGCACTACTTCAATGAGGAATAGTCCTTGGACTTGCTATAGGACTAGGTATGAACTCATTAAACCATCATTCCCATTGCATAGTTATTGATGAGATCTTGTTGCTATGTGAAATAAGGATAGAAAGTTTTTTGTTTCCACTACCTACTATGATGCCCTATTTCCCTACACAATATTCGTTCACAAGTTGTGGTGATCTGATCATGCTACAACTTCTTTGGAGGATAAACCAGCTTCACCCACGTGTGATGATAAGTAAGAAATCGATGACAATGTTTACCAAGAAGAAAATAGTGATTGTAGAATACATTAGCAATAACAATAAGGAACTTGGTTTTTTGGGTACAACATGAGCCTATTCCAATGTCTAGGAGCACCCCCTCTCTTTAATGTGGCAGATGGGGCTGAATTATCAGTTTCTACTAAAAAATAAGGTATATGTGATAATAAAAAATATTACATACTTTAGGTGATATGCAAGTAAATTATTGATAATCCATACAAATCGCTACAGAATATATGACCTTCATTTTAGCAACTTTGACACATTTACACCCTATAGGTAACATGAATTTATGTCACCTATGTTCAAAATGAGGTATATTTCTTAGGTGGCATATATTAGAGTCGTATGTGTTCTATGAGGTGATAAATTCTTTAGGTGATAGGAATGATATTCACGTCCAACATCCCAAACCATAGGTAGGCTTACCATCACTCATCGTTTAGCATGGTGTTGCATATGAAACAAACAACTACCATTTTATGTATTTTGCATTTGATATTTTTGGGGTGCTAGCTAATGATTCAATTTCTCTCTTTTTACACATCCAAAATATCATAAATATAATAGTAATGTTTTCATCATCAACATGTTTATATTTTGTCTTTTGATCTGTGGGGTTTTGCATCCAAAAAGGACTTGCGCCCAATTTCTAGTTTGTTCCTCTGCAAAGGCATTTCTTTAAAATTTTGGATATGGAAAGAATATTTTATAAAAGAAAGAAAAATATAAATAAACAAATTATTTGTTGTAGCCCCAAATGTTTTCCAAAAATACTCTCTCCTACACATAGAAAATTTTCTTTTTAGAATAGGTTCAAGAGTGAAATGCAAACATGCAATTCTTTAGAATATATATATATATATATATATATATATATATATATATATAATGTTTTTGTTAATAACAAATTAAACAATATACAATATCTTAGTTTCATATTAGTTTATAAATATAAAATAATTATACTATGTATATATAAATTATAAAGTATTGCATTTGAATTTTTCTCTGTATATATTATATATTACCTTAATTTGTGCCTTTTTTAGATTTTCCTGGAACTTCTACTTGTAAGTTATGTAGACTAGAATATAGGTTAGAGTCAACATGAAATGATCCTCCCCTTTGGGTACCTTAGCGTACAAGTCCTCCATGATGTGATTTCTCCCACTTGTAATGAGAAGATACTCTGATCATGTGATCCAACACTCATCCCTGATGATGTTTTAGTGAATTTTATGAGGAAGCACTTCCCAAAATTTAGAAAATGTATTTTTAAAAGATTTTAAATAGTTTATTATGAAGTTGATTGATTTAGAGTGGATAATGGTCATGTGAGTGAGGGTGGACCACTCACATGTGTGATTGGAAAATATGACGAAACAACCAGTTCATTGGGTGGACCAATCAGCTCACATTCCAACCAACCAAAAATTTCTCCTATCACAAGTTGTGAATTTTTGTGAAATTACAGCCCCTTCCACTCACACTCAAAATGGGAACCCATGCCTGAACCCTCCTATAAATAGAGGGATACTGGGGGATTCTCATATATAAAAACATAAATTCCTCTGGCGATTGTTGTCCGCTCTGGTTGTAGTAACCAATAGAGAGTTTGAGAAAATCCTATATGATCAAAGGGAGGGATAGAAAGGGAGACCAATTGTGGGAGAGCAAGTTGGTAATTAGTACACCAACGGTAGGGATAACTCCTTCATGTCTGTTCTAGTAGAACAATAGGAGTTTTAGGCGGTCCATGCGGACTACCATAGAGGCGTGGATATTTTTTCCTACTAGGAGGGTAACATCAGTGTGCTATCTGTGGTGGAGACCAGGAGCTGATGCAGACGTTGTCCTAGTGCAACCAGGAGAGTTGCACTACTACAATGAGGAATAGTTGTTGGACTTGCTCTAGGACCAGGTATGAACTTGTTAAACCATCATTCCCATTGCATAGTAATTGATGAGATCTTGTTTCTATGTGAAATAAGGATAGAAATGTTTTTTTTACACTGCCTACGATGATGCCCTATTTCCCTACACAATATTCATTTAAAAGTTGTGGTGATCTGACCATGCTACAATTGCATTGGAGGATAAACTAGCTTCACCCACATGTGATGATCAGTAAGAAACTGATGACAATGTTTACTAAGAAGACAATAGTGGTTGTAGAATACATTAGCAATAATAACAAGGAACTTGTTTTTTTGGGTACAACATGAGCCTATTCCAATGTCCAAGAGCACCCCCTCTATACAATGCAGTAGATGGGGTAGAATTATCACTTTCTACTAAAAATAGGGTATTTGTGATAATAACAAATATTACATACTTTAGGTGATATGCAAGTAAATGATTGATAATCCATACAAATCACTACAGAATAGATGGACTTCATTTTAGCAATTTCGACACATTTACACCCTATAGGTAACATGAATTTATGTCACCTATGTTCAAAAGGGGGTATATTTCTTAGGTGGCATATATTTGAGTTGTATGTGTTCTATGAGGTGATACATTCTTTAGGTGATAGGAATGCCATTCACGTCCAACCGCCCAAACCATAGGTAGGCTTACCATCACTCAACTTCTAGCATGGTGTTGCATGTGAAACAAACAACTCCCATTTTATGTAGTTTGCATTTGATATTTTTGGGGTGCTAGCTAATGATTCGGTTTCTCTCTTATTGCACATCCAAAAAATCATAAATAAAATAGCAATCTTGTCATCATCAACATCTTCAAATTTTGTCTTTTGATCGGTGGGGTTTTGCATTCAAAAAGGACTTGCGCCCAATTTCTAGTTTGTTCCTTTGCAAAGGCATTTCTTTAAAATTTTGCAAATGGAAAGAATATTTTATAAAAGAAATCAAAATACAAATTTAAAAATTATTTGGAAACTATAACCCCAGATGTTTTCCAAAAATACTCTCTCTTACACATAGCAAATTTGATTTTTAGAACAGGTTCAAGAGTGAAATGCAAACATGCAATTTTTTTAAGAAAATATGTATATAATGTTTTTTCTACTAACAAATTAAACATGTTAAACAATATACAATATCTTAGTTTCATATTAGTTTATAAATATCAAATAATGAAATTATGTAGATATAAATTATAAAGTATTGCATTTGAATTTTTCTCTATATATATCATATATTACCTTAGTCTGTGCCTTTTCAGATTTTCCTGGAACTTCTACTTGTAAGTTATGTAGACTATAATATAAGGTAGAGTGAACATGAAAGTTTCCTCCTCTTTGGGTCACATTTGTGTACAAGTCCTCCATGATGTGATTTATCCCACTTGTAATGAGATGATACTCTGATCATGTGATCCTACACTCATCCCTGATGATGTTTTAGTGAATATTTCTGAGAAAGAACTTCCCAAAATTTAGAAAATGTATTTGTAAAGGCTTTTGAATAGTTTATTATGAAGTTGATGGATTTAGAGTGGATAGTGGTGATGTGAGTGAGGGTCTGTCATGCTTGTTGAGTTGCTCTTATTAAAAGTGAGAGAGCTCGAAGAAGAAGGTCTAAGGGAGTGAATGGGGAGGGGGGTAAATTTCAATGGTCATCCTTAGGAGATGTGGTGGAAGCCCGAAGATGTCTTACTCTACCACCACTTGGTGAAACTCAACCTTAGAGAGTGTGAATAAAGCTTAATGGTGGCTGATGCAATTTCTATTATAATATCTCATTTAAACTAAAAGTTGAAGGGAATTTTAGGTATTAGAACTCAATCCTGGGAGTCAACAATTGTTATGGTTAAGATGGAATAAATTTGGAGCTTCTACTAATGGTTGATATGCAAAATGGCTTTATCGATCCGAAAATAGTAGTTTGTGTTGTGAAAAATTGTTGATGTTGCTTTTGACTTGACCTTGCTTGCCCCTGGTTGTAGCCGTGCCTAAGAGAGCATGCAGCCATGCCGAGCTTTAGGCCCAATCATGTTTGAGTCAACTATTGGAGTATGTGCAGTGCTATTCCCTTTGTTTGCATGTCTTGCCTTTGATTGGCGTGCCACAAAAGGCATTTGTTGGCAAATTGAATTTTATAGCAACATGGGATGCTCCGATTTATCTAAAGGTATAATCAAATAACTAAGTTGAGACTCAAGAACACTGAAATGTTCTATGAATCGGAGAGCGGAGATCATCCATAAGTCTTGCACCTCCTTTTCCTGGAGAAAACTTGAAATTTTGACCCAATTATCTATGAAACGCTGCATCTAACTCCCTAAATTTTTTAGGAGTCCCTGAAGAAAACTTGTCACAATTAAATTGGGGTTGTTTTATTTGAATCTCCAAATTAAAAAAAAATACATTTTGAACTTCATTTTATATATTGGCAAATCAAACCTTACAAAAATTTTACAAATTTTATATTAGGTGTCTCTTAGTTTCACAAGTATTCTATCCAAGTTTTTTCATAAGGACATCATATGATAAGATAAACTAAAGGCTAAAAAACCAAAATGGCACTTTTTCCCATTTTAATGCCAAGAATGGTATGTTCTTTATCTTTATTCTCAAAATAACACATTTGTAAGGCAATACGTCCCCAATGGAGACATTTCTATGTGTGAGGGAAATACGTCCAGGCAGGTGATGCATTGCCCCACTGTAGAGTAATACATTCTGTGTTAGGAGGCATTGCCCCACAGTGGGGCCAATACATCCTGAAGCGGGACATATTGCTCTATGAGAGAGCAATGTGTCTCCATCCCAGACGTAATGGTCCCACTGTAGAGCAATATGTCTCGCCCTAGGATGTATTGTCCTACTGTGGAATCAATGCGTCGGGGGCCGAGATGCCCCAACGGCTAGTCGGGGCAATGTGTCTCCCTTGGGGACGTATTGTTGCCACACAACACCAGATCTTCACTCCAACGGATAAATAGTCATTGGGGGTGTGGAGGGTTCCTCGTGGAGGAAATACGTCCCCACTGGGGACGTATTGCTCTCCTATATATAGGAGCCGAAATCAAGCCTCCAAACACACACATTTCCTCTATTTCTTCACTTCTTCATTGCTCTACATTACACTGGACCTCTCTGGTCGGGATTCTAATTGACGCTGATTTCAGGCAGAGTTAATTTCTAGCGATATTGTTCCCATCTTCTTTCTCTCTCTAGCTGGGATTTTGCTTCTCTTATTTCTCTGATCTAGTATTCTGATTCACAAGGGATATATCTCCACTTGAGGTATTTTCTCTACTACATTCTTATATTAAAAATTTTGAACCTAATAATGTAGTATTAAAAATGAAAAAATTGTATTGCCACTATTTACATCTAAACTTTGAACCTAAAACTATTATGTAATATCAAAACTGAAAATTTGTATTGCTACTACTTAATTCCAAATTTAGAACCTAAAACTGCTATTCAATATTAAAAATGACATAATTATATTACTACTGTTTAATTCCAAATTATTAAAACAATGTTATAGAAAATGACATTTAAAGTAAATGTTTTCAACGATAATGACATTCTTACCATTTAGGGTTAAGTAATGTTATTCTTAGTATTTAATGTAAAATTCCAAATTGTTGTTCTACAATCTTAATTACAGTTCTAAAAGTGACGTTATTGTTCTAAAATAATAATTATTGTTCTAAAAAAGACATTATTATTCCAATTAAGTTAATGTACTATTCTAAAATATGAATTATTGTTCCATTTAAGTTTATTTATTTTACAATTATAGGAACATGACGCCCAGTTCACGTTCACGAATTATCAAGTTGTGATATGTTGGTCATTTTTCTCTGATGGGTCTTATTCTAATCGATCTGGTAGACCCATAAATATTTCACTCATCAATACCCTATATGAACTAAAATCATATATCCATACAATACTTGACATCAATCCCATCTAGTTCTCTATCAATATATCCTATCTTTCCCTCGAGAAGATCATATGCTCATACCAGTTGACGATGATGATGCATATAGAACTTGGTTCTCACTTTCATCCGATGCCAATATTGATGTATTTCTTGAAAAAACATCTTTCCACCAACATTCTAGTTACATGAGTCTATTGAATCAATTTCACCAAAATCAAGCACTTGAATTCTCTCAAAATCCTACTATTGAGAATATTGGTGTTGAGGTTGAGGAGGGAGAACAAAATTTTGAACAAGAAGGTGATGATAGATGTGATAAGGAAGGTGATGATAATAGTGATTAGGATGGTGATGATAATAGTGAACACGATGGTGACTCATTGACTGAAACTGATGATGGGTATCAAATCCATTCCCTGACTCTATAACAACATTGAGCTCTCTCCCATCCATATTTCATAGAGAATGGCCCAGACACATCCACGTTGATAGTAACTATGAAGATTTTTAAGATGACTAATGGGTGGAAGATTTTTGTCAGGAAGTTCGTCTCAATTACAACCCTTCCAGAACTGAAATTTATGAGGGTTCTTTAATTTGCATCCAAAGCTGTTATGATAGAGACGATTCAAAAATGGTCGGTACAAAACAATGTCTAATATCGTACGCAACACTCAAATAATAGATTAATCAAATTTGTTTGTATCCATGACCAACGATGTCCTTGGAGTTTGGCCACTTGCCAGTCCAAAAGAGCAGGTGGCATGTGGAAGATAAAATGTTATAGTGGGAGCCACAACTGTCAACTAACTGTTCTGAATCAGGACCATCGCCAATGCACATCATCTTATATTGCTCGTATGATAATGCCAATCCTAGTGTGACGATTGGATATGTCCACATGAGAAATTTGTGACAAGGTGAATGCTGAATTATACCTTCAAATATCATACAAGAAGGCATTTCTAGTGAGGAGGAAGGCTGACTGTAAAATATTTGGAGATTGGAAATCATCAAATCATAATTTGTTGTCGTTCCTGATATCTCTATCACAATATATTCTAAGAGCTATATATTCCCACCTTGTGTATGATTATACCCTTCAAACTCAAGGCACTCATACATTCAAGAGGGTGTTTTGGGCATTCGGCCTAGTTGTGAGGGGTTGGGTCTATTGCAGGCATGTTCTTACTATTGATGGCACATTTCTAACCGAAAACTACTATGGCAGGCTTCTCATTGCATGTGGCATAGATGCTGATAATGGTATATTTCCACTCACTTTTGTTGTTGTCGAGGTAGAAAATAAGGACTCATGGGAGTGGTTCTTTGGTACTCTACAAACATATATTCCAATAATTTCATATCGTACAAATCTTTGTATTATTTCTGATCGAATGAGTGGCATTTTTCCAGCACTTAAGTCAAAGTTTGACTGGACTCAACATCGTTATTGTCTTTGAGATCTTCGTGAGAACATCCATAAAACGTTCAAGTCACAGGAGTTAAAGGAACTTTTGTGGAAGGTGGGATCCACAACTGATAAACTTGAATTTGAACGTCTAATGGTTGATATAGAAACCATAGAACCAGCTGCTAAGGAGTATTTGATAGCTTAAAATCTAGTACAATGGTCTCTCACATATGATAGAGGTCATAGGTATGGGTCATTATCTAGCAATCATGTTGAAGGGTTAAATAGAGTCTTAAAAGGTGTTAGGGGTTTACCAATACAGGCACTAGCTACATACTATCCACCTTGATCCCAATTTAATCACTGCCCTAGCTAACCGGTGGGACAAATCTAGCAACACTTTTAGGTTTCCCTATTTTGAGATGAGTGTCACGTGATAAATGTATATTTATCCCTTTTATTTATATATATTTTATATTTGTTTATGGTTATTTTGTTATTTATTCTCTTAGTTTAATAATTAATTGTTTTATTTTAGATTTTTCTCTTTAATTGGTGTTTTAATTCTATTTTCTTGGGTTTTGTAGGAAAATTACACAATTTGGAGCAGTCCTGAAATTCATATATACCCTCCACCAAAAGTGACATAACTCTTGCATTCGAACTCCAAATTGAGTGCAAAAGTATTCATTGGAAAGGAAATTTAATTTCATAAAATAAAATCATATTATTTGGACCGCTTTTGTGATTTTAACGGGAGAAAAATACGTTAGAAATAACTGCTGTGAGAATTTGCATTAAAGGGAGTTACATGGTCAAGATAATTAAAGACAACCAACTTTTGATTTGACCAGATCCAGAAAATTAAAAAATTGGTCTCCCTCTCTTTTTCCCCCTCTTTTGAGGGCAGCCTACCCCCTCCCCCTCCTATAAAAGGAGAGACTCTTCACTTGTAAAAGCACTCCGCACTCCATTCTTCATTCTATTTCATCCAATTTTTAGTTGTAGACTACATCTTGTATAATTTTGGATCTCATTTTAGTTTGCATTTCTTCTGGTCTTGTTATGTCTGAGTAAATCTCTCTGGGGAATGGAAGTAGCCCCTTAGCCCGGTTCTATTCAATATAATCAATTATATTCCTCCATCGAACAAATGTCTTCTCTCTGTTTCTATGTGGTTATTTGGATGATCTGATATATTCTTATGGAGTGATATGACCGTGGATCTCTGTAAGAATGAAACAATAGTCCCTTATTTGTGATTATCATCTTTTTGTCTATTTAATCTTATTCTTGTTATAATCCTTGGTGACGCGACCACCTGAGCCTTGGGTTTGAACGCCGATTTGAATTCACATGCTTTTTGATATGACCGTGGATAATGGCATGTTGGACGGTTGGACAATGATCTGTGAATGTCGGGACCAACGGGTTCACGGGAAGTCTGACCCTTGTGATTTTGTCTGTAAGGATATGTAAACACAAGGTCCTGATTTGATCCTTGGAGTTTAGAATTTGATTAGTTGAATAGGAATGTGGTTTTTTGGTGGTGATCTTCCGTACCCCAGATCTTTATTTCTTGATTAGTTAAACTTTATTTCAGCACTTCTATTTTTTGTTCTTAGTTTTTAACAACTCTCTCAAATTGGGATTTAATTCTTGTACTTGCAATTGGATTTGGATTTCGACTTTTCTTTTCCGCCGTCCCTTGGATCGATACCTATATATACTAAGTTGACTTGTTGTTTACAACAAGTTGACAACCGGATTAGAAGATTAAACTCTAGGACTTTTTCTAGTGATTGTTGCGTGCACAACGAACCGCATCAATTTGGCGCCGTTGTCCGGGATGGTACAATTGTTTTTCAGATCTTGTTGCCTGTATATCGTGTATAATCCTTGTTCATATTCTCTAACTTTCATAACTTTAGTCTTTTTTTATAATTTCTTTTAGATTTTTGTAATTTCTTTTTGCCTTCTGAGTACAATTCTGGAAGTGTATCTCCTCTTTCTGCTGAGTTTTCATTCCAGTAGTACTGCTTTCTAGTTATTTTTTTGTCATTTTAGTTTATTTTATAGATTTTTTTAGATTTATAATTTTTAGTTCTCTTTGTAATTTTTGACTAACCTTTTATCTCACAATCTTTCTTCTCTCATTCATTGATTGACATATCTTTCAGGAACTTTTCTTTTCAAATGGAGTGGACATCCCAATATCCCCCACAATGTTATTATTATGGTCTCTACCACTGTGCATCTCTTGCCTGTCCAACTCTACCCCATGTTTATAATAGCACCCCTTTTAATTGCGAGCCCTTTCATCCTGGTGGGTACAATGTGAATCCACATTTTTCTAAGAACCATTATGGGGAACCTTGCTATCCATATTCTAATGGGGGATATGATCAACAAAATTTTGTGGGGTGTAACCAATAAAACATTGAGGGTTATGAGCATGTTTATGAAACCCAATGTAATCTTCAACAAGAAGAGAGACTTAGGGCCCTAGAGAAGATAGCAGTAGAAGGAGAAACAAAACTAAAAGCCAGCCAAGCCTTCTTAATCGCCCTTCTAGAAGCCCAAACCAAAAATATAGATTGTTCAAATACGCTTCCTCATGATTTGGTGACACCTTATAATATTGAATCTTCCTACCAAGATGGACACAATGGAAATTACAATCCACCATCTTCTGGAGATTATTATGAGGAGCAATGCCACCCAAAACAATATGAGGAATACTATGGCCAAGGAAACTATGGGGAGTGTGGCGAGGATGGCCAAAATTTTGGGGTGTATAAATACTATGGTGAAATGCAAATTAATCTTGAACTGGAAGAGAGACTTAAGGCCCTAGAAAAGATGGCAGCAGAAGGACAAGCAAGCCATGTTAGCCACCTTACTATAGAATCAATCACAAACTCCCCCTATAGAGCTTGAGCAACCCAAGATGGTTCATCATGATGATGACGATGACGATGATCCTTATTTTTTGTCATATATGTCAGATCCTGAAGAAATAGCACAAACCATGGAGCCATATTTTGTGTGTGATGAGGATGTTGGTATCCCTATCTTTCCTTTAGAGACTCTTTTACTTGAATATGAAATGTCAAAGAAGGAGAGTCATTATGAAGATCCAACAACTCCTCCCATCCTCAACATAAATCTGAATGATACCATAGACCAATACCCTTCTTTTGAGTCTATTTTGGATAATGAGAATCTAACCCCCTTTATGATTCTTCCCGAGCCGTCACAGCCAATTTCCATCCCACACATGGCTGATCTAGAAGGGGAGATACCACCATTGGAATAAGCCCACACACCCCCTTCTATTGTTTGCAAGGAAGACATCATCATCCCTCCTAAATACTTGGGGAATCCTTGTACAAAAAAATTAGAGACATATGTTACATCAACAATGAAACTTACCAAACCCAATGTTGATGGCATTAATTTTAAGGAGAAACAAAACACTTTTGTAAATGATTTTAAATTTTTTGTATTAGCATCAATTCTCCCATATGCAGGTCATCATGATGGTGGAAAACATGAACCAGATCCTCCACCTGACTCAGTTCATCATGCTCTACTGGCATTACTAGTCAGGTACCCATCAACCTCCCCTTATCCACATCTATCTTCAACACTTCCCTTTCTATCGAAGGAAGATCTATGGATATTATTGGAGGGAATGCGAGGTGAAATAAAATATGAGTACCCCACTGAGCTTCTACAATTACCCTATCATAGGGTACATTATGAAGCTCCTCAGATAAAGGTCCCAGCCCTCATACACATCCCCTTCAACTGGACATTTTTGAGCTACCTGGGCCACCTGGAAATCCTCGCTCTTCTCTTCCCTCCATCTCGGGTTTTTATTTTACTCAGGACGAACAACAATCTAAGTCCGGGGTGGAGGTGGGTGGTATGTTTCTATTCCACCCCCTTATCTTTTTTTATTCTTGCATTATTTCTACTTTTTTTTTGTTTTGCATATAGTTACTTTGTTCATGGCCATTATCTAGTCGGCCATGTTTTTATTTCTTTTGTTGCAAAATGGCCTTTATCTAGTCGGCCAGTATGAATAAATGTTTATCATTGTACCCCTTTGAATTTAGTAAATCTTTTGCAAAAATTGTTACAAATTGCCATGTCTGAAACCACCATATCGCCTAGGATCCCAAAGTAGCATCACTCCTTGGAAAAGTTAGCAAGCCGTATGGAATCAATCAAAACCAAACAAAAATTTTCTCTATTTTTAAACTATTGATTAACTTGATATAAATCTTATATAATGTGATTAACATGAATGTTCTTTCTGATGTAATGACACTTTCAAAAAAAAGAGAAAATAAATGTATGAAGTTATAAGCACAAGGACACCTTTTGTTTCCCCCTTATTTTCTTTCTAAAAAAAGAGAAGCAAAGAATCACCACCAGACAAAAATCAAGTCCGGGGTGGCATGCTTCCCATATAAAAAATTCCATACCCCACAAAGGGGCGTACCATCAAAAGATGCCAAAAGTGCATATTAAAAAAATTGTGACCAATGTAGCCACAACTCCACAAATTTAAATCCCAAGTCGAATAGAGGAGGGATAAAAAAAAATCATCACTTCCTTCTTTGTTTTCACACCACCTAATTTCATCTTGTTCTTGTGCAACAACTAAAAAAACATTTATAAAAATGAGAGTGTCAAAGCAAAAGTAAGATGAAGCATGTTTTTCTACAAAATCTTGATTTTGAACCAAGATATGATATTTGTTTTTAATAGGGAATATAGAATTTTGTGTTTTGTGGTTTTAGGAGATTGGGTTGCTTGGCCAAATTTGGAGGTAAGGAATAAAGTGATGTTACAAGGGTGAGGATAGACATGTTGTTAGTATAAATTGGAATAATTTGTGATTTTATTTGTTTGAGGACAAACAAAGATTCAAGTCCGAGGTATTTTGATAAATGTATATTTATCCCTTTTATTTATATTTTTTTATATTTTTTTAGGATTATTTTGTTATTTATTCTCTTAGTTTAATAATTAATTGTTTTATTTTAGTTTTTTCTCTTTAATTGGAGTTTTAATTCTATTTTCTTGGGTTTTGTAGGAAAATTACACAATTTATAGCAGTCCTGAAATTCATATATACCCTCTACCAAAAGTGACATAACTATTGCATTCGAACTCCAAATGAGTGTACAAGTATTCATTGGAAAGATAATTTAATTTCCTAAAATAAAATCCTATTATTTGGACCGCTTTTGAGCTTTTAACGGGAGAGAAATACGTTCAAAATTAATACTGCGAGAATCTGCATTAAAGGGAGTTACATGGTCAAGATAATTAAAGATAACCAACTTTCGATTTGACCAGATCCAGAAAATTTAAAAATTGGTCTCCCTCTATTTTTTACCCCTCTTTTGAGTGCAGCCTACCCCCTCCCCCTCCTATAAAAGGAGGGACTCTTCACTTGTAAAAGCACTCCATTCTTCATTCTATTTCATCTAATTTTTAGTTGTAGACCGCATCTTGTATAATGTTGGATCTCATTTTAGTTTACATTTCTCTGGGGAATGGAAGTAGCCCCTTAGCCCGGTTCTATTCAATATAATCAATTATATTCCTCCATCGAACAAATGTCTTCTCTCTGTTTCTTTGTGGTTATTTGGATGATCTGATATATTCTTATGGAGTGATATGACCATGGATCTCTGTAAGAATGAAACAATAGTCCCTTAATTGTGATTATCATCTTTTCGTCTATTTAATCTTATTCTTGTTATAATCCTTAGTGATGCGACCACCTGAGCCTTGGGTTTGAATGCTAGTTTGAATTCACATGCTTTTTGATATGACCATGGATAATGGCATGTTGGACGGTTGGGCAATGATCCGTGAATGCCGGGACCAACGGGTTCACAGGAAGTCTGACCCTTGTGAGTTTGTCCGTAAGGACATGTAAACACAAGGTCCTGATTTGATCCTTGGAGTTTAGAATTTGATTACTTGAATAAGAACGTGGTTTTTATGGTGATCTTCCGGACCCCAAATCTTTATTTCTTGATTAGTTAAACTTTATTTCAACACTTTTATTTTTTGTTCTTAGTTTTTAACAACTCTCTCAAATTGGGATTTAATTCTTTTACTTGCAATTAGATTTGGATTTCGACTTTTCTTTTCCGCCGTCCCTTGGATCGATACCTATCTATACTAAGTTGACTTGTTGTTCACCACAAGTTGACAACCGGGTTAAAAGGTTAAACTCTAGGACTTTTCCTAGTTATTGTTGCGTGCACAATGAACCGCATCATCACGCTACAAGATGTTGCAGTTCTTTTAGGTCTTAGGATTTATGGCTCACGGGTCATAGTTGCATATCCTTTAGGCACAAATGAGGGGCAATTTTCTTCATGGCCTCACCTTTGTCAGAGTTTCTTGGGAGATGCACCGGTTGGGATGTCTAAGGGGCATATTTATCTTGGGTGGCTGTGTGAGACCTTTAGTGGGGTGAATTTCACCTTGGGAGATGAAGAAGAACAAAGACAAATGAGGATAAGGTATACTAGATCTTATCTCCTATACCTTTTAGGTATTTACCTTATTCCAGATAGTACCGGGGACATAGTTCATGTACGGTACCTCCCACTTGTGGCTAACTTTGCAAGTTGTAGCACACTATCTTGGGGTGCTGCAACTCTAGAATACTTGTATAGGGAGTTGTACAAGGCTACCATCCGTTTCAAGAAAACTTCCCACTTGTCTGGTTATGTATGTCTACTGTAGATGTGGTGTTGGGAGAGGTTAGGAATTATATGCCCATGTTAACTTGTTATGAACTGTGGGGGTGGCCAGAAGATGTTCCCTTGGGTTACAGGTATACATCTACACAACTTCTTAATACATTTGTCTGAATATTTTGCAATGTTTATCTAAATTTAGGTTGTCAATTTATTTAATAGGCGGCCTACTTTTCTTCAAAGGAGTGGTACTATGAGAGGATCTGTCTAGTTTTATAATTCTACATTTGACCAGATTTTACCATCTCAGGTATAAGTTACTTCTACTAACATGTTGTATGATATATTTTGTATTTTTTATGTAGTTTACTCATTTTTATATCATATATATTGTATTTTTTTGAATAATATATATAGTTAACCCCTTACACTGAGGATATTCTAGAGAGACTTCCAGCATTGTGTCGAGAGGGTCTTGACATTTGGTGGGCCCAAGTGCCTCTAGTGTGCTACACAGTAGTAGAGTGGTACCTCCCAGATAGAGTACTTGGACAATTCGACTTTGTTCAAGTACAACCTACTCTTACCTTACCACACCTTAGTAGGATAGATGCGAGGGGTCATGCTATGGAGGATTGGTTGCATCGCTATAGGGAGGAGGTACAGTTGTGGAACAATAGACGTGAGATCTTAATTCCCCCTCTACTAGAAGACACAGTCTTTAGTCCATAACTACACTATGCATGGTATCATCTACAGTATGTAGTGCCCCCTCCAGCTCAGCCTCCGACTGCATACTACCCAACCAGTTAGCGACAACAAAAATTTGTAAGTATAATTATTATTTCTTTAACAAACTATTATTACTAATCTTTATTATTTGTAATACATGTAATTGGTCTTTATTATTTGTACATACTTTATTTGAACATATAGAATCACATGTGCGGATCTGAGCGGCTTTACACCAGACCCATGCACAGATCAGAGATGATATCTACGACATCCAAGGGAGCTACTTTGTGAGTCTTCCTGACTATGCTCGCCTATATGATCCCATACCCACTCCTAGTCATACCACTAGTCCTGAACCCACACCTACTCCTACTCCTCATACATGCACCACATAGTCTGAGCCCATTCCCACTGCTCCTGATCTCACTCCCACTTTTCAGTTCATGGGATAGGGACCAACAGGGCCATAGTTTTCAGGAGTTGGTTCATTTTCTTTATACATCACCCCACCTCCACTAGCATCCTACTATGGAGCAGGTTCTTCTTCTGTTCCATACACTCCACTCCCACCACCAATTATTCATGAGAGTCGACCATCTTATGTCACATATTCACCGACTCCATTTGATTTCTCAGGATACACACCTCCTGATGCCCCACATCCTAGTATTTAGAGACCCCTCACCCCACCTCTAGCTTTTCATTACTTCTCTGATCCTCATCCGCCTACTGCTACGCAGTTGTCCCCCATTGAGGCGTCTCCAGATGAGTTTTCTACTCAGGAGTCAGATGTACATGGAGGTGGATGAGGACGTCGTGGGCGTGGAGGAGGTGCTTAGTTTATTACATATTATATTGTTTTGTATATATGCCTTTGTGAAGGTATTTATTTAGCTTGTATTTAGATCTATCATATTATGATATCATCTGTTCATTCATGTTGGTTCATGTACTATTATGTATTATTTGGATCTTTCATATTATGATATCATTTGTTCGTTCATGTTGTATTTGGGTCTATCATATTGTATTGTTATATATTATTTTCTCTTCAAGTTGGTTCATGTTGTAGCCTTGATTTAAATTGATATCTCATTTTTTGGATTAATTTCTTTTTATCTAATCAATTAGCAATCAACTAGTATCGGTTGCAATAACACTTCTATAATCTGTACATATGTTTAGAGCTATTCAAATTAACAAATTTATAATAATTAAACATATTATAGACATTCAAATATAAATAAAATAATTATAATGTACAAATATAATCAATAGTATTAATATACAAATCAATAAGCAGTAAATAATAATTAGGAATACACAAATATCGGATAAATTAAAAAGCAATATGTCATGCATGAGGATCGATTGCTTGCTTTACAGACAATACGTCTTGTATGGAGATGCATTGCTCTGCGAGAGAGTAATACGTCTCTGAGCTGGATATATTGATCCCACGGCATGACAATACGTCGTGCAGAGGGACACATTGTCCTATGGTGGGGCTAATATGTCCGGGTCGGAGACGCATTGTTCTCTCGCCGAGCAGTATGTTCCGCTTCAAGACGTATTGGTTCCATCGTAGGGCAATGCGTCCTGACGCGGACGTATTGCTCTGCAGTGGGGCAATGTGTCATCCGCCCGGACGTATTGCCCTCGCACAAAGCAACACGTCGTCAGTCGGGACGCATTGCCCTGCAAATGTGCCATTTTGAGAATTAAGATAAAGAACGTGCCATTCTGAGCATTAAAATGGGAAAACGTGCCATTTTGATTTTTTGGCCTAAAATAAATGCCTCAGCCTTGAATGAAAAACCTAAATCATGCATGTTTGGTTCAAATTTGGCCCAATTAGATTAATTTATTGGTCAAACTAGAATCCATGTATTAATTATCCCTACTCAGCTGGTACCGTGGTTTCCTAATTTTGCCGTTGGTGGTGGTGTCTAGTGGTGAGGGACCACTCTCCTTCCAGCGACTCGACGGGTCAACCAAACCATAGAAAACATGCCTGGTTAGTTTTTCTTGCTACTTCGTTAGATTGGTCAAAACCGGGATCACAGTAGACATAAGAGCCTCGAGTAGTAGCAAGCTCTACCCAATGTATCTCCTGGAATGTTGCTTGTCCTTGACCAGTCGACATTAGCCAACTCTAGGCTCTATCGTACGTGTGACGAGTGACGACTGAACGGTGATTCTCTTAATCAGTAGGTGGGGTCGGTAATTGTTCCTCGTTTGGCACGGTTCGACGGATATATAGGACTTTTAGTAGTAGTGGCACAAGTTCAGTTGGAAGAGGCCTAAGTTCACTAGAAATGAGACATACATATAAGTTGTCATTTTTTTTATAAAAAAACATATAAGTTGCTATAAAGTGCTTTTGCATTATAGGTCATGGGCGGCTGCCCTTCCGGTGCGATTCAACCACTATGTGCGTCCTTATTTTCGGAAATCGACTGCCTCTGCCAGTCTCGAGGTATCGATTCAACCACTTTTGCGCAGGCTGTTTTTATATGCGTCAGCAGTCCCTGGCCGGTCGAGGTTGTCTCTTTTATTAAGAGCTACGCTATACACACCCACTCACCTGGTCATCCACCGAGTAATTGAAAGACGTGATCAATGTTGATGTGGCAGAAAAAATAAATACACCATGAAAGAGAAAAAAAACTAGAGAGAGTTTTTTTACTTATAACTCTCAAATCGTAATGAATTTGTGGTCAAAATAAATATCATTAGGTTTGTCATAAAAACACTTTCTATCAAGGCCAATGTTGACATATTTTGGAAAAAATAATATTAAAAGTATAATAAAAGAGGAGAGAAGTATACAAAAGTACAATACATTTTCGGATACTGTACTCAGATTGACCATTCGGGTACAATACTTATTGCCTCCTCATTTCTTTACATTTCATATTATGTCACAACTCTACAAGTATTATACATTTTATCATTTATATTAATTTTTACATACATTCAGAATGAAGCATTTGACAAAAATCATTTACAAGGATACTCACATTCTTCAAGAAGTATAGTACTAACAGTCAAATTTTGTAAAAAAAAAGTACACTACTAGAAGTATAATACTATCAACCACATTCTATTTTTTTAAAGTATTCACATTCATAATATGTGCAGACGTGCAATACTAATTGCCTTCTTATTTTTCACATTCAATATTCTGTCACAAATCCATAAATACTGTACATTTTATCATTTATATTAATTTTTGCATACATTTAGACCGTATCATTTGACTAAAGTTATATACAAGGATACACATACACATACAAGAAATAGAGTACTACCATCCACATTTTATAATACAAAGTATAGTACTAGACGTACAGTACTAGAGGTATCGTATGAGACATAACAACAATACATGATTTGATGATCTTGTTAGTACTGTACGAGACATGTCTTAAAACATACTTATCCTCAAGTATACTCCAACTCAATCTCTCTTTTTGGTTTTTCTTCAACAAACAAGAATGAAAAATGCATAACAATAGAAAATTATTGACTACATGGTCTTAGAAGTGACTAAGTGCATGTGCTTCACGTCTCTCCTCTCCTCTTTCCTAAACCAATCATGAAATGAGCATTGAGCATACAAACTTCAATTATAAAGCATAGAACATGCAAGTTGTCCATATGTCCTTCATATCATTCCGGGTAGACCGTTTCATGTTGGTATTAATCAAAGATGACTAGGAGTGTTGTTTCACTTTCATGCATTCAATCTTATGCCTCAAACCACACCAAATGACCCACATGGATGTGGAAAAGGGTAAAGTGAGCTAAATTTGATGTTTTCTAGCTCAATAGGTATGAAAATAGAAGAAATGGTTGTGAAAATATTTTTAGAGTGCTATTACATAGAGCACTCATCTTTTCTTTATATGAATGCTCTTAAATAGGAGCATCCTTTTATTTTCTTTTTGCTTTTCTTTGCCCTTGATGCTAAACTTTTAGAGGTGGGCAAGGCTGATTATGTGCACTAGGGAATCCTTTCATGAGGTGAAAAGGTATGAAGATGGTGAAAGAAGGGTCAGATCAAAGAGGGGTCATTAAGTTTCCCACATAAGATTTCCTACATGAAAACTAATTCAATACTTCATCAAATGATATCACACCACATGATAGAACAACATGACATTCACATTTATATCAAGTGATTCCATAGGATCTAAGCGTTTGTAGCTTGCTCACTTCATAATTCAACCAATACATTCACAAACTAAAGAGAGGTGATGCACATGTAAAAAGTCAACAATCAAGACCATATAGTAATAAAATCTAAAAAAAGGAATGTATTTGTCAAAGGATTAAAAATTTCATTTCAAACGGGGGAGATTAAGTCAAAACATACTTTTTGGACATGAACATTCAAGTTTGGGCAAAATTGACCAAAATGGGGCCAATTTGCCTTCAATCACATCTAAACCTAACTTTTAGGGAAATAAAAGCATAAAGTAGCAAATCCTAGTTAAAACACACAAAAATTACAAAAATCTACATGAAAATGCAATGCATGACATGGGGTGACAAAACAGTGCAATTTTTTTGAAAAATTACACAAAAATGTATGGAATTAAACTACATGTATGCATGAATGCTAGTAGACACACTAGGTCAGGATAGACAAGTATGAAAGTTAGTCAAACTATTTGAATATCTTACAAAAATTTAGCAACAAGGTACATAGATAAAAATATGGTGAAAGAAGGGCTTACCTCCCTACCACCCAAAACTTTAAATTATGTTGTCCTCAACATGAAATAGAAGTTTAGAATATTAGGATAAGGGGAATGGGGTTACGGAAGACAACTGCCAAGAGCTGGAGTGATCAATGTAATACTAGGTGAGCAGGACAGAACCACCACAGCCGTGCTAAGCATCATGACTGTTCTATCTTGTCAGTCACACGGCCGTGCTGTGTGGCACCGTTGCTCTGGACTCCTTCCTGTAGATTTTCTACTATTTTGTAATGTTGTCTACAACTTTGGTCTTCTCCTTGGCTAGACCCTTTGTGCATCATCTTTTCTTCCTTGTACATGTACTAGCATGATTCACAAATAGAAAAACTATAAATTATAGTGCGTGTGTGTGTGTTTTGGAAAAAATGAAAGTGTAACCAAGAAAAAAGAAGGTTTTCGAGAGAAAGAGTCTCAAACCAACATGGGTTTCCTCCCACTAGTGCTAAGTTTAGAGCCTTCAGCTAGGCTTGTTGCTCCTCCATCAATCAATCATTGTCTAAAAGAAAAATATTTGCATCCCCATCATATGCAATCCTCTCAAATGCCTTCTAAGGGTTATGCCAGTTTCTCAAGGGTTATGCCAGTTTCTCAAGTTTCTTTCTTCATTTGTCTCTCCTTCGGGGACATCATCATACGTCTCAAAGTAAAAATACTCATCAACAAAACTTTTTATCTCATCTAAGATGACCTCCTTAGGAATCTTCCCTCTCATCTTCTTCTTGAAGGTGAAAATACCCTTATGGAACCTTACATAAGTTGGGCTTTGCTTGATTATAGAAAGCAATGAGGTGTTTGCCTTAGTCAACCTTAAGACCTTCAAAATTTTCATGACATAGTTTTTCCATCCCTAGAGGAATGGGTCTTCATAGGCATCAAAGAAATGGGTTTCCATCCTGTTGGACACATGCAAACCTAAAAATATCACATTAGGATGTCTTGGATCAGCAATGGAGGAACTTGGTGGTGTCATCACAAAGAAAGGTGGGACACCTGATATTATCTTCCTAAAATCTGGTAGGACTGTATTATTTTTAGTGAACTTAGCACTCTCACAAGGACTTTGCGGTAGGGGTTCTCCATCATGATCTTTGTCTAATTGCTTCCCTCCCTTGTTGATCCCCTCAACAACCTTTTCACACCTCAACATTGAAACCTTCTTCACTTTCTCATAGGGAGGAGAGGGAGCATGTGATGGTTGTGGTGGTGGTGGTGGTGGTGGTTTTTAGTGTAGTGGATTAGGATTTTGATGGATGTAGGTTGGTTGTTGTGAAGGTGGTTGGCATGGGGGTGGTTTTTGCTATTGATATTGTAGTGGTAGTTGTGAGGTGTGTTGGATGTTGAATGGTGGTTGTGGTGGTGGAGGAGCATAGGGGTTAGGGGGCCTTTGGTGTTGTTGGAGAGTGGGTTCTTGGCCATGTGGTGGGACATAAGCACCTTGAGGAGCACCATGGTTCCAGTAGCATTTTCGGGGTTGGACATGGGTTGGGAAAGGGGTCTTCCCTCCTCACAAAGGGCATGTGAAAGGGAAATCTCATCCAACCTTTTTTCAAGCCGCTCAATGGTTTGTCCATAAAAGGACACCTCTCTCTTCACTTCATCAAGGCTTCTTAACCTTGTTAAAACTTCTTCTTCAAACATGGAGCTTTCTCCTTGCTCTTGGACTCCTTGTTCCTCCCATGAAAAGTTTGAACCATTTCTCCATTTTGAAGTGTATGAGCTTGACATGGAGCCTTAGCTATTCTAGATGCCATAGGATTGTAGAACATGTCTTCACAAAGAGCCACCATGGAGTTGGCAGAGTGATTATAAGAACCTCCCACATGAACTTTCATGAGATCTACCATGTCTTCCAACATCTTCATCATGTAGGGTGGTTTAGGTATTGAAGGGGCTCATGCATCTCGGTTTACCATCTTGACTCCAAAGGGTTGCTTGTCACATGCATAAGGCAGAACCAAATAAAAGAGGACAAGTTAGCAAACTAAGATGCAATAGTAACACAAACAATATACAAAAGCAATGGTGAGGGCAATAGGAAAGGCTAAGCTACACTAACTAGCTAGGCCTAGCGCCTCTATCCCCGCAACGGTGCCAGAAAGCTTGGTGTGATTCCCACCAAGGCTACACACTAGCCAACTAGAGGTGACTAGATGCAACCCTAAGGGAGGACACACATGTGCATCTTTAGAAATTTATATTAACCCTAATCAAGTTGATCACAATACCAAATAGGTCACCCGTAAGTGCACATGGTACTATTGTAGCATAGGTGAAGGGCAAGCGTAGGGGTCGATCCTCAGGGATAGAGGGGGAACTAGAGCTAGGTTAGCGTTGGATACGTTCCTAATGTGGAGACTAGGATTGAAGGGTATAAAAGGGTTTGTTTGATTGTTAAGCTACGGGAACAGGAAAGTAAAGAAAATTATAAAATCTAAGTTATTGCAAACCCTAAATTATCCTAAGCAAGCAAGTCTAAGGAACTAGGTTAAGCAACTACAAACAAGAGAAAATTCTAACTACACTATACTAGTAGAGCAATTAGCAACTAAGAACTAAATTAACCACTAGAGAGAGCAAGAACCTGAGTTAACACTAAAGAGCAAGACTAAGCAATTGACTAGTTTGAACAAAAGCAACTAAACTAGACTAGAACAAACAAGATAAGAAAGCAAAGTGGGTTTTAAGCACTGAGATTACGTAGGTGGGCCTTTTGGGGATGTGATTTGATATTAGTTGTGGGGTCTCAACATAGAAAGCAATTATCACAATTCAATCTACATTATCAAACCAAACAACAAGGCAAGTGTTATTAGAATGTACCCTATACTACTAGTTGGAGGAATAGGGTTAGGTGTGATTCTAGTAGGACTTATCAAGTCGAGGTATCTAGGATAAGTGGTATTAGGGAAATTGCGAGCCAATGGTAGAAATGAGAGTAGAGATGAGGGTTTTTCACCTCATGCCACTAGCCATCTAGCTTTTAGAAAGCTCTAGGTAATTGCACTAATCACACTTACACTAGCCACTTAGATCTCACACTCACTTATAGAAGGAGGGATATGTATGTAGGAACAAAGGGGGCTAGCTAGGGATCCACTAATTGGACCTAGGACCCATTCCTAGGATTGCCACGTACACTCCAATTCCTCCTAGAAGCTAAGTGTCATCAAACATCTCAAAGAAAGTAATCCAAGTTATAAGCACAAATCACATGCAATAAAATAGGAAATGAGATAGAAGCAAGAGGCAATAATCATAGATAGAAATTGTGTTCATTACAAGTTATTTCCACCCAACATGGTATCAAAGTCATATTTTAACCCCAAACAGCCCATCAATAGGGGCTTAGCCAGACATGATCAAAGAAATGGCAAAAAAGGGGAAGAAGGGGGTAGAACTCCATGGAGCTTGAAGTAGAAGCCTTCTTATAGACCTCCTAGAATATTGGGGACATCCTCTCTCTCCTTCAATGGCGTAGATGGGCATGAGAATATGGGGAATTATGGTGGAAAATCTAGAAAATTAAGTTTCCAAGGTGGAAATGAGGTGGAAATGGTAGATGTGTTGACCTAGAGGTAATACATTACCTATATTTTGATAATGACTTAACCATTCCATTCATATGTATCTAACATGTGCATTTAAGATTGTTTGCAGGCATTAGGTACATGAAAAGGATCATATATACAAAGCCCTAGAATGGGCCAAGTGCAAGCCAAATTGACTACAAGTGTGCATTTTAGGATTTCCATGTAAATCACCTTAGAACATAAATGTAATCACTTGTAACGATGAATATGCTTGTAACTTAGAAGAGAAAAATGTTTGGGACAAAATTCACCAAGTGCTAATCACTTTTATTGCAAATTAGAAAATCAATTTTAGGCACTTGGTCAGTCGAGTTTCCCACCCTGAAACTCGACCGATCATCCTGAGTCGATTTTCTGAAGATTGTAATCGGTCGAGTTGTGCACTCACAGAACTCGACCGATTGGGTAGTAGGCATTTCCTGTTGAAATGGTCGGTCGAGTTTCTTCAGGACAAACTCGACCGATCATTTGACAATTGGATTGCCTGCTACTTGATCGGTCGAATTACACCCATTGATACTCGACCGAATGCACTGTACGGAATTTGCAAAAAAAGTAATATGACCGTTGGTGAATTGTTTTGGGCAAAATATAGCCGTTTTCTTGAAGGAAAAATGACCACTTTTGCACCCAAGTGTCCCACAACATAAAGGGCCACCCTCAACTATAAATAGAACCCCTTGGACTTCATTCCAAGCTGCTCTTCCATTGCAAACTTGGTTCTAGCTTAGTTGAGAGTGTTCCAAGCCCTTGAGCCCCTTTCTCTCTCTACCTTCAAGACAATTTCGTGAGTGAGATAGGTCCCTGTGTATGAGAGATATCCTTTGTGCTATGTAAAGCTCTCATTTATTTCTTCCCACCTCCAAATCAAATTGAAGATTGATTGAAGCTACTTCTTCGAGTGAAAGAGGAGATGTTGCTGTTCTTCTCTGAGTGAAGGGGAAGATGTGTTGCTGATCTTCAAGAGTGAAGATTGATCGTTGCTCCAGCTCCCTTGGTGAAGGGAAAATGTGGGCAAGCTCTCCAAGTGAAGGAGAGGTGCAAGGCAAGCTCAAGTAAGATAGGTAATTCCTGCAAGGCTGAAGACAAAGGTGAGATTGGGTAAGTCCTTTGTAGAAGGCCGAAGAATCTCGCTTTGTGGGTAAGTCCTTGGATAGGTAGAAGATCTTAGCTTGTGTAATTAAGCCCTTGGTTGTGTGGTTTATGTTTCTTGTAATCTTATCGTGATATATAAGAGGACCAAGTTGCAAATCCTAGAGTCTAACCAACTCTAGGTAGTGGACTGACATCGCTCCTAAGTTTAGGACGTGGAACCACTCTTACCACCTGTCCAAGTGCATGATATTCATTATCTCTTATCCTTGCTTTGTATGCTAGAATAGGATATCAAATTGCTGCTTGCATTAGTTTTTGCACTTCAATTAAATTGGTGGTCTAATCGATTTTGTGAAGTGTGTGTAGCTCTATTCACCCCCCCTCTAGAGCCCATCGATCCAACAAGATGGAGAGCATAAATGCAAGTATGATGTAATGAATGATCAAGGAGTGGGTGGAGAGGAGTAATGACAGCTAGGGTCTCTAACCTCCGTGTCCTAGCCGCTACCTATGTATATATACTGGTGGTGGAAGCACTAGAGTAAGTAGGGGTATTGTTGAAAAAATAGTGCAGAAAATGGTAGGGTTTAGGTGGTAGCACGGTCGTGCTATGGTGGGTAGTAGTGGGAACGACCGTGGTGGTGGGGAATGCCCGTTCTAAGAAAATGGTAAAATGACAAGTTGATGTGGTGGAGTGGACTGGTAGCAAGGCTGTGTTGGGCAGCACGACCATGGTGGAGGCTAGGTAGAATGGTCATGCTGGGTAGCACGACTGTGGTGGTGGAGTTTGAGAGGAGGTCGTTCCCTTGAGCACGCCCGTTCTTTTCTTCGGCTAGCACAGCCGTGCTGGGTCGCACGACCATTTTGGGTGCTTCATGGCACAGTCTTGCTGGGTAGCACGGTCGTGGTGGTTGAGTTGCTGAAGCTTGTAAAACTTAGGAATTGACCTGTAACTTGTGCATTTACCAGCATGACCGCTTCTTTGAACCACGGCCGTATTGGGGGTCTTCAATGGCCGAATGAGCTTCAATCTTCATAATCAAAGGACTTCTTTGCTTGATGTCGAATCTTGGCCATTAAGGTAGATTGAGGGAGCTTTGGGACCTTCTTTGGACTCCTCCATGAGTGAAGGAACCTTAGAACTCCTTTCTTCTCTCTCATCCATCCAAAGCATGGTCCAAGTACCTAAAAATATTGCAAAGAACGTCCATAAGTGTATTTGATAGTAAAACACATATTGAGGGAATTAACTTGCAATCAAACTTGTTTGAATGTGATTAAAGTACAAAATAGCACAAGATGGAGCCATAAAATAGGGCTACATCACATGCCATGTATAAAAAATATCGATAACCACATACAATACCTATATAAACTAATTCACATTTCACTAAAAACATACACATTTTACTAAAGTACAATACTTTCAACTATTGCTTAAGAAGAACTAATTCTTTCCCTTTCATTTAAAAGTACAATATTAAACTCATTATTAGTGTAAGTTCAACTGAATCAATTGATGAACAAGTAGTTATTGTACATGATTTGAGGGAAACATGTACATGATGTACTACACTCACGAGTACTGTACCTAGAACATGTGTATGATATCTTAAAATACCGATACTATATTTTTCTCATATTATCATTATTTCAAATTATGTCAACACTAGTCTTTTTAGAAAGTATTTTTATAAGGATTTTAATGCATTTTTTTCATCAAAAAATACACTCTGGATTGAAAGTTATGAACAAAAATATTTTCTCTCCCTCTTCTACTTCCCTCATCCTTTATTGCTTTAATTGTTGTTGACTATATGTGAAGAAGTGTCCTCTCTCATTCCCCAAAATCGGGTGGGTGAGTGGGTTGGTAAGTGACTATATCTAGAATTTTTCTTTATTAATGGCAGACGTCGGGTGTATGCCACACTACTAGTAAAATAAAGAAATTTGCTATACAAAATAATAAGATCAAATTTAGAAACATTTTTGTCTTTATATATGTATAACAACAAAATAAACACAATAGTTTCTCATCTATTTATATACATATAGTGAAATCTCGTCTGAAATATCGTCTCATTTTGTATATACATATAGTGACAGCTTCCGCTTATGTAGTATCTGTGTGTTCCTTTTTAAAAGGACTAAGATTCTGGGAAGCTCAAGCTCCCTCACGCCCAGATTCACGTGTGGGTAAAATAGCTTCCAAACCGCCGCCACGTGGCAGATGGTGATTGAGTGCTTTTTTGATATTATGCAATAGGCAAATAAATGTGTTTCATTTATAACTTTTGAACTGTAATGAATTTTTTTATGAAACAAAATCCGTTGATTATGTTACGAAAAATGCAATCTAACAAGCCTAATATTGACATATTTTTGAGATAAAAAATATAAAAATGATATATATATGTTGATTGACAACCAACTATAGTGCCCATAAATGGTTATTGACACCGAAAAATGCCCAAAATGGTTCATTGACACCCAGAAGTTTAAAATGATGCCCAAATAAGGCATTGGATGCTATGGCGCCCATAAATGGTTATTGACACCCAAAAAATGGTCAGTAGACGCACAAAATGGTTCGTTGACATCCACACGTATGAAGATGACGCCCAAATAAGGTAATTGATGCCCAAAATGGTTCATTGACACCCAGAAGTTTAAAATGACGCTCAAATAAGGCATTTTGGATACTATGACGCCCATGAACAGTTATTGACACCCAAAAATGGTTAATTGACGCCCAAAATAGTGCATTGACACCCAAAAGTATAAAAATGGCGCCCAAATAAGATAATTGATGCCCAAAATGGTTGATTGACACCCAGAAGTTTAAAATGACACCCAAATAAGGCATTTTGGATGCTATGGCGCACATAAATGGTTATTTACACCCAAAAATGGTTGAATTGACGCCCAAAATGGTTCATTGACACCCAGAAGTTTAAAATGACGCCCAAATATGGCATTTTGGATGCTATGATGCCCATAAATGGTTATTTACACCCAAAAATTGTTGAATTGACACGTTGAATGGTTCATTGACATCCAAAAATATAAAGATGACGCCCAAATAAGGCAGTTGACACCCAAAATAGTTTATTGACACCCATAAGTTTAAAATGACGCCCAAATCAAGTATCGACAACCGAAACAACATAATGACACCCAAATAACGTATTGGCACCCATAAATTGCTAATGACACCCAAAGATAGTTAATTGACGCCCAAAATAATTCATTGGCATCCAGAATAATCGATTCATATCATTTTATATTTTTTGTTAAAAATATATTAATATTAATCTTGTTGGAATGCATTTTTCATAACGAATCTAATGATTTTGTTTTGTCAAAAAAATTCATTACGGTTCAAAAGTTATAAACAAAACAAATTTATTTACATATTACACAACAACTACCAACTCATCCAATTAAAATCTGCCACATCAACACTCCCAAATCAACTTTTCCCCCAACAAACCACTTCTTCTTCGCACGTGAGGCGAGCTTGCAGCTGCCGCACGTGAAGGAATCATTTTCATTTTTGAAAAGCATAGTACTCATCAGTACTGCTATGGAGGCGACATCTGATGCAAAGATAAGGAGAAAATTTGCAGGGCACCGGCCAACGAGCAAGCTCGGATAGGGCCCATCGGTCTACCAGGTTGGTTGGTGACTCTCTCGTGGAATCCACTGGCTACAAGTAGGGCTGGCAATCGGGTCTGGGTTGAGCGGGTCCTATTTCGGGTCAATTCGGGTCAGATCAAATATACTCGACCCGAACCCGACCCGAAAATAATTACGGGTCATACCTGCTTGACCCGAACCCGAAATTCATATTTGCGGGTCTGAACCGATGAACCCGATGGACCCGCAAATATTATATAATATGCAATCCCGAAAAACCCGAAAATGCAAATCTGAAAAACTCGAAAATAGAAACCCAAAAATTCAAACCCGCTAAACCCGAAATTGCTGCAGAATTTGCTAATTAATTATTATTTTGCAAGAAAAGACTTATATAAACTATCACAAATTTATATTTGTATGTGTTAAAAATTTATATGGCTAGAATATGGAAAAACATATATCCATACAAAGATATAATTTCGGATCGAGCGGGTTTTGCGGGTCGAGAATTGCAAACCCGGACCCGACCCGCAAATAATTTCGGGTTTTTCGGGTTCGGGTCATTTCGGGTCGGGTCGTAAAAATCAAGACTCGAACCCACTTTAGTCGGGTCGGCTCGAACGAGTCGGGTCAGGTTTTGCCAGCCCTAGCTACAAGGATGCTGGATCTGGAGCTAATTATCTTTAACTCGGATCCAGCTGGGCAACAAGGCTGTATAACTAAGCGCGCGATAAGATGGCACCGGCCGTTTGCGGTTTATTTGTTGGGTTTCATTATTAGGGTTGCCTGTAGACCTATGTAATTCGCCATAATCTTTCGTCTGCAATGCACTCAAGCTTCTTTTGCCGCCAAAGAGAAGTTTCAGATCCAACAGGAAGCAAACCGCGGTACACTGCCATTTTGTTATATTTCTTTATCTGATAGATCTGTATATCAACTTATGTTGTGATCCTTAGTTATGCTTGCTGATCGCTATATCTGCCTTCTAAACGTGCCGCGAATAAAACAGGATAACTACATAATGAAGGTGAGTGATGCGGAAGTGTTCCATTCAATTACAGCAAACGGCTGAGTATAGTATGACCGCACATGCCTCCATTACCTCACGTTGAGATGTTTTATATGCCTTGAGTGCTTTGCGTTTTCTAGGACGGACAGGTGAGCTGTTAAGAATAAGATTCCTTGTGGCATGTTGTCTGTTACATATGTAGCCGTATATACTTGGGCTCCGTAAGTGGGGAAAGCCTTGAAACCGAATCCGAAGGATTTATGAAGGTAAGTTTATTTTTTAATAATCATGCATTAAATTAAGAGCATGACCATAAATTACTCACACATAATCTGGAAGCAACAGAAATAGCAAGGGAGAGGCACCATATGCTATGATAAGGAACATGTAGAGATGGGGTTTCTACAATAAACATGACACAAAAAAGAATGAACCCTTCATGAGAAAGGGTTAGCTTTTTTTTTTAATCTTTAGTTCCTTCTATTGATATTGACTTATGCAAACCGCAATAAGTCCAGGGAAAACATAGGCAAACAACATCCAACAAAGTAATATGAGTTCCTACTAGGTACATATCAACCAAATGGGGAAATCATTCACCAGTGGTGTATCCTCAAGGGCGAGAGTTTTAGGATTAATTTACATATAATCTTCATCATAATTAATCATCCTCTTTATAATGTTCAACTACAAGATTACAAAGAAATAGAAGGGAGGCGGGCAACAAGCTGCGCCGCCACCCCTTTTTGAATGACAAATCCAATCCTCCGAAACACCACATCCATAGATTTGGGAGTCATTACATTACTATGCATAACTTTTTGAACTCTCTTAAGAAGCTATGCCTGCATGATGGTTCCTTCAGTATGCTTCAATTTTCACCGCGCCCTCCATCTGTCCAAGCGTCTATGCTCTAGTGATGCCGAGATCGTTCATCTAGTTGTATGGGTCCTTGTGGGTTCTGTCTTCATTCCTGTTGTTGAGACCTGATATGCAAAAAATCACGATATGTTGAATCCACTAGTTGACTGATATACTATGTGGATATGGTGAAGTTATCAAAAATAATTTTGTTTCTGGTAGTCCATATAACTTATATGATAGCCACCATCAAGATGTCATGTTTTGAGTATCTATTAGTTTTGCTTCTAGTGTGTTGTATTCTATGTGTGGTGTTCATGTAGGTGTCTTCTAGAATCATGTTGGACGTGGTGTATTGTATCCATATCATTCTAGATGTGTGACATCCATAGAATAGATGTTGGGTTGTTTACACGTTGTTTTTGCAAAGAGAGCATCTAGATGGTCTCCGAAAACCCCTATGTCTCATCGTCAAGTCAATTGGTAATTTACCGTGACAGATGAGTCAGATCAGAATGTGTAGTTTGGGTGGCCATTTGATTTGCCAGATCTTATTGTATAATCTTGTTTTGCCTCTATATGTAAAGAGCTTATATGCTAGTTTGGTCGTGTATTTGGGACCCCAAACCCATTCAGTGTGTCTGTTGATGTTATTTTCCATTTGGTTCAATATGTCTAAATATGTGTCTGGGTCCATCCATTCTCTGAGGCAACTTTTAGGTTGTTGTCTCTATTGGATCCCAACTTGGTTAGTTCTAGGAAGTTATTATAGTTGATAAGTTTGTTGGGTATGTTTCTATCTGGGAGTTGAACGTTGATAAGCTTCTGCCCATGCCACCATGGATCATGCCAGAATTTGGTGAAATTCCATAAGTTAGGTGGTATCCGGATGGTGTTTGAAATGATGTGAAGTATGTTGGCTATGTATTTCCATAGTGGTGATGATGTCATGTTAGTTTTGAAGGACCATGGTGCTTGCTGTAGGAGGTATTTGTCCATGAAGATGTTAGTTCATAGTTTGTTTTCTTTGTTACTAATAGATGTTGTGATCTTGTGTATGAGGATAAGACTGTGGATTTTGATGTTGATGATGCCCCATCCTCCCTCCTCCTTAGGGAAACTTAGATTTTCCCATTTGGCCAGATGTAGTTTCTTGCCTTTGTGTTACCATAGGAACTTCATGTGGATTCTATCAATGTTTTTAAGTGTTGTGGGTGGGAGTGGGATGCATGATAGATAGTATATGATGATGGGTGTGAGGGATGCATTGATAAGGCATATGTGTCCTGCTATAGATAGGAATTTGTTTCCCCATGTGCTGACACGGTTGTTTAGTTTGTTGATGATTGGGTTCCATGTAGTGCCTGGTAATCGAGTTGGGGTGAGTGGGAGTCCAAGGTGTGTGACTGGGAAGGTTTCATGTCGACATCCCAACATACATGTGTATCTATCCTTCTCATTTGAGTCCACATAGTCACATATGATGGTGGATTTAGCAAAGTTGATTTTGAGCCCAGATAATTTGGCAATTAGTGCTAGATTAATCATGATTAAACTAATGACATTTGAGTCATTTGGTTTGATGAGGATGGTGGTGTCATATGCATATTGTATCACATTGTGTGTGCATCCCCTGGGCTTGTTGATGACCCAACATCTATGGCATTCCGTACGAGTGAGTTTAGGACTGACGTGATGATGATGAATAACTAGGGTGATAGTGGGTCACCTTGTCAAAGAGCGTTGGTGTGACTGAAGTAGACATGTGGGGACCCATTTATGAGGGTCGCAAAGGTGCTAGTGATGATGTAGGATCATATCTAAGAGAACCATTGGGTAGGGAAATTGAGTCCATGCATACATTTAACAAGGAATTCCCAATTATCATTGTAAAAGGCCTTCTCAAAGTCCAGTTTAAAAATGTGAGTTGGTTCGTCAAGTGTGTGGCATGTGTGTATGGTCTCATGTACTGTGATGAATGCATCTAGTATACTCCTATGTGGCAAGAAAGCACATTAGACTATCTTTGATTCTTGGTTCTCATGTCTTTATGATCATGACCTTGTTTTCCCTATTATGAACCTTTGACCTTAAAATGTACATAAGGGACATGAATCTTTTAATCATCTTATAAAATAGCTGGAACCTTGAAATGATATGAAACTTGAAACCCCCCTATATGATGACCTCTAAATCAATAAAGGACCATATAAAGTACTAATGAGAAACTTGGAACCTAACTTGGCCAAAACCCTATAATAAAACTAGTTAGGGTTAATGATGAGTATCTAATGCATGCATGTAATCTTGTACTTAACTAGGTGTTTCTTATGGCTAGATGGTCAAGATTAGTTAGGTTATGAAATCTCTAAATTAGGTACGAGATTTAATAATTATATGACTATGGCTTTCTTGCTTGAAGTGAGATACATATGTATGCTTGTTTATTTTCTCAAGTGTGAGATGTAGTATTCTAGTATGTAATCGATGTTTGTCTGGTATAGTTGTTTTGTAACTTTCAAACATAATATGTAGAAACTTCATTATACAATGTTGAAATAGGGTTTTGCTCTATGACTTTAGTCATTGAGGTCCCCTCATGAAGAAATAGGCTTAGCTCTTGGTGATGGCCTCGAGGTCCCTCACGTATAAAAGAGTTAGCTAGTTTTGAGCACCCTTACAGACCCTTCTAATGGGAAGTTGATCAAAGGCCTTATGAATACAATATATGATGATATAATTGGAGTGAAATGTCATAAAACATTGGCTCTTGTTTTGCTAAATACTTAACTTGTTCATTCTTGTTTGTTTACTTCTACACATCTTTTCAATTATGCAAATCTTATGTATATGTACCTTTTAGCCATGTGCTCAACACCTTGTGTGCTTGACCCACCTTGTTTCACATATTTTATAGGTATAGATATGGCTAGAAGTTGATGGGCTTGCTGATCTATGACAGGTTTAGTTGTTGTAAGATCCCTAGTGTTCATGATCAGACATGTAAAAGTGTACACTTGAATATGTATACGAAATATCATAATAAAACAATGTTTCTTAATAAATCTTATTGAATGTTGAGACTATGGTTGGTGCTTTTATCTTGTTATATGTTCATGTATGCTAAGCATTTCATGCTTCCATATGTTGTCTTTGGTATTTGTTTGGTTCATGGGAGTGGGATTCTGGTTCGCTGACAGATGGTATTAGAGCACGAACAATAACTACACCAATCATTTCTCACATGAAACACAAACTAAATTCAACCTTACATCTCAACATAGAAACTTAATGTGATGTCCTTTGTGGACTATGTTGACTTAGCCTCTATGTTAGAATCTAGATGTTCTAGAACTACTTGCAAACCTGTGTAATCTCAAAAACCTTTTCTTTTCTCCTCCTTCTATTTTGTAGTGTGGGTTGTAGGTTTAGGTGGGAGAGAAAAGAGAGTTCTTATCACCACCCTAGACATATGTTTTGGGCATGTGCTTAGGGTAGCTACACATGTGTGCACCATGTTCTTGCTAGTTATCTAGGTGTCATGGTACTAGACTGCCCAATGAGTGTAGTAACTCATTTTGGTTTTGGTTTTGTTTGAATGGAGTGTGGTGGTTTTCATCACTTGTTTCAACATTAGAGAAAACCGATTTCAAGTATAAGTATATGTGTGTGTGTATATATATATATATATATATATATATATATATATATATATATATATATATATATATATATGAAAAATGTTTCCACAGTGTGATAACCCATATTTTAGGGCTCTGATAACTAATATAGTATTTTAAGACCATGTGTGTCATTTAGATGATTGTTCCCAAATTGAGAAATGGTTATTTAATTACTAGCTCTTTCACCCCAATATAACTAGATATGCAATTGATGATTACCAGACCAAGTTGAGTTCAACTATGATGAATAACTTTTATTCGTGAGCTTGGGTACTTATGAGGCTAAAAGTTCTAACTAGTAGTCACAACAAACTCAAGTAGCCCATTAATGTGCCTTGAGGTATGTTAGTATCATAACACATGTTTATGGACATGTAGGATCAAGATTTGATGATTATTCAAATTGAATTCAAGGTCTGAACACCAAATTATAAGGTTCTTTGAAGAATTTATTTGCATGTCCAAATAATGGAGTTGTGTCTCAAACATTTACTAGAGTTTCTTTAGGTTATTACCACCCTATGTCTAAAGTATTAGAATTTTTGGAGATTTTTGGAAATAGATGTACCTATTTCAATATGAGGACATTATGGACATACATGTGATCAAACTATATTGTTTTGGTTATTTACTACTTAGGTGTGACAAATTAGATGTCACACAACCTTCTGGATTTTGGGGGCGCACTGACTCAGCTGGCTGGAACTATAGCTCGGATGTGTGGCTCATTCTGGGCTATTAACCCGAAATCCAATGGTGGAGACTGTGTCTCCTACCTTCGGATCTCGTGGGGGTAGATGACCACAGTCACACGTCCACCTTCTCTCCACGATTCCAGGGCTAATCAACCACTAATTTGTGACCCCAACTCTCTGGGAGGGTAGGATCTAGCCAATGACCCCTCAGTTGTGCCAAACCATGGAGAGACGAGAGAGATAGACCCACACCTCCCACACTGGTTCTCCATCTTTTCTCATAGCACTAAATCAGTGACATAGGGTGGAGTAGAGGGCCGAACGAGAGAAGATATCTTTGGGCAAACAAACCTCAGATCTCGTGGAAGCCCAGGAAACATCCCTTTCTTTGTGAGAAACCCCAGATGAGAGACTCCATCCCACCCTTGTCTGAGTGCACGAAGGCGCCAGAAGGGGATGTTTTTCATCTTCCTCAATGTGTCCTTTCTGTGCTCCCAAGTTCCTACAGACCAGACACAACTCGTTGTCACTTCAAGTGAAGGTGAAAGGGGTTCTATTGCAGATGCCCAATCTTTTCTGACGATCTCTATCGTTACCTGCACCTACAAGACCGAGCCAGGGCTTCGAGGCTAGTAAGCCATTGTGGCTAGCTGCCTCAAACCCGTGAAGCATCCCAGAGATTTTGGTAGCAGATTTTGGTAAATGAAGGTTGTGACCTTGGACCATTGCTGGCTAGAGTTTCCTCGTGCGGCGGCTGTGCTAACCACAGAGAACAGGGTTCTCATATTGTTCAGAACAGACGGATCGTGTAGAAGGGTGAGCCATCGCTCAACCCTGTGGAGGACAGATGAACCGGTCGACCGAGGACCAAACTGGACCGAGGAGCACCTAAGGGAGATTGGCCGGCCAGGTCCAATCACTGTCCCCCATGTCATCCTATGGGACCCGCCTAAGGTAAATACTTTTCTATGATTCCAAAAAATGATATCAGTTTAGAAAATGCTTTATAAATAGCTCCCATGGCCAATAAATATGCATAAAATATTCACAGACTCAAAAAAACATTACCTTTATTACTGGATCCTTAGATCAGACCTTTGATGAACAAATAATGATGATATTTAATATAGATGATAATGCTTCTTTTTGAGATCATATTATTGGTATAATTCACATATCATGAAGATTAAATCTGAGAAAAACATTATTGAACCCTAGGATAATTTAGAAACCAAATATGAACTCAGATTTGACTATTATGTCAAAATAATAGGCCATTTCTCATTAATACCCAATTCCATGTTTGTAACCTCTTTTTAATTCTAGAAAATAAACCAGTTATCAGAAAAATATGAAAATCATACCAGACCTTTTTAATGGCATATAGATTAGACTAAAAATACCAAAGATACACTTCAGATCTGTTTAACTTTAGGTTTGCCAAAACTCTAGTTGGACCTAAATAATAAGTTACATGAAGATCCTATTATTAATGACAATTAATTGTTACTAATCAGGTCATGGACAAGGTTCTAGATGGTCCAGGATGATTAGGATTCTATGAACTCAGGTACGTGGATATAATTATATGACTAGATTTGTTGGATGTTAAATATATGTACTTGTTTGCTTGTATTTAAATATCTTGTTGGATGTACATCTATATGTATTGTCATTTCCGCCTTGAACAATAAGAACACTAAGGAAAGAACATGGAATGTAGTTACTGATGGTTCATTAATCTCCCTATTAGAGAGGGAGAGTATTAATGTTGACTAGCACCTCCCTAATGGTACAAGGTACGTGGGGAGATCCCTAATGGTACAAGGTACGCGGAGATAGGGCCCAACAATATATGTTTGTGCTAAGTCCACCATAGTAATACATATTCATTCTAAATGAGGCTAATAACTTGGGATCACCTAATTTTTACACCTTTAAATAACGTTTCCTTTCTCTTTCTTCAATTTCGAGTATTTTATATGCCAGCATAGTATAACTCTTTAATTCCACATACCAAATTTTGTTGATGTTTTTGTTTCTCAATTTTTTAGGTCCAGAGCTAGAATGGGATAAAGGAATAGGATGTGAGGAAGTTGCATAGGTTGTACCTATTGTCTAAGATCTTGTTAGCATACATGTTCATAGATTGTAAAATCTTCATGCAATATGTAATTGTAAATCATTATGTAAAAATTCATGTTGTATAAATTTACATGTTGAATGTTGAGAATGTCATGTTGTATGTTTTATTGAATGTTCATGTATGCGCATATTGCTTCCGCAACGTACTCTGATACAATTGGTTAACATTTTCAGATTTTGTCTTCTCATCCCATGGGGTTTTGAGAAGGTGGAAATTCAGGGATGTTATAGTTGGTATCAGAGCATGAACAATAGCTACACCTAAAAATTGCTCACCATGAAACATAAAACTAAATTCCACCTCTCATTTTAAATCTTAGAAACTTAGTAAGTTGTTATATAGGAATAAGTTTTGACTTAGCCTCTAAGTTAGAACCTAGATGTTCAAGAACTAGGTTTAGACAAGTGTGTGAAACTCTATCCATATAGAGCTCATATGTATTGGGTAGCTACACTAGTCTACATCATGTTCTCACCATTTCATTAGGTTACATGGCACCATACTATCTACTGTGTGTGGGACACTCGGTTTTGCAGATTTGGTTTTGTTTTCCAATCGGCTCGAGCCTCAGTAGTTTTCTCTGACATTTTCTTTCTCGGAGAAAAATTAAATAATATTTTATTATATATATGTAAATATGAAAATGTGTCCCTAGCACAAGAGAGTAGTAGGTGTTCATGCAATCTAAGTGAAAGGGAGTGACATCAGTCTAGAAGAGAGAGTAGTCTAGATTAGATGTCTAGAGCCTTTATCAGATATATGATAGTTAGAGTATATGATAGATCGATAGATGATATATATAAAAAAAAGAATGACCCTTTGTTAGTTGATCTCTGATGATATAAGTTCCTTTATATATATCTAAGATGTATATGAGTTCTTATCCCAATTTTGAAAATGTGAGATAAGTCTAGGTGATAAAAGTATATATGTTTTCCTTACATAAGGTAACCAACGTTAAGATACAGTTGAATATGCATGAGCCTCAAGCCATTTACAAAGTAGGACTTCTAGCGTTAGGAAAATATATGTGGTGAACTCTAGAGAGAGTGAGACCCACTAGGAGAAGGTCAAAGGACCTAACATCCAATATATGAGATATATGTACAATGATATGTCCTAAGCTAGATTAGTCCTGAATAAATGAGTTGAGTCATTATGCATGATTCATAAGGATGATCTAAGTCCTCGATTTGTGAGTTGAGTTAAAAAAATGGTTTATGGGTAGAGAAATTCAAGATGAGAAAGTCAATCCTTTGTTTGAGCTAGGTCCTAGCTTGAGTGACATATGTTTGTGAATCTCATCATTAGCTGCAAGTGAGGTGATATATGAAATGCTAGTTCTAAGAGTAAAATGCCTTGTGCATAAGATACTCACATATGTTGATCCCTCCTCTTCTCTTTGTTAATATATGATGGTAGCAACCTCACTTGAGCTATAGCGATGATTATGTATGCAAAGTCACTTAGATAAGCTTGACCTATTCTATATCCCCCTACCATACATGAAAGATATAAGTTTGAAATTGTGATAAATTTAAATTAGTATATTCTCCCACTCTTCATATTATATATGAAATATATCAATTTGAACCACGAGCTTGAAGTAAAGATATGCTTGCATCATATATGAGATGACCATTAAATAAAGATCCTAACCCCAAATCTTCAGGATCTATGGTTCTAGTTAATGATCACTCTCACACAATAGGGTGAAACCCTAATATTTATTCATCTTAAGTAAGCCCTTCTCAAGTAATGAAATCAAAGATGAAGGTAAATCTCCTCTAATGTTGAAATCCTGGTAGGATGTTGATCATAAACCATAATAATGAGGTAAAATTTGATAATACTAGTATAAAATGGCATGGAAACTTGATATCACCTTGCACGGTTCCATGGGGTGGAAGATGAAACCTTTATAAATTTCATCTTTACTCTATATGAGTAATAAATCCCTAACTATTAGGGTAATAACGGATGTAAATCCTATAATAATAGAATCTCATGTTGTGACTAAGCCATGAAATGATTCTTCAATTCCTTTAAAGAAAATTGTTGTCATGCTTCCACCTATATAAGGTGGGGTGTCTACACAGCTCTAGATCCTAAGATTGCGACATGGGATGCATATATAAATATGAGAACTTTGGTAACTAGAAGTGGTGACCTTCATGAAGTTGAAATTCTTCATATCACCTTGAGTATAAGTTCAATTGAATTTTGAGGACGAAATTCCATATAAGGTGGGGTGAATGTGATAACCCATATTTTAGGGCTCTGATAACCAATATAGTATTTTAATACCATGTGTTTCATTTAGATGATTGTTCCCAAATTGAGAAATGGTTATTTTATTACTAGCTCTTTCACCACAATATAACTAGATATGCAATTGATGATTACCATACCAAGTTGAGTTCAACTATGATGAATAACTTTTATTAGTGATCTTGGGTACTTATGAGGCTAAAAGTTCTAACTAGTAGTCACAACAAACTCAAGTAGCCAATTAATGTGCTTTGATGTATGCTAGTATCATAACACATGTTTATGGACATGTAGGATCAAGATTTGATGATTATTCGAATTGAATTCAAGGTATGAACACCAAATTATAAGGTTCTTTGAAGAATTTATTTGCATGTCCAAATAATGGAGTTGTGTCTCAAACATTTACATGAGTTGCTTTAGGTTATTTTCACCCTTTGTCTAAAGTATTAGAATTTTTGGAGATTTTTGGAAAAAGATGTACCTATTTGAATATGAGGACATTATGGACATAAATGTGATCAAACTATATTGTTTTGGTTATTTAGTACTTAGGTGTGACAAATTAGATGTCACACAACCTTCTGGATTTTGAGGGCACACTGACTCAGCTAGCCGGAACTATAGCTCGGATGTGTGGCTCATTCTGGGCTATTAACCCAAAATCCAACGGTGGAGACGGTCTCCTACCTCCGTATCTCGCAAGTGTAGATGACCACAGTCACACGTCCGCCTTCTCTCCACAATTCTAGGGCTGATCAACCACTAATGCGTGACCCCAACTCTCTGAGAGGGTAGGATCTAGCCAACGACCCCTCAGTTGTACCAAACCATGGAGAGACGAGAGAGATAGACCCACACCTCCCACACTAGTTCTCCATCATTTCTCACAACACTAAACTAGTGAGATAGGGTGGGGTAGAGGGTCGAACGAGAGAAGATATCTTGGGGCAAACAAACCTCAGATCTCGTGGAAGCCCAGGAAACATCCCTTTCTTTGTGGGAAACCCTAGATGAGAGACTCCATCCCACCCTGGTCTGAGTGCATGGAGGCACCAGAAGGGGATGTTTTTCATCTTCCTCAATGTGTCCTTTATGTGCTCCCAAGTTCGTACAGACCGGACGCAACTCATTGTCACTTCAAGTGAAGGTGAAAGGGGTTCTATTACAGATGCCCAATCTTTTTCGACGAGCTCTATTGTTACCTGCACCTGCTAGACCGAGCTAGGGCTTCGAGCCTAGTAAGCCATCGTGGACTAGCCTCCTCAGACCCATGAAGCATCCTGGAGCTTCTGGTAGTAGATTTTGGGAAATGAAGGTCGTGACCTCAGACCATTGCTCACCGAAGTCTCCTTGTGTGGCGGTTGTGCTAACCACAAAGAACATGGTTCTCATGTTGTTCAGAACAGACAGATCACATAGAAGGGTGAGCCATCGCTCAACCTCATGGAGGCCAGATGAACCGGTCGACCAAGGACCAAACTGGACCGAGGAGCGCCTAAGGGAGATTGGCTGGCTAGGTCCAATCACAGTCCCCCATGTCATCCTATGGGACCCGCCTAAGGTAAATACTTTTCTATGATTCTAGAAAATGATATCAGTTTAGAAAATGCTTTATAAATAGCTCCCATGGCCAATAAATACGCATAAAATACCCACAGACTCAAAAAAACATTACCTTTATTATTGGACCCTTAGATCATACCTTTGATGAACAAATAATGATGACATTTAATATAGATGATAATGCTTCTTTTTGATATCATATTATTGGTATAATTCGCATATCATGAAGATTAAATCTGAGAAATACATTATTGAACCCTAGTATAATGTGGAAACCAAATATGAACTCAGATTTGACTATTATGTCAAAATAATATGCCATTTCTCATTAAAACCCAATTCCATGTTTGTAACCTCTTTTTAATTCTAGAAAACAGACCAGTTATAAAAAATATGAAAATCGTACCAGACCTTTTTAATGCATATAGATCAGACTAAAAATACCAGAGATATATTTCAGATCAGTTTAACTTAAGGTTTGACTAAAACTCTAGTTGGACCTAAATAATAAGTTACTCGACGATCCTATTATTAATGACAATTAATTGTTATTAATCAGGTCATCGACAAAGTTCTAGATGGTCCAGGATGATTAGGATTCTCTGAACTCAGGTACGTGGATATAATTATATGACTAGATTTGCTGGATGTTAAATATATGTACTTGCTTGCTTGTATTTGAATATCCTATTGGATGTACATCTATATGTATTGTGATTTCCTCCTTGAACAATAAGAATACTAAGGAAAGAAAATGGAATGTAGTTACCGATGGTTCATTAATCTCCCTATTAGAGAGGGAAAGTATTAATGTTGACTAGCACCTCCCTAATGGTACAAGGTACGCGGGGAGATCCCTAATGGTACAAGGTAAGCGGGGATAGGGCCCAACAATATATGCTTGTGCTAATTCCACCATAGTAATGCATATTCATTCTAAATGAGGCTAATAACTTGTGATTACCTAATTTTATTCCTTTAAATAACGTTTCCTTTCTCTTTCTTCAATTTCGAGTATTTTATATGACAACATAGTATAGCTCTTTAATTCCACGTACCAACTTTTGTTGATGTTTTTGTTTTTCGTATTTTCTAGGTCCAGAGCTAGAATGGGATAAAGGAATAGGATGTGAGCAAGTTGCACAGGTTGTACCTATTGTCTAAGATCCTAATAGCATACATGTTCATAGATTGCAGAATCTTCATTCAATATGTAATTGTAAATCATTGTGTAATAATTCATGCTGTATAAATTTACATGTTGAATGTTGAGAATGTCATGGTGTATGTTTTATTGAATGTTCATGTATGTGCATATTGCTACCGCAACGTACTCTGATACAATTGGTTAATGTTTTTGGATTTTGTCTTCTCATCCCATGGGGTTTTGAGAAGGTGGAAATTCGGGGACGTTACACACACCCAGAAAGGCAGTGAGTATCCATGCAACCTAAGAGAAAGAGATGTAACATTGAGTCTAGATGAGAGTTTTTAGATTATAGATGTAGTCTCTAGAGTTGTCTAGAGCCATGATAAAGTTTAGGCTAGTAAGTAGCCTAGATGATGTATGATGTATGATGATTATGATGATGACGATGCTAATGATGACAACGACAAGGATGATGACCACGATGTTGGTGTTGATGTGATGTTTTGAGATGTTTCAAGATGATTCACTTTATAATTGATGATATGAAAAGAGTTTGACCATGCAACCCTAGCTAGAACTAGTTCCATGTATGGTACATATGACTTGGTTGATGTGTTAAACATAGTTAGTGGGTTGTTATGCCATCTTGTACCTAGTGTTGTATGTGTTGAGTTATGATATGTGATGTATGGTTGAGACTAACATGGGCCTCAATATCTTTACAAAGGAGGACTTCTAGCATGGGACATACGAAAAGGGTGACCTCTTGATATGTGTCGACCCTCCACAGGAGAAGGTCAGAGTACCTAAACTCCAAAATATATGAATTGTTGAAAAGTATGCATGATGAAATACATGACGATGAGTCCCTAGCTAGACTACTTCTAAGTATGTGAGTTGAGTCACCTAGTATGTGGTCCCTTGAAAATGTTGAACCCTAGATTTTTGATGAAAAGATCTAACCCTAGAGTAAGAGGCAATTGAATATATGATGTTTGCTATATAGGTGAGGGAGATGTCCCAAAACCCTAAGACAATGTACATGATGTGTGATATCCATGATGATTCTCATACTTGGGTTAGTGGTTTGATGTAAAGGAATCTAGGGGTTTCTCTCATTTGGTATGTTATGTAAACATTTGGTATGGGTAGATGTTAGTGGTTAGCACGTCTTTACTTGACACAAATAGGTCTTAGCATGAGTGGATTGGGATCATGGAGTCCTTTATAGATACAAGTGAGATAATTATGAAACCTCAAAGTTAATATGATGTTGTTCCTAGAATGATAATTGATACATAAAATATCTCGCTTAAGCTAAAACTTGACGTATATATGATAAGTCACTCTTGTAAACTAGGCCTAATATGAAACCACACTCTACATGAAAAATGTAAGCTTGAAATCACGAACTTGATATGATGACACCTCGATATGCTAGCTTGAATGATCAGGATTGTAGTTCTTAACTTCATACCCAAAAATGAAAAATGAAGAACTTGATATGAAAATGCTCTTGGGATCCTAAATCAAATAACATGATGAGTAAATTGCTTAAATTCAAACTCGTGGGGGATAAAGAACAAAATTCATGATGAGTATCATGAAAAGGGGAAAAACTATTATGTGCATGAGATCTAGTATTATGATGAAATACACGTTTGAATTAGTATCATTTGAAAGTCATAACCATGAACATGTTTGTTTGAGAGTTGATAACATAGATTTTGATAATAGACCATCATATTGTATAAAGATATGAACAAAAACCCTAATGTATGGTTACTAAAGGATAGGGAAATCCAATGTCAAGACGATGTCATATGATGGAACACAAAGTTACATCTATCTTTGGGATGGGTACACCCTTGATGATGATGACCAAGTGTGCATCCTATTGTATGGAATGCCTTGAAAACCATGGTTGGATAAATAGACTCGGTGGTTTTGACTTTGACTCTTGAGCATGATGTTGGACTAATTTAAGGGATGAAATTTCTTTTAGGGAGGGAAGGATGTGACAACCTAAATTTTCTCTCTCATATTTTGTAATATTTCTCTCTCATCAAGTGATATATTTTTCATTTTGATGTTGTTTTCATACTTGAATACTCATGATACTCCATTTTGGCCACTACAATGATCAATTTCACAATGTGCAACTTTAATTTGCAATACTGAAATAACTATCATGCTATATCATATTATCATCTTGTAAGGTAAATTGAACCTTTCATCTATGATCTTCATGCTCTTCAATGTATACCATGATGTAGAGAATTTAACTATGAATCTAATGGCACAAAAATCACCTTATTCAGAGTTACATAAACAAGTTTATGATCCATTAGATATCTCTATTTCATGTTGAGTTTTATCTTGCTTTTGAGCCGAAATGGGCCCAAGCATGAGGCACAACCCAGTAACCACCGCCCATGCTATGGCAAACCCTAACACGTGTCCCTTATTTGCTATTAGATGGGAGATCTACAATCCAATGGTTCATAAGTCATCATCTGCCTTGATCCGTACATGATCGTTGACACTGTAGCAGTGACTTTTCATCCTCCAATCCATGATGTTTTGGTCTCTCTTTTGAGCAATTGAAGTGCCCAACATATCCATCTCTTCATTCCTCACTTAATTTGCCACACTTTTCCATTTCTTTTCGTTCCCTATCTCCCCTTCCCCCTTCGTTCTCTTTTCCTTGCTCAGTGGTGGTGCTTCCGTGACAATCGACGTGGGAGTGCACGCCCTACTGTGCTACTGCCACAATCGAATTTGTCTATGGCCTCAAAAAGCAAGGCAATCAAGGAAGGCTGGTTTTGAAGCATCTGCATAGCCTGACCTCACCCCCTTCTTGAGCTCTGGCGAGTAGCTTTGTTGTTGTTGCGGGATGGAGGTGTAACACCCCTCCCTAGGGTTTCATACATAACCAGTGGAAGCACAGCCTAATCCCCAACATTATCCATAATGTGGGGTACTTGGCATATCAGGGAAGGATTGTCACATGCATGATCTCATATCAAGAAATAAGCAACACTTGGCATTCATAGAAACATAGATTCATACATGAGTTCATGGAAAGGAAGCTACATCATGCTTCTAAAGGTGCACTAAACATAAACTAGATAATCATGAAAGAGATAGGATCTCCATAGATGGACGTCCCACCAGGCAACAACTTCTCAGATCCTTGGATTCGTGGAACTCCTTAAGCTGTCTCCTTCCCTTTAGCTCCAACATCTGCAGACATCTCGTCCCCAGCCATGCAAAACAAACAACACATCAGTAAGCGGTATTTGGCATCTTATATGACATAAAAGTAAATATAACTTGACATGGTAAATTTGACTTGACGTGACTTGACATAAACTTAACATGGACTTTCTTAAACATTCATGATTCATAATTAGCATGTTGAATTGAATAGTAAATATATGCAACCCTCTATGACGCCCCCTTAGGAGCACATGATTGCTAGGAAAGCCCTTGACGACCCCTTGAGTTCCATGATTCGGGAGCATATAAAAACTAATTCAATTCTATTTAACTTGATCATAAACATGACATTAACATTAGCATCAACATTAACATGATCATTGAATTCTAACATGATGGGATTTCTCCCTCATAAACCATAACAGGGTTTTCCCTTCTTGAACATGATTCCTTAACCTTAATTTCATAATCATAATCATAATCAGGTTCATAGCATAGACTATAATTAAACAAGCAAGCAATCAATGACAATTATACATAATGCATTCTTGATGGACATTCATAATTCATGAAATCACCAAATGTGCATAATCATAGATAACAATCAATAAGCCAAAGTACTTGTGCCAAATATGCATGGCCCGCTTACCTTGATCTAAAACACCTAAGTCAAACCTAGTTTGACTGATTGGGTTCCCTTAATCACCTGAAAAAGCATGTTTATCATTCATTATACAACATCAAACCCTAATTTGTCCATATAAATATTGAGATGTGAAAACAACAAAATCTGTCGATAAAAACCACAAAATCATATTCCACATTGAAAATTCTTTCCAAAACATATTTTTTTGTAATTATCTAATAAACAGGCGATTTGTTATGAATTTTCGAAGAACAGACCAATAGCAAATCAAGAAAAAGCCACGTGTAAATATATATATCCAAATCCAGAAAATAGGGGGCCAGCATCTGACTTGGCCCAATCAGGCTTGGCCAACTAGGCCGCGATGCTTGCTTGAGCGATCAAAGAAACAGGGTGTGAAAATCTAAAAATACCCTCGCGGATGAAAAACACCAAAAAGGGCTGATAGGGGTACCAAGGTCATTGACTGGCCTGGTTTGTTCCCTGCCTGCTCCATCGTAAGCCATGGATCGAGCAGCTCACAAGGGCATCTTGGCTTTGATCCAAAGCCGTGATTTCTACTACCTACTTAAAACCAAGGAGAGAAACGAGTTCCCCTTCTTGATGCAAAGATGATGACTGTAAAAACGCTACCCACATCAGTCTGGAACTCAGTTCCGTATGGCCAAGACAGGGCAGAGAGGTTGTAGGCTAAGACAATGAATTCAGGCACAAAGACCATGAGCCGACAGTAGGTGAGCCACCGCACGAGCTTCTCGGAGTCAAACCAAGCGAGACCAAGGTTAGAGGAACGCTAGTTCGATGAGAGGTGAACGCCGACCACGGCTAAAGGCTAAGCTACAGGTCGCGGTGTCTTAGGCAAAACCAAGGCAAAGAATCGATCGGGAGAGCATTGCAAAGGTCTATAGATACTCACAACGGTGGTAATTGATCTGGGGTGACGGGCACTGTGAGCTCCAGGTCGATGTTGCCAGAGAGGTATCTTGAGTAGGTCGGGGAGATTTAGGGTCCTGGGAGTTCAATTGAGGGTGGAGGAGTACAGAGTGAAGGTCGTCGATGCTCCTGGGCTGATTAAAAAGGAAAGAGGGGGCTACTCGAGCCTCTGCAACTTCATGGCAACGAGGGGGAAAACTGCCCTTTTGGGCGTTTCGTCAAATGGCCATGGGTGAGGATGTGTGAGGGCTCGTTTCTCTCGGGAGAGGAAGACGAATGTGTTGGCAAAGGAATCAAGTGAAACTGTCGAGAAACGATCGAGGTCTGAGGTGAGCATTCAAGGCAGCTAAAACGGCTGCTGGCTCGCGAGAAGAACGGAGGAAGAAGAGAAGGTGAGTGCCATTGGATCCTTATCCAACGGCTGCTATCACGCGCGTCAAAACGAAGGCAGAAAAGTAACGTGTAACTCTCATATAAATGTGAACTAATAGCAAATTGTATGCATTAATAAAATGAATATTCAAACCTTGCTCCTATCTATATTCAAATCTCTTTAAATTTAATTGGGGGGTCAAACATGGTCGTAATGGGTTCAAATTTGAACCATAGGTGTATTAGAGGGTCTAGAACATTCTCATTTAATTAGATTTACTTCTTGTACACGTTTTAGGTCTAAAATAGCAAAGACCATTATGTGCATTTAAATGAATATAAATAGTGCATGTAAAGTCATTAATTTCTCAAATAAGCATTCCAAGATATGAAAATGTACACTCAATATTATTTCTTTCCAATTGACAAGATGGAGGCCAATTAAGCAAGCAATTAAATATGTAATTCACTAATTATCATATGAGAGAGAAAATTTGTCATAAAAGCATTTATCCTCATTTTTCTTAAACAAAAGGGCATAGATATACATGAAAACATTTTCTTTAAATAAAACAAGTATAATAGAGCAATTGGACATAATAAATGATTTTGCAAAACTAACATGGGCAAATTGCATTTAAGTCCTCAACAATTATCTAATTAGGAAAAGAGTATGCAAGGAATAAAATAATTTGGAAAATTGCATAGCAAGAGTGGGATGTTACAATTCTACCCACCTTAAATAAATTTCATCCTCGAAATTTCCTAGGGTTTCTACCCACCTTAAGGGTTTCACATAAACTTGCAAATCATACAATTTTCATTATAAAGGAAGCACGCATAAACAAAGCATTATGATTCAACATAAAATTACGTAACTACCCTTCCTAAGGCTCATACTTACTCCTTAACATTACACCTAACTCATTACACTTAGGGAATCTATCTCTCACTTACCATGACTACATCTTCATAGTTGTCCAACCTTAGGTCATATATCCTTCATTTCTTTATATGTGGTGATCAAGCACATATTTAGAAATGTTAGATCTCTTTATGCTACATCTCACCAACTCATTTGCACATGTGTCCCATACCACACACACAATTAAGAAGGTAAGACACATAAAAAGTCACATTAAATGACATTTTCCTCAAATCTCAATTGGGTGGCCCTTACCATTGAGACAAGGAGAAACATGTCATCATATAGGGTTTGGTTTCAACTACCTAAGCATGCTAACATGTACTTCTCTAATGAGGTGAGGGCTCTAGTCATCTTTAGGGTTCTCTAGACATACTAGAATACATAATCATGTTCTCTACTTCTATTTCTTCATCCTAGGGTGACTTGCATGAATCTTTATTGTTGCCTTAGTGGCCATCTATTTCCTGCTCTGATACCATTAATGTTTAACCATCCCTAGGGTTTCATACGTAACCAGTGGAAGCACAGCCTAATCCCCAACATTATCCATAATGTGGGGTACTTGGCATATCAGGGAGGGATTGTCACATGCATGATCTCATATCAAGAAATAAGCAACACTTGGCATTCATAAAAACATAGATTCATACATGAGTTCATGGAAAGGAAGCTACATCATGCTTCAGGTGCACTAAACATAAACTAGATAATCATGAAAGAGATAGGATCTCCATAGATGGACGTCCCACCAGGCAACAACTTCTCAGATCCTTGGATTCGTGGAACTCCTTAGCTGTCTCCTTCCCTTTAGCTCCAACTTCTGCGGACATCTCATCCCCATCCATGCAAAACAAACAACACATCAGTAAGAGGTATTTGGCATCTTATATGACATAAAAGTAAATATAACTTGACATGGTAAATTTGACTTGACGTGACTTGACATAAACTTAACATGGATTTTCTTAAACATTCATGATTCATAATTTGCATGCTGAATTGAATAGTAAATATATGCAACCCTCTATGACGCCCCCTTAGGAGAACATGATTGCTAGGAAAGCCCATGATGCTAGGAAAGCCCTTGATGACCCCTTGAGGTCCATGATTCAGGAACGTATAAAAACTAATTCAATTCTATTTAACTTGATCATAAACATGACATTAACATTAGCATCAACATTAACATGATCATTGAATTCTAACATGATGGGATTTCTCCCCTTGAATCATAATGGGATTTCTCCCTCATAAACCATAACAGGGTTTTCCCTTCTTGAACATGATTCCTTAACCTTAATTTCATAATCATAATCATAATCAGGTTCATAGCATAGACTATAATTAAAAAAGCAAGCAATCAATGACAATTATACATAATGCATTCTTAATGGACATTCATAATTCATGAAATCACCAAATGTGCATAATCATAGATAACAATCAATAAGCCAAAGTACTTGTGCCAAATATGCATGGCCCGCTTACCTTGATCTAAAACACCTAAGTCAAACCTAGTTTGACTGATTGGGTTCCCTTAATCACCTAAAAAAGCATGTTTATCATTCATTATACAACATCAAACCCTAATTTGTCCATATAAATATTGAGATGTGAAAACAACAAAATCTATCGATAAAAACCCCAAAATCGGATTCCACATCGAAAATCCTTTCCAAAACATATTTTTTTGTAATTTTCTAATAAACAGGCGATTTGCTATGAATTTTCGAAGAACAGACTAATAGCAAATCAAGAAAAAGCCACGTGTAAATATATATATCCAAATCCAGAAAATAGGGGGCCAGCATCTGACTTGGCCCAATCGGGCTTGGCCAACTAGGCCGCGATGCTTGCTTGAGCGATCAAAGAAACAGGGTGTGAAAATCCAAAAATACCCTCACGGCTGAAAAACACCAAAAAGGGCTGACAGGGGTACCAAGGTCATTGACTGGCCTGGTTTGTTCCCTGCCTGCTCCATCACAAGCCATGGATCGAGCAGATCACAAGGGCATCTTGGCTCCAATCCAAAGTCGTGATTTCTACTTCCTACTTAAAACCAAGGAGAGAAACGAGTTCCCCTTCTTGATGCGAAGATGATGACTGTAAAAACACTACCCACATCAGTCTAGAACTCAGTTACGTATGGCTAAGACAGGGCAGATAGGTTGTAGGCTAAGACAATGAATTCAGGCACAAAGACCATGAGCCGACAGTAGGTGAGGCACCGCACGAGCTTCTCAGAGTCAAACCAAGCGAGACCAAGGTTAGAGGAACGCTAGTTCGATGAGCAGTGAACGCTGACCACGGCTAAAGGCTGAGCTACAGGTCACAGTGTCTCAGGCAAAACCAAGGCAAATAATCGACCGGGAGAGCATTGCAAAGGTCTATAGATACTCACAACGGTGGTAATTGATCTGGGGTGACGGGCACTGTGAGATCCAGGTCGATGTTGCCGGAGAGGTATCTTGAGTAGGTCGGGGAGCTTTAGTTTCCTGGGAGTTCAATTGAGGGTGGAGGAGTACAGAGTGAAGGTCGTCGATGCTCCTGGGCTGATTAAAAAGGAAAGAGGGGGCTACTCGAGCCTCTGCAACTTCATGGCAACGAGGGGGAAAACTGCCCTTTTGGGCGTTTCGTCAAATGGCCATGGGTGAGGATGTGTGAGGGCTCGTTTCTCTCGGGAGAGGAAGACGAATGTGTTGGCCAAGGAATCAAGTGAAACTGTCGAGAAACGATCGAGGTCCGAGGTGAGCATTCAAGGCAGCTAAAACGACTGCTGGCTCGCGAGAAGAACGGAGGAAGAAGAGAAGGTGAGCGCCATTGGATCCTGATCCAACGGCTGCTATCACGCCCGTCAAAACGAAGGAAGAAAAGTAACGCATGACGCTCATATAAATGTGAACCAATAGCAAATTGTATGCATTAATAAAATGAATATTCAAACCTTGCTCCTATCTATATTCAAATCTCTTTCAATTTAATTGGGGGGTCAAACATGGCCGTAATGGGTTCAAATTTGAAACATAGGTGTATTAGAGGGCCTAGAACATTCCCATTTAATTAGATTTACTTCTTGTACACGTTTTAGGTCTAAAATAGTAAAGACCATTATGTGCATTTAAATGAATATAAATAGTGCATGTAAAGTCATTAATTTCTCAAATAAGCATTCCAAGATATGAAAATGTACACTCAATATTATTTTTTTCCAATTGACAAGATGGAGGCCAATTAAGAAAGCAATTAAATATGTAATTCACTAATTATCATATGAGAGAGAAAATTTGTCATAAAAGCATTTATCCTCATTTTTCTTAAACAAAAGGGCATAGATATACATGAAAACATTTTCTATAAATAAAACAAGTATAATAGAGCAATTGGACATAATAAATGATTTTGCAAAACTAACATGGGCAAATTGCATTTAAGTCCTCAACAATTATCTAATTAGGAAAAGAGTATGCAAGGAATAAAATAATTTGGAAAATTGCATAGCAAGAGTGGGATGTTACAGGAGGTCCAAGAGTAGCTACTTTGTGAGAAGCCCTCACTGTCAAATCTAGGGCAGATGACCGTGAGAGGATAGAATCAGTCATTCTCCTCCCTTCCCCCTCTCTTTCTCATGGGCGAGCTAGTGGGTTGACTACCTTTGACCCCACCACTTGGCCAGCTGGATGTCTGATGAGCGGGATGTTTGCAGCAGTGTGTGGAGATCAAGGGATGTAAGCGACATTAGTCAGAGGACGGGCATCATTGGTGACTGTAAGTGGGCAGTGAGAGGCAGTTGGGAGCATCTGAAGGTGGTATGAAACTGCAAGTGCCTGAGTCAAGCACCTCACCTGGGCACGCCATGCGAGCCACACGTTCTAGGACCGGCGGCCGATGTCAAGGCATAAATGAAATGTAACACACTCCCCTTTTTCCTATAGTTCTTGATGCAAATATTAAAAAAATTGCATAAATTGCTCATCCTAAGGCCTAAATATATGAAACTATATATTAGATTGATCCTCTCGACGAGACCTACAACATGGGCATATTTTAAGACCCTAAATCTTCTTCTTTTCTCTCTATTTTTCATGAAATAGGATCTTTGACTATGTTGACCACTTTTGTGCAATGTTGTAATGAATATCAAAATAGTGATACATTTTGACCCTCCTAAGCATCATACAAATAGATCTTGTACTTTTGTGACCCTAATGAAGGTCCTAATCACCTTATTGTTCATGAATGACTCCTTCTTTACATACATGACTAGTTTGGACTATATTGATGTACCTTTATAGATGATTCCTAATCTTGCTTGCTAATGATATCTAAATAGTTATGTGTCCTGGAAATGAGTAACTCTTGCTATCCATACCCCAAATAGATTTTTCCCAATTTCTGTTGTGGTATGTTTATTTCATATGGCACTTATGGCATGAATTCGATCTATTTATGGAAATTACTAGTTATACCAAAGTCATATGGAGTCTTGGATCTTTTGATGCATCAATTTATATTAAATCTTTCAAATAGTAACTTAATCATTTTTTGTGACCGAATTGTCCAAGATCAACCTCATCCATGATTTATTTAAGTATGTGCACCTTTTTACCCAAATGACCAAAATGTGTGTTTGTCTCCCTTGTGCACTAATCTTGGTGTGGATTTGATTGTTATGCTCTCCCCTATCACATAATAGGTGGTATATCCCTTATGATCTCCTTTATATGGATGTTCCATATAATCTACATGTTGTTCCCTAATGCCATGTGTGAACTATGTTGATGCTTGCATATATGTTGTAATGTTGATACCCATGGTTGGGAATATGATGCCTAAACCCTAGGGAACATCTACCTATATTGGAATGTGTTCCTTATTATATAATGTTCCTATTATAGACCATCTTTGATTCTTGGTTCTTGTCTTTATTATCATGACCTTGTTTTCCTTATTATAAATCCTTTTATCTTGAAATGTACATAAGGGACATGAATGTTGTAATGCTCTTATAAAATGGATGGAACCTCGAAATGATGTGAAACTTGAAACCCACCTTGATTATGACCTATAAATCAATAAAGGGTCATACTGTAACATCCCTAATTTTTAAGAGTAAAATAAAACATTTTATGTAGTTTTCTATAAATAATATTTTATTAAGAGCCTTAATGCAATTTGTCCAAATTAGTTTTATTTCTAGGATTTTAAATACGAAGAGAAATAAGAAAGGGCTCCAAATAAGTTTCTTTTATATTATTGTGTTGCAAATAGGTGTAATAATGATAATATGCCTTCCCCTTTTCTTTTATTAAATAAATCTTAAAGTAATGTAAGAAAAAGAGAAAGAGAAAGAGGAAGAAAAGAAACAACAATTTGAAATTTAGACATTAATGTGTTTTTCCTTTTTATAGATTTCAAAATAAAGCTTCTAATGTTCATTTTCTCTCTCCTCTAAGAAAATTGCATAAAGAGGCAATAAATGAGTAGGTTGTGACTTTAAATAAGATGAATAGTTATAAACTCGAATTTTGGAGGAAAATCCCACAAAAGAAAATTCCCCATCTTTTATCTAATTAGTTGCTACACTTTTTTTTGGTCTATCCAAAAAGCGTGTTACTGTTAATACCAAAAACATTGGGCACTAAGACCCCATTACATCAACTTGAGCTAAAAGCTCATTACAACCAGGATGCAAAGCATCCAAAGAACAAAGCAAAACAGAGCTCCTAATGAGCCAACAAACTGGACAAGGAAAGGGAGGGGACAGACCAGCCAACCATACGGCAGTCCAAAGAACTCCTAACTAACCAAGACATCAATAGCATTAACCACAACCTACTGAAGTTATGATGCATAGCAAGTAGGTAATCAAGAAACGACAGCATATCAAGCAGGTCCAAAGCCAACCGCTATCCAGAACCCAGAACAAAAGCATCCGGTTCGGTTAGCAAGATCTCAGGTCATCAAGATTTCAAACCCAAAAGACGTGGAACCAGGGCCAAGACCTACAGCTGACCATCCAAGCACTTGCAATAAACCACAAATTCTGAAAGTGTGCTGAACAACCAACTAAGGAATATCGCGCTGACCCACGAAGACAGCGAAACCCCTGATGAGCTGACAGGTTGCACCCTGGAAGCTGGCCTCCATGTCACACGAGCAGCATGGCTCCTCGTCAAAACCCTCATAAACCTGCAAGGAGCATGAGACACCCACACAAGGCTTGAAGCCCCTGTTTGCACTGGGTCTTATCCAAAAACACTTAGCAGGCGGCATAAGGAAGATACTCATCAACACCATAGAGGTGTTCCCCTCGTACCCACCAACAGCAGAAGCTGCAGAGGTTCCGATCAACTCCATCAGACCTATTGTCCTTAATTGCACGGAGGCAACCCGGTGAACAAGTAGCTATTAACACAACAACCCCACCGGCTGGACCAGCGTCGAGCACCCTAAGGGCGCCCCACGTGCAGCAACAAATAACCACGGGGAAGAAATCCGCCACCAAAGGAGCCACCCTCCGCCTCTGTGTCCAAGCAGGAGATGCGCCGACGAAGCAGGAGACCAGGAAAGGAGCCGCCGGGTCAGGGACCTGAACCCCAGAAAGGGGCGCCACCATCACCATATAGGTGAAGCTGCAAACCCGAGCACGCCAGGGGGGACCCGAACAGGAACCCGCCCAAGCCGAGGAGAACCAAGGATGGGGCCTCAACGAACCCACCCAACGCCATTAGTCGAGGAAGAAGGCCGACGAAGCCCTGAGCCCGAACTCAACACGGGAACCGGGCAAGGAGGATCAGAGACAGAGGCGAGGGCCCCTACCCTGCGGTGACGGAGTAGCACGCTTGATCTCAGGATGGAAGGGCACACTCCTCTCCCTCTGCCACTCATGGGCGAGAAGGAGTCGACGACGTTGATATGCTGCACCATAGAACCGTCCAACTCTAGCGGCGCTACCCGTACCTACTCATCCGCTGCCGTGGAGAGTCCAGAGCTGCGCCGAAACATCCGCCTATGACTCCACGAAGACGCCACCGAGCCGATGGGATCCGGGGGGAGGAAAGCACCAAGGAGGCGCTCCCTCCCCCCAGCGGTAGCCGCCGGGATGGTAGAGAGAAGGGGGAGCCGCCGAACCCTAGAGAGAGAGGCCTCAAATAATAGGATCTTAAACGGAATGATTAAAATATCCCTATTAACAAGATGCACCTCCTTTACAGGTAGACCATCAATAGTTGTGCCCTAGTTAAGCATGTTAGCCCAGAGTGGTACTAGGATGGGTCACTTGTCGGGAAGTTTTTCCAGATTGTTCCTGAGAATGAAGCGCGCAAGTAATATTAGTGTTGGTTTATGTGGCAGTCTTCATTCCTGAAACTCTGTTAGAACCATGGGAGGTGGTCGTGGGTGTTGCAAATGGTATCCGAGCTAGATCTCCTCAAGTATGGGGCCCACATGCCCATGTGGCATCCCAATCTTAAGTTGTGCATGCCAGTCATGGGGAAAGGGCAATGGTTGTGTTGGTAGCAAGGAAGCACAAACACATTTCTAGACAGACACGGCCATGGATACAGATACAGACACAAGACATTCAAGTTTTCTAAAACATAGGATATGAAAACAACGTTAGATGAGGGATTTTGTTTCAATATATACATATATGCGTGCATACAGGATGGATTGAAATTCTTCTAAAAATCAACCAAAAATATGTATTTATGTGTATTTTATATGAATACTAATATGTATGTGTTTGTGAGTGTAGTAGAAAGAGTATGAAGTAAATAACTAAACATGTGTTATTTTTTAGTAAATATAGTAGATTTTCATAGTACATACATGAGTTCTCATTAGTTGCTACACTTAAATTAAGATAAGAAATGAAAATAGAAAACATGGACCAAACATTGAGGGAACTTAAATCTGATTGACTAGGAATATTCTAGACCCTTTAATTAGTCAATGATCCAAATTTGAACTCATTTGGAGTTTGTTTGACCCTCCAATTAAAATAAGAAAGTTTTGTATATAGTTTTATTAGATTTACAATTATTGCACTTGATTTCATAAGGTCCAGGCGTTTAATCCCTATCACACGCCTTCATTTATCATTATCCTTCTTGGGCACGATCGGATGGCCCAAGTTGATTTGACTCACGATCGAACGGTCACAAACCCGTCTCCTACCTCTATTTGTTTTGGGCAAGTAGGCGACGAACCATTGGTTGGATTTCTGTGCGATTTCTCCCTCCTCAGTCAGTCGTTTCACGAGATTCTTGTTGTGTTGGCTTCCTTTTTCTCTCCCGCACTTGACTAGCCATAAATCATGAGCTCTCGTGGACTACAAATAAAACACCTCTTAGGGCGCCGCTTCCCCTCTCTGTGAGAATTCACAGCCGCCACCCTAGCCCTCTCCTTTGCCCTTTCAAGCCTCTAGAAGCATCACCAGCCCTGATAGCTTCATCCTCTACTGCCAATTGGGTTCCCTCTATCCCCTAGCCTTGGTACCTACTCTGCTTCCTTCTCCGGCGACTTCAGTTTCACTCGACCTCCTCCGGCCACCACAACCCAATCAAAGGCGCAGTAAGCATCCTCAACCTCTGTTATTCATCCTTATACCATCGCTTTGGCTCGCCGTGTCCCCAGTTGTAGTACCCTATAGGGGTCGAGCCCCCTTTCTCACTGGAGACTCTGCCATGGAGTTTTAGTGGTCCTCTGACCTCGGTTTCACTTCCGTCTGCTTGCCGTGCCTCCTAGAATGATTCTCGACCACCTTTGGGTGCCTTGTCGCCTGATGTACCTTGGCCTTCGCCGCGGGGTGTTTCCTCTATTTCTGCATGTTCTCAGTGTGTGCATGTGTTTCTTGGGACGTTTTCCTCCTTACGTCTGACCCCTTGGTATTCATCGTGACCTCGCAGTTTTATTTGAATCCTCAGTTTATCATCGACCCCCTATAGTGGTGATCTTGAGTGTTGGCCGTGGAAGTAGTAATTTCCGGCAACCTTCCTATGGAGCTCCAACGCTCGCCTGAGTTTGGGATCAGGCTCAATGGATTCGCCTTGAGACGAGGGATTCACCCAGTGCCTCTGGTTTCCGTAAGAGAGCGCCCTCCTTGAGCTGTGATCAGAGGTTCCATCTCCTATCCAAGCGCTCGACGCCATGTCTAAGGGGGCGAGGGTGGAAGATGTTTGGTCAGTAAATGACAGTAATACCCCTGCCATGTTAAGCTACATGTTTCATTCGCAAGGGCATTCCCAGAGTTTCACATTTTTTTCCTGGTCCTTTGACCACTAATCCACATGGGGGAGACCGCGCCTATGTGGCGGGCTCTCATTGGCCCATGTGTCATTTTCCTGAATTCTGATTGGTCTATTTTTATTAATTCATAATAAATCGCTCGATGCTCAGAAAAATGAGCAAAAATATGTTTTGAAAATGGTTTTTCAGGAAGAATCCGGATTTGTGGTTTTCAGAGTCTGATTTTGAATCACCAAATGTTGGTTTTATTATGAAATGGAAATTAGGGTTTTATTTGGTGAATAAAATGTATAATAATGTGATATTTGTTGCAAATAGGATAATTAGGGTCTCTCTGACCCAAGACATGATTAGGGTTTTACCCAACCTAGGAAGAGAGAGAATTCACTCTCCAAGTGAAAAAGTAAGTGGTCCATGCAATTGAACATAGTTAATTTGTTTGATTTAAAGTATGCATGTATGAATTGCAATGAATGTCATGTTTATGTTATTTACTATTCCTAATTGCTAAAGTCAGCAAAGTTAAGATATATTGAATTGTATATTATGTATAATATCATCTTCATGAATCTTAATGATAAAGTTACAAATAAGGTTAAATGTAAAGTTAAGAGTTTTAAGTGAAAGAATAAAATGTTAATGTTAAGCTTATATAAGTACCTCATAAGAGAAGAGGCACTTCGGTGCATAAGAGAAGAGGCACCTTGGTGCAACCTAAGAGGCACTTCGGTGCATAAGAGAAGAGGCACATTTTTGCAACCGGTGGTTACTTGTATAGGTTAAGATAAAAGAAATTGATCTAAAAAGAAAATGCATGACTTTTCAATGTTCAATGTTTAATGTAATGCTTATTTTCAGTTTTCAAGTTTTCTTATATTATAACATGTTCAATCCACTTACCATTTGTTTGATGCATGGCTGGGGGTGTGATGCCCACATGTAAAGAGCAAGATTAGGATGGAGAAGCTTTTAACATACAAGAACTAGCTCAAGGAATCCTCAAGATGAAAAGACCTAGTGGGGTGCCATTTACCAAGGTGATCCAAGACATAAATATTATGTAAAGTATGCATAGTTCTATCATAAAAATAGATTAGACTTCATATATGAGCTTGATGTAGTTTCTTTTTTCCAAAAACTATGTATGAATCATATATTATACAATGTCAAGTGTTCTATTTATTCAAATTGCAAAAAGGTTATCATTTATGTGACACCCCCTTGAGTAACGAGCTTCCTCTCAGTGATTTATACATGTGATGAAAAGCGGGGTGTTACACATATAAAGTACCAACGAGAAACCTAGAACCTAACTTGACCAAAACCCTAAAATAAAGCTAGTTAGGGTTAATGACAAGAATCTAATGCATTCATGTAATCTTGTGCTTAACCAGGTGTTTCTCGTGGCTAGATTGTCAAGATGAGTTAGGTTATGAAATATTTGAATTAGGTATGGGATTTAATACTTATATTACTATGGATTTCTTGCTTGAAATGAGATACATATATATGCTTGTTTACTTTCTCACACATTGCAAGTAGTATTTTTGTATGTACTTGATGTTCATCTCGTATCGTTGTTTTGTAACTTGCAAACATAATATGTAGAAATTCCATTATACAATGTTGAAATAGGGTTTTGCTCTATGACTTTAGTCATTGAGGCCCCTCATGAAGAAATAGGGTTAGATCTTGGTGATGGCCTCGAGGTCTCTCATGTATAAAAGGGTTAGCTAATTTTAAGCACCCTTACAAATCCTTCCAATGGGAAGTTGATCAAAGGAATTATGAATACATGATATGATGGTATAATTGGAGTGAAATGCATAAAACATGGGCTCTCATTTTGCTAAAAACTTAACTTGTTCATTCTTGCTCGTTTACTTCTACAAATATTTTCAATTATGTAACGCTTATGTATATGTATCTTTTAGCCCTATACCCGACACCTTGTGTGCTTGACCCACCTTGTTTCACATATTGTATAGGTCCAGAGATGGCTAGAAGTTAATAGGATTGTTGAGCTATGTCAGGTGTAGTTGTTGTAAGATCCCTAGTGTTCATGATCAGACATGTAAAAATGTACTCTTGAATATGTATATGAAATCTCATGATAAAACAATGTTTCTTAATATATCTTGTTGAATGTTGAGAGTATGGTTGGTGCTTTTAGCTTGTTTTATGATCATGTATGCTAAGCATTTCATGCTTCCACATGTTGTCTTTAGTATTCGTTTCGTTAATGGGACATGGATTCTAGTTTTGTGACAATTGTTCATTCATGTAGTATGTCGTTGCTTGATGAAATTGTTGGTGTGACTTTCATGCAGGAGATCTCATGTTGATGTCCACACTAGCCTTTTTGACTCACTTTTCTTCTATCATTTTCTCACCTCTATGCCTCATGAAAGGATTCCAAAGTGCACACATATTTAGTCGTGTCCACCTTCAAAAGTTTGTGGTTGTCACATCTATATCTTCTTGCTTCACTCTCATCACCATACTCCCTATCCACATCAAGGGGAAAGAAAAAGAAAAATAATGAAAATATGCAAAAAGAAAATAATAGATGCTCCTATTTAAGAGCATCTAAAGAAAGAAAACATGAGTGTGTAAAACCACTCCAAACTCTTATCGCAACCCTTACATGCCTATGGAGCTAGGAAATACCAAACCTAACTCATTTTTCCCTTTTTCACAGCCACATGGGTTACTTAGTGTAGATGGACATGTGAAGTTGAATGCATGAATGTAAAATAGCAAAACTAGTCATTGTTTACCTTTGCAACCATGAAATGGATTACCTGGAGTGATATGACAGCCATATGGATTGATTGTGTTATATATGCTCCATATTTTAAGTTTCTAGGCTTAGTTCTCAAATCATGATTCATTTGTGAAGGAGGAGAGGAGAGAAGTGGAATGCATGTACTTACTCATATTTGAGCCCATTTAGTCAATATTCATCTATTGCATTGCATTTCTCACTTCTTGATTGTGGAAAAATTGCAGAGAGATTGAGTTGGAGAATACTTGAGGACAAGTATGATTTAATTTTGTGGTGGTGATGAAGCCCTATTTTAGGACTCCATCTTGTGTCATATTGCATATCAATCACATCTATATCGGTTAGATCACGTGATATTTCCCCTAATATGTGATTTCATATAAAATGCACTTATGGATGGTTTTTGTATGTTTTGTAGGAACTTTGAACACTTATTGTGAAGAGAGAGATGATGGTTGAATCTAGGGTTTCCCCAGGCTTAGAGGAGCCCAAAATGTGGTCAAAATCACTCCCAACCCAATCCAAGTGGTCAGAGAATGTATTGAAGCAATACCATCCATGGATGAAAATGTTCAGGACCCAAATGCAGGGAAGAACCCCAGAATGGATGTGCTACCATGGAATGGTCGTTCTGGGACATGCCCCAATCAACAGGACCTTCACAATTTGACCCAGTTTTCCAACAAGCCTGTGCTATCCAAAGCCCCGCACGTCTGTGCTGGCCAGAAAGATCGTGTTGGTGATACGTGTCACCTGCACACCAATTCACTAGAATGATTATCCTAGAGTTTAATTCTTTTTTACTTCCCAATTAAGGATAGCATAGAAGGGACGATCCCACAAGACAATGTTTTCAAGATTGTATTCTTTTGATCCCGATTAATTCTTGAAATTGATTTTTCTTAGTATTTTTGAATAAGAAATATGAAATAAATTTCAGTTTAGGGGTTGGTTGTTTAAGCTAGAATGAGAAATCAAAAGACAAAGAAAGTAAAGTGTTACACTATAGTAAGGAAATAAAAAGATTAAAATAAAGTATAAGAAGTAAAGGGAAAATATGGTTAGTAAAAATAAAAGATTATTTATTGACAAGAATAAAATTTCTAAAATTAAAAGAGGTAAATTGAAACAAGTGTTAGAAGATATGATTTGAAATCAAGAAAGAAGTCATTGAGGCTTAGGGGATTCTCCACCTTAGGCATTGTGAAAATAGGATCACGTGATGCATGACAAACAAGATAGAAGCTAGTGTGTGATTTATTCATAAACAAAATGCAAAAGAGGAACTCCTCGTGAACCCATTGGTCTTAGTGTTCATGTATGCTTGTTCTTCATCCTAAAGAGGATTTTTGCACAATCACATCTGAATGTTTGTAAAGTCGATTTAGGCATTCTAAATATCGAGTTCCACAGTCACATCTGCTAGAATTAACAAGCGATTCAAATAATTAGTTACTTCATTTAAATCAGTGATTTCTAAACCGAAATCCATCCATCTAAAGCAGTCTACAAAATCCTGATCTGATTAACCCATGGCTAATGGGCTACTCCCCTCGACTCAATAAGAAAGCTACTAACTACTCATATCAAGGATGGGAGAAACAAGGAGAGAAACTAAAGGAGCCATAAATCCTAATTCTAGAATCTTTGTAGAGTCCAAGGCGGTGAGAACTGAATGACTTGATCACTTTATCTCCCTCTCCAAGATGAAAATGTGAGAAAAAGAATGAGAAAAGAGAGAGCCATATGTAGAAGAAAAGAACTGACTATATTGGTTTGAATATAAAATTACACTAGAAAGAAAAATAATATAGTTTCGCTACAGATTGCATACAAAAATTGGGACCCCGTTCTTGGTGAAGTCCCACCTCCTTTTATAGGGGAAGGAGGGGTGGAAACTCTGAGAGGGGGAATGTCACACCCTAATTTTTGTAACCTAGTAAGAATATGATAAAGTTATTCAAGAAGTCAATATAAGATTAACATTTAGTTATAATAAGGTTCCTTCCCATTTTCATGATATTCGGTTATAAGGAAAAAAAATAGTAGAAAGGGTCTTTTGTACAAACTGGTCAATTTTAATGTTTGAAAATCATTGAATATGAACTTCATAATTTTCATTTGCTTGTTATGAAACAATAAGATCATGGTTTAGGTATGGTAAAATTGATGTTAATTTGGCAACTCAACTTGATGATAAATACAATCATGTTCACCTAAGTTGAGGATAATTTGATGACTATATTTATGTGTATATATATATATATATATATATATATAACTGATGTGAACTAAATATATATATATTGGATGTGAACTAATCTCACACATGTATGAAATTAGGGATACCATTGTGTTCTTTATGATTCTTTATGATTCTTTATGATAGGTATTGCACATGGTACAATTTTAGTGAGTGTTAGAGTTATTTTAGTGACTCTATGAAATGATCAAGGTCATAGGACAAGTGAAATCACACACACGATACAAGAACAGTCTAAGTAGATAATACGTATATGATATGTTGATTAAAGATTTAGAAGAATTGAGATTAAGGGGGATCCTATAAAATTTTATAGGAAATAAGAAGGAATGTATCATTTTATGGCTTGAGTAATGAACTATAGAAATTGAGATTAGACCAAGTTCATGCCCGAATTGGTGGCTCATCTAAGAAATATGTCAGTTCAGTATATGCTCGCATAAAAAAAGGAAAAGAGACTCGTGAGTCCCATTTAGGAAAGAACATGACTCAAATAGAGTCTAACGGAAAGAAGATATATTCACAAGATCTAGAAGAAAGAGGGTTATAAAAGAAGTAGTTTGTTGAGGGATCTCGGTGGCTGCTTTAGTTCATGGTTTTCTTTTACAACTGAGATAGGAAGGAGGAGAATGAAAGAGAAGAATAGGGGTGGCGTTGTGAAGGATGCAGACCGGAGGACCTACGTCTCAAACTATTGTGGGATGCAGATGGTCTACTATGGTCAAGGAGCAATGGACAAAGTCAAGTATGGTCAACTTAATCTCAATGGTGGCCTAGGGGTCAAGAACGGGCCGCCTAACAGTGGTTTATGCAGTGATGTTGGCTTCACTATGTCAATACATAGCAGCCGTTACACAAATTAGCAAAGGAGATTGGGTAGAAATTGAGACCCTCACAGTCGTGTTGTGGTACTCTAGAGGCAAGGTGTGTCGATGGGTGGCTTTTTCATCGATAAAGCTGGAAGACTGGGGAGATGACGAGGAGGTGGGGGAGAGAGTGCATCGGCGGTGATACTATGTTTTCACATAGAAACAAAGTACCCACATGAAGAGGAAGGAGTGAGGGGCGGGTCTCTTGGGCTAAGAGGATTAGAATCCCATATGGGTGACCCACGAGCTCAGACCTTGGGAGCCCAGATCAGGCGGTGTGGCTTATTAGCAACTTTAGATCTAGTTTGGATGGCTTCAAGCATTCTAAAAAGGTAAATTTTAGAAAAATCATAACTTGAGATTATTATCTGATTTAGGTGAACAAGGTACCAATAGAAAGATTTTGGAGTGTACTTTAATATAAAAATACTATGAACACATGGTTTGAACATTCAAGATTCAATATATTTTTTTTATTAAAACCTCTACACTATCATTATTTTATACAATATAAATAGTGAACGACTTCAGAAATTACTAAATATTTTGTAGTAACTGTATTTTATTATGATATACATGATGATAAAGATAAATAATTCATATTTTATTCTTTATCTATGTTTTTGATGTAAACCCTAATAAGGGTATTTTGGGTATTTCAATCATGAATTATAAATGACATGATATTTTTATATTGACTCTAGTAAATTCTATGATTAGTGTTTCTATGGTTTTTCTAGAATTTCATATATAATTATACTAGTATTTAGTTTTTAGGTCTAAATGGCCATTAGGTAAGATGATATATCATGTGAGACAACATGCATGGTATGTTCCTATTTAGTATGGAATATGATCTGAATTATATTTTCATTTGATTCTATAACTAACTTGGTGATGTCAATATATGTGAGTATGTTTGAAATTTACTCTTGGTAGAATATGGATATATTTACATACTAGGGAATATTATGTTTCTAATTTATGTGGATATATCAATATATGTATGCTACAAGATGTGTGAATCAAGTTTAATTTAATGTTTAGACATTTTATGTTCTCTAAATTAGAGTTAATTTCAGTTAAATATGAACCCTAAGTTGGAATATAAGGTTAGCATGATGAGGTTTGAGATTTACAAATAAAAGAGGGAACATATACATGGACTTGTAGATATTTGTTGATCTCCAGGTCATTAGGTTATGGGACAAGGAATCCAGACTACATTATGAATATCCTCAAACAAGGTAAGTGGGCCATGCCATTGGATTATTATTATGATTCAACCTACCCATATTCTAAGTAACTTAGATATTGAGTTACTTTCATACATTTTGTTATTAATGATTATCTGACATCTAATAATGCTTTTATTAGTTTGACATTGTTCAGATGAAGTCATTTTGTGAGAACATTAGATTATATATTTTAGCTACTTTAATATGATTAGCATTTATTATTTAGTTGAGTTTATTCCTCAAGCCTTTTGGACATATAAGTCATGTATTTGACATCAAAATTTAACTAAATGATCTGTTAAATGTGAGTTTCAGATGAAGACTTGTTTAGAAAACAAGAACCTAGATTTTGGATTTAATATTTTGAATACTCATTGTGAATAGTCATAGATTAGACCTACACACCTAAGAAGAGACTCTAATCCAATCTCAATTATTTAGTAATCAAGATACATATTTCAATTTATATTTAGAAGATTAAGAATTTCATTTATTTGAATAAGATTTCAATTCTTATTAGATAATTTCAAGGAAGTAGACAAGTAAGTCAAATCTTTTGAGTTATTCAGAATTTACTCAGATTCATATTTACATTCAAAATTCAGTTATCAGTATTTAGTTTTAGTATAAGATAAGTTCATATTCAAAATTCAATAAATTTCATTATCAATATTCAATTTTGGCTCAAATTAAGGATCAAGTAAGTTTGGACATAAGATAAATAAGTCATAACCTTTACATAAGACAATGTATGATAAGTCCTCATTCAGTTAATCCTGGGACGATTCAGAGGCATCTTTTGCCAATTAAGAGGAGTGCTTACTCCAATTCAGAGGTACTTTAATACTAAGCAGGGCGTAGTTATGCCAATCTGTAGACACCACGGTGTCATTCATAGGCATATAGTGCCAATTCAGGGTACTTTGGTACCAATGCAGGGCGTAGATATGCCAATTCAGGGGAACTTATCATATAATGGTGGCCACAAGAAGATAAAATACGTAAATAAAAGAGACATCAATTCAGTATAAGTTTGTAGCTTTCAGATTTCAGTTTGGTTTTCAGTTATATAACATTCATGTTTATCATATTAGAAAATCAATGCCACTTACAATAACCTAGGTTTCCCTTTTGCGCATGGTTGGGGACGAGATGTCTACAAGTATAAAACTCTAAGAGATGGTCATGTCAAGGGGATGTAGTTACCACTTTAGGAGGTTTTCTTGGTGGGGCGCCATCTACACGGTTCCAGATTTGACATGAGATTCACATAAGGTAGTATCATGGTATTGACTTTCTTTTGTAATAAAGTTTCTTTTCTAAGAATTTATTAGAATGCATTTTTACACTAGTCTGTATTGGTTTTTATCTGTCATTATTGTAATTCATATCATGTTTGTAACACCCCAGTTAAATTTTTTTTTGCTTCTTCTCATGGGATATACAAATCGGGGTGTTATAGGGAAAGAAACAAATAAGTGGCGGCTACTGAAAAGTGTTGTTTGTGCCCCACGAAAACTGTCTCACTAAGCGAGATGGTCATTTGGTGATGGTTGGGCGTGTGTCTAGAAGATTCAAGTCGAAACCCATTAGAAGGGTTGTGGCAACTGAAGTCTTGGGCCTGAAGTAATGACCCAGATGGTCATCTAGACTTGTGTAATTCTCGTTCCAGGTGTGACGTGGTGGGATCTAGGAGTGGCAACTGAATCCTAGTAGTGGAACCTAGCTCGCATTTCTTATTCTCAAAGTAAGACCTCAAAACAAACTTTTGGCCAACTGAGGTGCTTGTCTTGTGCCTCCATGCGTGTAAACAAGATATTGAAACCCTAATCACATGGTTAGATTCTTGCTTTGTGATACGGGTCCAGATCCATGAGATGACTGTCTCGCTAAGGCACGACAATCGTTTGGCTTGCTAAGTAGCTGATTGAGCCAAGGTGGTCGTCTGGTATTGTAATGAGGGTCTTCATGGGTATAATTCAACCATCTGGGACCAGTGAGATGACCCTATCACTAACTCAGAAGGTCAAAACAAACTTTGGAGAAAATCCTTGCAGTATTGGAGAAAATTGGGTAAGTGTTTGCATAAATAAATGAAGAAGTCAGTAAATTATAATTTAATCTAGAAATTATTAAAAAGGAGAAAATATAATGAAAATAACTACGAAATATGTGCTAAAAGATGGATGAATATACATTCATCAAAACAACCCAACCATGAATCTTTGCTCATCCTGAGAAAATTAAATTACAAATAAACTCCAATTAATACTTCCAAAATGCCACCCTCATCCTCACCTCCAAATTTTGGAGAAGTGACACAAACTCCTTGAACCACATAGTATAAAGTTCTATATTACCTATCAAAACAAATGTCAAATCTTACTTCTAAAATAGGAATTTGTTGAGGAATAGGCTTCCTCTTACTGTTGCTTTGACACTCTCAATTTCTGAATTTGTTGTATGTAATTTGCATAAGAACATGAAGGAGGGGGTGTGAACAAGAAGTAAGTAATAAAAAAAAAATTATCCCTCCTCTATTCGTCTTAAGATTTGGATTTTACAGAGTTGTGGCTACATTGGTCACAATTTTGTTTCTTGTGCCCTTTGGCATCTTTGTGTGGTACGACCCTTTTTGGGGTATGGAGTTCATTTTGGGAAGCATGCCAACCCAGACTTGATTTTTGTCTGGTGGTGATTCTTTGCTTCACTTTTTTAGAAGAAAAGTAGAGGGAAGGAAAAGATGTTCTCATTCTTTTATTTTTTTTAAAAATCATTTTTTTTCACAGAGTGTCATTTCTCAAGTTAGAATATTCCTATAAATCACATCATACAAGTTTTATAACGAGACAGTCCATTATTTGAGAATAGGGAAAAGTTATGCTTGGTTCTTATTAATTCCACATGACTTGCCAACTATTCCATGGAGTGATGTCATTAAGGGTCCTAGGTGACATCAAAGTTTTTAGACATGGCAATTTGTAATGGATTTTGAAAAAGGTTTTACTAAATTCAAGGGGGTACAATGATAGATGACTATTCAATGGCCAACTAGACAATGGCCTTTACAACTAAATAAACATAAAATGATGGCTGATTAGATAAAGGCCATAACTAAAGTGGAAACATTAAAACATAAAGAAGTAAAGACAAATAGTGAAAAGAGAAAGGGGTGGAATAGAATTGTGCCACCCACCCCAAACTTCAATTTTTGCTCATCCTGAGCTAAATCTAAATCGATGATGGAGGGAAGAGAATCACTGAGGTGGTGGAAAATGTGAAGATGATGGAGGGTTGTAGTAGTCATTTCCCTAATAATGGGAGTTGGGGTCAGGTTAAGCCGGATGGTCCCCATACTTCTCATACTGAGGTATGCTGGCATCATAGTAGCTATGATGCACATGCCATGACTCATGAGAGTGCTGCATCAGATACATGTAGTTGAGTTGATGACCTTTACGTTGCTGCTCTTACTGAATCTCCTCCAACTAGTCACAGATTTCATAGAAGCCATAAGGTTCCTCATGGCCTTCCTCATTGCCTCACCGTCTCCTTATGCAACATTGTGAAGGTGGAGACAGCAGACCTATCTCATCACCATGTGCCTCCATGGAGACACTCCTCCTATGAGATGTGGGCTCAGGGACATCATATGGATCAGGATGCTCTTGGAGGAAATGTTGAATGTGGCCCGACAGGTCTGTCAGATCAAACGCCAGATTTGCAGCCACAAACTGGGCATGTCGAGGAAGCTCTAGACCAAGGACGATACCTTTGAATGACAAGTAAAAGACATCCCCAGTTTATCCATAAAGGATGAACTTGAAATCACTTCGATGTGCAAGGTCGAGCAGATGATGCACGTTCTCCAATGGTGGAAAATGAATGTGAGTGAAGCCCAAGAACTTGGCCACCATAGTAACAACATGGCCAATACAAATCTAGGAAGAAGTGTTGCGGGTAGCTTGATAGTGGAGATTTGAAATCACAACATTCCCCCGATTGAAAGGCTCCTCATTCATCAGACACCATAAGGTATATAGATCGAGGTGGGTAACTGCTCCTTGGGTTCCCTCCCTACTAAAGATAATGTATGATAGGATATGATAAAGATAGTGCACCACGGGGTTGTTGATGCTGGATGCTTTTGTGTCGTTGGGTATCTTGGGCAGGAGGGCCATAATGTCTACCCAAAATTTCTCCATGTTGTATGCTTCATGATAGTCATCATGGAGGTGACTCATGCAGTGTTATATCCAATCAAACTTGCCTTTGTCGATGATGAGTGAGGTGAGCTATCAGGTAAATACCTCCAAGCATTCCCCAAAAATTTGGATTTTACAGCTAGAATTTCTTTGGGAGCAGTGGTAGCGACAAAAACTGGACATAAACTTAAGGGTGAGATCATTATACACTGGAAGCATGCAGTAGATGAAGGTTGCAATGTGGCTGCATCGTAGACTCTTATCAACCACCATTTTGATGTTAAGTGCAGACAAAGTAGGGCCACATGCCCATCTTGGGAGGGAAACGCCAACCAAAGATAATCGTATGAATCTCTTAGAGTGCTCATCGCTAACAAACTGAATGTAAGTTCTAGGATGCATAGTGATGCAAGGCAATCTATGGGTAGTGGAATTGAGATCATGGTGTGATTAGGACCATCTTCCTTTGACCTCATTGGTGAGCCTGTCTGTGTCATGGATATCCTGGAGCATCTCCTTAGCTACCTTGGGGGAAGATTTGTCGGTAGTCTCCCGGATCTGAACACCTGGTGCAGAGTGTGATCGATGAGGTGGCTCACATAAGGAGGAAGTGGGGTATTTCCCTTTGTTCTTCCAGAAGCGGCTGAACATGTTTGCAAGCTATAGGAAATGATACGGGCATCTGAGAAATTGAGATGATTGTTTGGATAGCTAAAATGATCAGTTGAGACTGCCAAATGATCATCCATTGATAGGTGGGCGATGCGAGCTACTACTACTGGGTGCCCAATCTTGAGTCGGTTGTCTCAAAAATGAGACGCTTGTCTAGTGTTAGGGATGGAAGAATACCAAATTGTAAGGGCTGGGCGACAACGACAGTGGTGGTGGGGAAGAAGAGGGGTTGTAGCGCATAGGACGACCTTATTATCGACAAGACATCCATCTGGTGCTGGAGTGTTGGTCGTCGAGTAGAATGAACATTTAGGAAGGAAAAGAAGGGGCTCACAAGATGACCTGTTGATCATCGAGGGGATGTGAGGTGGCCTTTAGGGAGAAGCGAGGCGGTCGGTTGGGCTCTAAGACTACAATTGTCTCCTTCACCGTGGGTGCTTGGACGTGAGGGTTGAGGTATCAGGATGACCAGTCGCACTGATAAAGCGGTCGTATGATGTGGAGGTGATGATTTGCGGAGTAGATAGGGCTCCAGGAGGAGATGGAGGTGTTTTGGGCTGAAATGTCTCCTCCCCAAACATTCGTTAAATAGGACCTGGGGGTGCGAGATGATTAGTCAGAGCACTCTAGACAACTGTTTGGAGTTTTTGCATGGTCAAATGAAGACTTGAATGTACTATGAGTGATGTGATGACAACAAGTTTGAATGCACATCGAAGAGGGTGAAATGATCAGCTCACTCCTCTGAAGCAATCAGTTGGCATTTTTGGTGCACCATTTAAAATTTCAAACTTCAATCAGCCACCGTTGTTGGATTGGCTGTCTGAAAGGCTGAGATGAGCATCTCACCTTTACTAGGCATTCATCTGGTGGATGGAAGATGGTTGGTATCATCAATGAACCACATGTACGATTAACAACATTACATTTTTTATTTTTGGAAAAGAAATAATGAAGTGTATGAAAAGTACAAAAAACATTATCTAAGTACAAAAATAATTTTTTTTGTAAAAAATAAAAGATTGGGTTGCCTCCCAATAAGTGACTTATTTAATTTTGAAGGCCCGATAAAGCTAGATCAGGTTGCTCTTTTCGGCTTGGGACTGGGAGGTGGGGTTTCATGCAAGTCGAGTTCTTCAAGTAAGGAGAGTTGATTTGCCTCAAAAGATAGAAAAGCCTCAACGGTAATGTACCATTTAAACCGATTCCCATTAACCTTAAATTCCCCTAAAACCTTGTCCCAAAGAAAAAAAAGTGCCATAAGGGCAGGCACACTTGACAAGGTGGGGCCCATACCATCTAGATTTAAGTTTTCCAGGGAAAAGTATTAATCTAGAGTTGTACATTACAACTTGATTGCCCTCCTTAATGTCCTTTCGCCTAATATGACCATCATGCCATGGTTTGGTTTTGTCTTTGTAAATCCTTGCATTTCATAGGCAGTCATTCAGAGCTCATCTAACTCGTGCATTTGCAAAAAGAGGTTTTCACCTACATCAGTTAAATCAAAATTGAGAGTTTTGATGGCCCAATTGGCCTTATGCTCTAATTTGATAAGTAGATAGCATAATTTCCCATAAATAAATTTGAAGGGAGTGGTGCCTATGGGAGTTTTATAGGAAGTCATATATTCTCACAAGGCATCATTGAGTTTTAAAGCTCAATTTTTGGTCCTAGTGAGATTTACTATTTTCTATAGGATGACTGGATTTGCCTATATGACACCTCAATTTGACCACTAGTCTGAGGGTGGTAAGGGGTGGCACCCTTGTGATGGAATCCATATCGTTTCAACAAGGACTCAAAAGTCTTTTAGAGGAAATGGGAACCTCCATCAGAAACTATGGTACGAGGTACCCCAAATTGAGGAAAAATTATATCCTTCAAGAGTTTCTTTACATGCTTGGAATCACATGGTGTGGATGGGTTCAACCCATTTGGAATGTAGTCAGAAGCCATCGAGATAAATTTTTACCCATAAGAATAAGGGAACGAGCCCATATAATCTACCCCCCCCCTCTACATGTTGGAAATTTCAATCTCCTGCCAAGAAGTCATGGGCATTTGGTCTATCTTAGATATGTTGTCGGTCCTTTGACATTCATCACAAGCAAGGAAATTATGGTATGAATCTTTGAATAGAATAGGCCAGAAAAACCCAGACTAAAAATCAATTATCATTCAAATATTCTAAATTAGAACTCATAAACGTTTGAAAATAAGCGAAGGATAACGATGGTTTTTTATTAATCTTTGCTTCATGTGTTGTGCCCTTCGGTGGGGCCAGTGTAGCATTTAGAAAGTATGTCATGAGCCTCTTCCTTAGTAACACACCTGTGATAAATTTCACTTGAACACAATCTTAAAAGATATGGATCATCCCAATAATATTGTTTTACATCATGCAAAAATTTAGCCTTAGAATGTCCCTTATATCCGGGGTGCAGTACACCTATTGCTAGAAAATTTACATAATCTACAAACCAAGGATATTGGTATTCCTTCTTTAACAATTTATCATCACAAATGGAGTCATTTATTGGTATGACATCATCATCGAAGAAATCAAGGCGATTAAGATGGTCAACAACAACATTTTCACATCCCTTTTTATCTAAGATCTCTAGGTAAAATTCCTAAAGTAAAAGGACCTAACAAAGAAGGTGAGGTTTGGCATCCTTTTTGGTCATCAAATATCTAATGGCTGCATGGTCAGTGTAAACAATGACTTTGGAACTGACTAAATATGAGCGGAATTTGTCAAAGGCATATATTAGGCTAGCATTTCCTTTTTAGTAGTTGTGTTATTATGTTGGGCTTCATGAAGAGTTTTGGATGTGTAGTAAATATCTTTTTATTAACATGTTGTCCAGGAATAACACCAACAACATAATTACTCGCATCACACATTAACTCGAAGGGTAAGGACTAATATGGGGCCCTAATGAAGGGAGTAGAAGTGAGGGCACCCTCTAAATAGAGAAAACTGGACATGCAAGCTTTATCAAACACAAAAGGAGTGTCATTTTGAAGGGATTTGTTAATGGCTTCATGATCTTAGAAAAATCAAAGATGAAACACCTATAAATCCATGCATGCCCAAGGAAGGCATGAACGCCCTTGTAGGAAGAAGGTGGTGGGAGTTTTGAGATGACCTCAATCTTGGCTCTATCCACTTCAATGCCACAATTACTCACCCTATGGCCTAAAATGATTCCTTTAGTCACCATAAAGTGACACATCTCCAAATTTAGGATCAAGTCTGCTTCCTCACATTTTTCTAAAACCAAGGATAAAATGATGGAGACAAAATTCAAACCTATCTCCATAAACTGAGAAATCGTCCATAAGAACCTCCATGATGGTTTTTGTCAATCCAACAAAAATAGAGGTCATGCACTGCCAAAAGGTAGCTGAAGCATTACACAACCCAAATGCCATTCTCCTGAATACATAAGTGCTAAAAGGGCAAATGAAAGTCATTTTCTCTTGTTCATTCAGATGAATGGGTATTTGATTGAAACCTGAATAGCCATCAAGGTAGCAAAAATATTGTTGATCGGTGACGCGCTCTAGTACTTGATCCAAGAAGGGAAGGGGGAAACAATCTTTCCTAGTTGCCTTATTCAGTTTCCTATAGTCAATACACATCCTCCACCCAGTGTAAGTACGAGTGGAAATAAGCTCGTCATTGTTGTTTTTTACGGCAGTGGTACCCCCTTTCTTGGGGACAACATGAATTGACCTAACCCAATGGGAGTCAAAGATGGGGTAGATGATCCCTGAAATCAAAACCTTGATAACCTCTAGACGCACCACCTCTTTCATGTTGGGATTTAGTTTCCTTTGAGGGTCTCTAGAAGGTTTGTACTCTTCTACCAAAGGAATTTTATGCATTCAAATGGATTGATCTATTCCTATCAAATCAACCATCTTGTATCCTAAGGCTGATTTTCTCTTCCTAAGTTTAGTCATTAGCTTAGTTTCCTGTTCATGGGTGACTTTAGAGTTAATGATAATAGGATAAAGGTTTTGCTCATCAAGAAGGAATACTTAAGACCTTCAAGGAGGGGTTTCATGTCAGGTACCTTAGGGTTTCTAGGTTTTGCATTAACAATGGAGACCATTTTTAGGTCTTCAAAATCCTCATCATGAATCTCCTCAAAGGTGTCAAGATGATGTATGAATTTCTCAAATTGCTCATCTTCAAAACCAAAATTAATAGGGGTTACAAGGTCATTGTGGAGGGGATCTTCAAGTAATTCCCATTCTTGTCTCAATTGTTGCATCTTCTCAATACAATAAAAAAGATAGACCTCTTCTTGGAGAATTAGTCTATGCATGCTTTCAAGTACCCTAAACTTTAGGGTTTGTTTTCCTAGGAACAAGAAAATGGTTCCATCCTCGACATCAATTAAGGGACGAGCAATGGACAAAAAGGGACGGGCAAAGATGATGGGGTACCTTAAGTCTTCCTTTTTGTCCATGTTGACAAAGTCACATGGGATATAGGCATCCTTCCCAACTCTGACACGTATGTCTTCAATGATACCCATGGGTTTTGTCATGGATAAGTCAGCTAATTGGATAGTGATGGTGATAGGGAGAACATCAACAAAGCCTAGTCTCCTACAAGGACTATAGGGAATAATGGAATACTAGAACCCAAATCTACAAGACCTTTCCTATAAGCATTGTCACTTAGGCCACACCTAATCCCAAAGGAGTCAGGGTCTTTCTTCTTTTCATGCATCTTATTTTGGATAATATCAGAGGTAGTCCTAGAAAGAATGACCATATCATGCTCATCGGTGTGGCACTTCCTGGTCAAAAGAGATTTCATGTATTTGGATCAGGCCATCATATCAACTAAGGCATCAAGAAAGGGAATATCCACATGCAACTTTTTCATGGATTCCCTAAATTTCACAAAATGATGTCAATCCTAGTTTGCTTTAGGTGGCCCTGGTACGGTGGACAATGTTTGTAAATGGGAATTTATGGCTTATCAATTTCCTTAGGTGGGTCCACGGGAGAGGGATTGGAAGGAGTGGGAACAAAAAGGGTGGGCAAGGGAGGAGTTTCGATGACCACTATATCATCATCCCCAAAGTCCAAGTGAATAATTGTGGGTTTTTTGGGGGGAGGAGTATGAATCTTCCCTGAGCTGATGGAAACAACCTAAAGTTGTTCGAGATGTTTTGGGTTGTTCTTGGGCTAACCAATGAAGGTCACTACATGGGGTTTTTGTTGGGAAAAAAGATGAGCAAAATGAGTGTCAGTTGACTTCTGATGTGCTATTATGATTTGCTCTAAGGATGAAATCCTATCCTCTACCACAGGGGTGGGGACATTCTATTGAGGTGGTGGTTGATGAAGGTTTTAATATTGTTGTCCTTGGTAAGGTCCCCAATTTTGGAAATTTCCCCTAAATTTCCATTGGTTCCTAAGGTTCCTTTAATTGTTATTGTATGGGAAACCTGGTGGTGGATGGTAGTTGGCTCGGGGTTGTGGGGGTTTTTGTGGAGGGGGAAATTGAGATGAGTTTTCACCTCCTGAGGAGTTTCCATATTGAAATCCGAGATGGTTTCTGTCTTGGTTTGGATTGTAGTAAGATTGGCTCGAGATACTATGGATAGAGTTAAGGTCCTCTACTTACTGACCAACATCAATCTGCATAAGGGTTTTGTAGAGATATTGACATTGGAGGGTAGCATGATCATACCCTTGGTATATACCACATAGAGATTCAATGGCCCTCACCTATTGAGGTTGTCCTTCATAGGCCTTAAATGAGGATTCCAAGTGGTCCTATTTCAAAGAGATCAATTAAAGAGCTTCAACAATAGTATGAATGTCTGCCTTTACCTCAGCCTTAGAAACTTTTAGGACCCCACTGATTCCTCGTCTATCTTGGGTTTTAGATTCTCTTTTAACTACCTCCCACATGTTGCTTAGGTTTTGGAACATAAAATTTCCTCTAGAGCAGGAATTAAGAAATTTCTTGGTGTCATCATCAACAACACGATAGAATATCTCAATGAGTTAGAGATTGTGATATGTCATGGTGGGGGAAATGATAGAGGAGTTCTCTAATTCTCTCCCAATCTTCTCCTAAGGTTTCTCCAAGGACCATTAAAAATAAAAGGATTTCTCCTCTGATCTCATAGGTAAGAGAAGGGGGGAAGTATTTGTCCAAAAAAATTGTTTGAAGTGCTTCCCAAGTGGTGACAGGGTTTTCACTCTCCATGGATTTATATTAACTACTAGATTCCCCTAAGAGAGAGTATTTGAAAAGTCTAAATCTAATGGTGTCTTCAAAAACACATGGGATCTTGGTCAAGGAACTAAGGTTTGTGAAGCGTTGGAGGTGATCTTGATAAATTTCACCCTTGATCCCAAAAAAGGGATTAGCTTTAAGCATGGTGATCCACGAAATGCGGATATCAAATTGGGGGGAAATAATCACGGGTGGCACAACTGTGTATTGTGCATATCTGGTTTTTGGAGTGGAAAAATCTTTTAGATGTTTATGTCTCTCAACCTTCCTCTGAGCAACTTCTATATCCTCTTGCTCAGCGATATAGGCTGCATGCAAGTTGGCTTCTTGAGACATGCATTCATGAGCCAAGAATTCATCCATTATCAGCTCTCTTTGAGTGGAAAGTACCTGCTCATTCCTATGGGAAACCTCCTCATCATCCATCCTAAGTTGGTTTTGTCAGTTTAAGCAATGGAAAGTCCTTTCTAGCTCAAAATCAAAAACTGGCATTGGAAGATTGTTAGATGGGTGGTGCATGGATAGTTATACAAATATATTCAAGTATAGAAAAAATGTACTGCTAGAATGGAAACTCAATAGAAAGAGGAGATAGAACTTCCTGAATGTCACTCGAAAGGAATAAAAAATAAATAATCAAAATAAAAAATTTATTGGGTTTGAGAAAATGATCTATTGTCCCCAGCAACGATGCCAAAATTAATATGTGTGGTCTGCACAGCAATTCACTAGAGTGATTATCCTAGAGTTTAATCCTTTTTTACTTTCCAGTTAAAGCTAGTATAGAAGGGTCAATCCCACAGGACAATGTTTTTAAGATTGATTCTTTTAATCTCTATTGCTTCTAAAATTTGTTCTTTTTTGTTTTTCTGAATAAGAAATAGAAAATACATTTTAGGTTTGGGGTTGGTTGTTTAAGCTAGAACGAGAAATTAAAATACAAATAAAGTAAAGAGTTACATAAAAGAAAGGAAATGAAAAGATGAAACTAAAGCAGAAGCAGTAAAAGGAAAAGATGGTTAGCACAAAGAAAAGATTATCTAATGACAAGAATAAAATGGCTGAAATTAAAAGAGGCAAATCAAAACAAGTATTATAAGAAACAATTGGAAATCAAGAAAGAAGGCATTGAGGATTAGGGGTTTCACCACCTTAGCCATTTGGTAAATAGGATCAAGTGATACATGAAAAACAAGATAGAAGAAGGTATGCAATTTATTCGTAAACAAAACACAAAAGAGGAACTCCCCATGAACCCATTGATCTTGGTGTTTACTTATCATTTCTCTTCATCCTAAAAAGGATTTTTCCACGACCGCGTCCAAATCCTCATGAAGCCAGTTTAGGGATCTAAAAAATGAGTTACACAGTCATATTAACTGGGATTAACAAGTGATTAAAATGAAAAATTAGTTCTTTTAAAACAGTTTTTTTCTAAATTGAAATCCATTTATCTAAAGCAATCATGTAAAAACCTGATCCGATTAACACATTGCTAATGGGCTACTCCCCTCGACTCGATAAGACAACTACTCACTACTCATGGAGAGGATGGGAGAAACAAGGAGAGAAAGTAAAGGAGCCATAGACCACAATTATGGAATCTCAGTAGAATCCAAGGCGGTGACAACTGAATGACTTGATTGCTTTGTCTCCCGCTCTAAGATGAAAACATGAGAAGAAGAATGAGAAAAGAGGGAGCCATATGTAGAAGAAAAGAACCAACTTTATTGCTTTGAATGTAAAATTACACTAGAAAGAAAAATAGCAGAGTTTCACTATTGATTGCGTACCAAAATTGGGACCTCGTTCTTGGTGGAGTCTCCACTCCTTTTATAGGGGAAGAAGGAGTGGAAACCCTGAGAGGATGAAAGTAACATATAAGTCATGACTACTGAAAAGTGTTATTTGCAAGCTGCGAAACACCTATCTTGCTAAGTGAGACTGTCATTTGGTGATGGTTTGGTGGTTGCTTAGAATATTTGGGTCAAAACCCTAAGAAGGGTTGTGGCGGCTGAACTCTTGGGCCCAAAGTAACGACCTACACGATCGTTCGGATCAGTAGAATGCTCGTTATGAGTGTAACATGGTGAGATCTTGGAGTGGGGACTGATTCCTAGTGATGGTGCCCGTCTCACATTTCTTGGTCTCAAAATAAGGCCTTAAAATGAACGTTTGGCCAACTCAGGCACTCGTCTCGTGCCGCCGTGCATGTAAACAAGATGTTGAAACCCTAATCACATTGCTAGACGCTTGCTTTGTGATGCGGGACCAGCTCCATGAGATGACTGTTTTGCTTGCTAAGTAGCTGATTGAGCCATGGCCAAGGTGATTGTCTGGTACTGAAACGAGGGTCTTCATGTGTGTGCGTCGACCTTTTGGGACTAGTGAGATGACCGTCTCACTGACTCAGAGGGTCAAAGTGAACTTTTAGAAAAATCCCTATAGTATTAGAGAAAATTGGGTAAGTATTTGCATAAATAAATCAAGAAGTGGGTAAATTACAATTTAGTCTAGAAATTATTAAAAAGGAGAAAATCTAATGAAAATAACTATGAAAAATGTTCAAAAAGACGGATGAATATGCATTCTTCAACTAGAAGACCCATAAGCCCAAATTTCTCCTGTTCATTCCATTCTTCCACCACAGTTGTTCCCATCCACCAAAGCCATTCCCATTCGACCCCATCATGGCCATGCTACCCAAAACGATCATGATACCACCAAAACCCTACAATTTTCTACACTACGTTCCCCATATTTCCCTTAGTTAACCTAATGCTTCCCCATCACCTATATATACTTGGCTGACAGCTCTAGCTTGAAGTTAGCCACCCCTTGCTACCTTCTACCACCTCCTAGCTCCCCATTTTTGCATTCCACCCATTCCACTCCATTTCCACCTCCATTACACTCCATTTCCACCATCAAAACCCTAGTTTCCTAGTGTTTTGACCCTATTCCACCATCATCCCATGCTCTTGCACCTTGGTAGAAGGATGAGGATGGCCTACAACAGCTCAAGTGGAGGATTTGTCCATCTACACTGATATCCATGGCTTCTTCTACATCTTTTTCCTTTCTTTTTTTATTTTGCATTTCCATGAGTAGCTAGGCATTGGGTGGGCTCTTTGGGGTCATAAATGTTACTTTGATATCAAGTTGGGGGAAATGATATGTAAACATTGTAATTTCATTTGATAATGATTATGTTCTATTTATATCTCACTCTTCATGACTTGCTTATTGGTTTGTGCTTGAAATCACCTAGGAATTTAGGGAAATTGCTTATATGTGTGAATTTTGGGAATTGTGCCTAGGTCCAATTCTTGTATCCCTAGCTAACCACCCATCTTCCTACATGCTAATCAATTATCCTAATAATAGTTGAGAGATATAAGTAGCTATTTTAGATGAATTTAGTGTGCTTAGCATGGAGCTTTCTCAAGGCTAGAATGTGGGTGAATTGACGCCTAAACCCATTACTACCCTCAACCCCTAATCACCCTAAGACCATTTAACGTAGACCTAATTGAATTTGACCTAAACCCTAACCTAATTGAGCCTCATAAGGGTATAGGGGGTGTTAGGGACTAGTTCCCCTATACACAACCCAACATAGACATGGTCAGTTAGTAGTTTAGGATAATTCATTAGACTCTAGCTTGTTGTTTTGTTTGGTAATCTAAATGAAATAATTATGTTCACAAGTCACCCCCAACCTAATTGATAAGTGCATCCCCTAAACAAGGCACACATCCCTTTATTGCTTTAAAACCATGATTGCCACCTTGCTTTGCTAGTGTTATCTATGTTAGTGCTTTACTTGCTTAGTTAGCTTCTTGCCTTGTTCTTGCTTTGTTCTTGATACTTTAGGTCTTTAATTGCTCTTTTTCCCTATTTGCTAGCTTAGTCTAGTGTAGATCTCTTCTCTTGCATGACTTAGTGTAAATTTCTCTCTTCCTTGTTGGCCTTGTCTTTTCTTTCTTAGTAGAATTACCGTCTAATATTTACTTAGGTTTTAATCTTGTTTGATTTCCTTTACTTGCTTTCTTTCTCAATTTAGTGCAATCAATCAAAACAACCTTCAAACCCTACACCCCGTAGTAGGAATATAGCCCAAAAGTTAACCTAACTCTAGTGCCCCCTTTTCTCCCTATGGATCGACCCTATACTTGCCGCCCTCCTATACTATGACACGACCCCATGTGCTTTTGGTTGTAGTGTTTTAGTGTATGTGAGTATGTTTGTGTAGGTCCTAATAATTTTTTTTAAAGTGATTCCACTGTGTGTTTCTGTCGCGGGGTTGCATCTATTCAAACTCCAATTGAGTAATGTGTAACACCATTGGTATGGACACACCAATAGAAATGTTTTCTATACATCTAAAATAGTTCAATATGTGTCAACATGTGTATTCAATTCATTTTTAGGTTTCTAGTTATGAATTCAAGATAGTAAAGTGTAGTTATTTATAGTATCTTTATTCTTAGGTTATAAACTTCAAGTAACTACATATACAAAACTTCTAATAGCTCATTTTTAGTTCATTACACAAATATATATAGTGAGTGTTTTGAATGTAGAGTGAAGTAACAAATGTGTACTATACACTTGAGCAATGAAACTAAATAATCAACTAGACTTTGTTTTTATGAACACCATAGAATCCGTGATTGTTGTCTACATCGTGAAGGAGGAAAATGAATATAGATTAGAAATTACCATGATGAGGTAGCTTGAGTGTATCGCTGGGGTATGAGGGACTGAGCACATGAAGGATGGTTTCCTTAATACAAATTCATACCCTATTTCAATTTGAGGTTTCAATGGTACCAAGTACATATTAATTTAATCTGTTACTACTCATACGAGAAGAAAATTTTGGTCTACCATACAAAAAAAGGAAATGGAAATTTTATTAATTATGATCTTGTCTATATTTCATATTGAATTGATTATGTATAGATCCTTTAAAATAATAGCAAACACAATATTAGGTGTGAACATCATGTGTCTTTGGGCTTTTTGTGCTCTTCTATTCTTTAAAGTAAGTGTTCCAAGTTAAAATAATTGTTTGATCCATTATGAAGGCATCCATTGTTATTTAAAGTTAAAAAGCAATAATATAACAATATATTACATCACCCTCATTGGATTTTGTGAGGGTTAATATTGGAAAAGGTTCTTCGATTATAGAAAAGTTTTTCTTTCAAAATAATAGAAATCATGATATTGGCTACAAACATCATGTATCTTTGGTCATTTGGTACTCTTCGATTCATTAAAGTTTTGCAAGTTCATATAACTATTTTATCATCATACCTACATGTTTTCCACCCTAAAACAACAATGATTGTCTATTCCTAGTTGCTAAAGATTACAAAAATTTATAGTCGAGTAACATAGTTGGTCTTTCATACTAAAAGTATAGTTGGAGACTATTTTCTTTAGGTCCTTATAGGACAGTGTTGTATATTCTATCTATAATTTATATCAGGTTAATTATTTGTTTACCCATCGAAACAACAACAATCATGATATTGGCTTTGAACATTCGGAATCCTCAGGTTTGATGAAGTTGATTGTGTCATCCACATACTGAATGATGCTATCAAGACATACATTGGGTCTATCACGTAGATGATAGTGTCCAATTGAATGAATCAATCCAGAATGGATGTGACAATGATAAAGCGGTATGGAGATACATGATTTCTTTGTGTAAGTCCATGAAATATCTATAAGGCATGTTCATTGATAAAATTTTTTTGATAAAGAATGAACATGTATTGATGCAGGAATGCATCCAATGAATCCATATATCTATAAAATTGTATCCATGAAGGAACTTGAGAAGAAAGGACTAGTTTATGTCATTCAAAGCATTCTAAAAATCAAGTTTAAGGGCAATGAGTGGGGTATTTGTGTATGACATATGTGGTATGGAAGCAATGTATACATCATGAATAGATCTATCATGGTAGGAAAACACATTGTTATTGTTGAATAATGTGTCCTAGGTAATGTTTCATCCTCTTATTAATAAGTTTTTATATGATCTTATATGAGGTGTTAATAAGACTGATAGGCCTGAAATCATGAATGGATGTGGGCTGATCTTTCTCCTAATCAGGGCAATGTGGTTTTCATTAAGAAATTTGATGTGTTGTGAAATATATGATTCCATGTGGATGGTGTGAAAGAGGTTGTGAAAATAATCTTCAATATGTTCCCATGTGGATCTGTAGAAGGCCATCTAAAGCCATCAGGCGCATGTGATTAATCAATGCCAAGTCTAGTTTTAGTATTTTTTATTATAGAGTCTATAAAAGGGTCCAAGAGGTTGCTAATGGGGAGAATTTTGATGTGATATATGGTGTCTTATTCTAGTGGCATACTGCATGGCGATATATGACCATTATTTAACAATAGTTTGAAGAAGTTGACTTCATGTGAGATGAAATCTACTAAATATGGGATTGTTTATCAATGTTGTCTAAGTTGTGGATAGTGGATATTTTTTATTTTTTTATCATCAACATGCATGGAAAATTTGTATTTCTATCACCTTCCTTGAGCCACCTATATTTGGATCTCTTCTTGAGTGTTTCCTCCAATTGTGAAAGAAGTTTAATGTCATTATAATCATGCACAATAGTTTTTTGGAGACTGAGAGAACCCACCCCTGGTGAGCTTGACATGGTAAGCTCTCGAGGCATGAGAGGGTGTGGTCCAATCACCCCCTCCCATTCCAAATCGGCATGAATTGTTGTTTGCAAAGTGCCTTTAGTGAGGTTCAAACCCGGGTCCTTCATTGGGACTTACCGAGCTCTTACCATCTGGGCTACTATGGTTGGATCATCATGTGAGAGGGCAATGAGATGTTCTTTTTTTGACTTGATGATTTCCTGTAGATTTTTTAAGGTGTTTTTGTTCCATAGTGACATGGTTTTTCTTAGTGGCTTAAGTTTGTTTTATATATTGTATCTACAATTACTATGGGCTATAGCATGGGACCATTGTTCCTAAATAAGAGTGAATAAAATAGGGTGTTTGGTCCAAAAATATTCAAATGAAAAGGTTTGTATCCCCATTTGTCTAAATTTGTTTTGATCATCACAAGGAAGTGATTAAAGAGACTAAGTGTGATAATTAAAGCATATGTTAATAGATAATGATTGTTCCATAGGTCTATGCAAATGAAGCGGTCTAGTCTAACCTACCGCTAAGAGAATATTGTATTATGCATTGTATCAGTTGATCATTATCTAAATGCATAACTTTTTTTTATAAAAGCAACAATTATTGTATGTTTGCGGTTGATTTAATGCCTTACACTTGTAAAGTAAAATGATAGTTATTATTGTTAGTTGCATGATCAAACTGAGGAATAGTGAGCTTATAGAATAAATATTAGATGCGTGGTTGAAGGTAGGCATATTCTACCATCATGCACATTAACATGTAAATATAATTGACCAAACTCAATGTAAACTAGAGTTACCACACCTAGATTAACATGCAACAATCAAGTCATAAGCCATGATGTAGTATAATGAAATATAGTATATGAATCGAAAACTAAGAAACAAAGAAGCTATCATTCCTTTCCATGGGAGCAATGCTAAAAAAGAGGTTCTCATTTTGAAACAATTTGGATATATGTATTTTTCCATATAGGCCAGAAAGAAAACATTTACATTTATGAACATTGAACTGGTAACCAAAACATATTAAAGACTAAAATTCCTTGAGTCATGCCCAAAGATCATCTTCTGTGTACCTTTCAAGATCCTCTTCTCTTTACGTGGTCCAACAAATCTACGTATACCATGTTACCGACCCAAGAAAATTCCTCTTCCTCAACCTTGTAAACATCTCCTTCCTTGTTGAACAGACATGCTGATGTGAGAACATGCTACAATCAAGTTACAACACATGATGTAGTACAATACCATTTAGTGTATTGATACAAATATGTATGTAGTATGAATAAGTATGTAGTATAATGAAATATAGCATATGGATGGAAAAGTAAGAAAGAAAGAAGCTATTATTTATTTCCCTGGGAGCAATACTGAAAACTAGGTTATCTTTTTGAAATAATTTGTTTATACATATTCGTCCATATAGACCAGAAAGAAAACATTTACATTTATGAACATTGGACCAGTAACCAAAACTTATTAAAAGACTACAATTCCTAGGGTCATGCCCGAAGATCCTCTTTTGTGTACTTGCCAATATCCTCTTCTCTTTATGTGGTCCAACAAATCTACAAATACTATGTTACGGAGCCAAGAAAATTCCTCTTCCTCAACCTTGTAAACATCTCCCTGTACTTGTCAAGATTCCCTTCTCTTTATGTGGTTCGGCAAATCTACTGATATGAATACCATATTACAAACCCAAGAGCTTCGTCTTCCTCAACCTTGTAAACATCTCCTTCCTTGTTGAACATGCCTGGTGATGTGAGAACATGCTACAATCAAGTTACAATGCATGATGTAGTATGATGCCATTTAGTGTATGGATGGAAACACAAGAAAGAAAGATGCTATGATATATTACCCTAGTCGCAAAGCATAAAACCAGTTTCTCTCTTTTGAAAAGCATATATTTATATATATATATATATATATAGACACACACACATATACATATACATATTCCTTCAAATTAACCAAAAAGAGAACATATACAGTTATGGTTGATGTTGCTATGCATTCAAAACATTGGAATGGTAAACCAAAACATAATAAAAGATTACAATTCCTTAGGTCATGGCCCAAGATCCACTTCTCGTACGGACCCAATAACTTCCTCTTTTTCAACCCTGTAAATATATTTACTTAATTTTACATTGTTTCATTCCTTACAAAAATTATCAAGATGTACTATTACAGATCCCATCTAATCTGTGGTGAGAAAACCTAACTTCTCATCCCAAGGAGGATAGAGTAGACAATCCAATGGTGCATCTAGGCATCCATAGGTGAATAAGTTGGTATTTCAAAATAATAGCGGTAATGATAGTGGCTATGGACATCATGTATATTTGGGCTTTTGGTACTCTCCTATTCTTTAAAGTAAGTGTTGAATGTTCATATAACTATTTCATCACAATACTTATCCTTTGTTTCACCTAAAACAATAATGATGATAGGTTCCTAGTTGCTAATGACTACATTAATTTCTTGTCAAGTACCAAAGTTAGTCTTTCTACTAAAAGTATAGTTGGAAATCATTTTTGCTAGGTTCTTATAGGACAATATTGGAGATTCTATATGTAATTTATATTAGGTTAATTATATGTTGACCCAACAGAACAACAACAATCATGATATTGGCTCTGAACATCATCTACCCTCAGGTTTGATTAAGACGATTGTGTCATCCACATATTGAATGATGTTGTTAAGACACCCAATGGGTGTATCAAGCATGTGATAGTGTCTAATTGAATGAATTGATCCAGATGGATGTGACAATGATAAAGAGGTATGGAGATAGGGGATCTCCTAGTGTAAGTCCACTTAAGATTTTGAAATAGCCAAAGGCGTCCATGTTGATAATAACCATAATGCATAGGTGTTGTTGCAGGAATGCATCCAATGGTTCCATATGTTGGGAAAACTGTATCTATGAAGGCACTTGAGAAGAAAGGACCAGTTTATGATGTTGAAAGCTTTCTCAAAATCAAGTTTAAGGGTGAGGAGTGGGGTATTATGTGTATGACATATGTGGTAGGGCAACAATGTATGCATCATGACGAACACATATATTAGTTAGGAAATGACATTGTGATTATTGAATAATGCATCCTAAGTAAGGTCTCATCCTCATACTAAGAAGTTTTGCTACAATCTTATATGAGTGGTTGATAAGGTTGATAGGCATGAAATCACAAATGGATGTGGGTTGATTTTTTAATCAGAGCAATGTGAGTGTTTGGTTAAGAATTTTAATGTGTTGTGAAATATATGATTCCATACTAGTCAAGCCCAGATCATTTATCAATGCCAAGGCTAGTGTTAGTAGTTTTGATTCTAGAATCTATGAAAGGGCCCAAGAGATTGTTCCTGGTTGCTTTAATACCTTGCACTTGTAAGCTAAATCATAGTTATTGTTAGACGTGTGATTAAATCGAGGAATAGTAAGTTCATATAATAAATGTTAGGCGCATGGTTGAAGTGAGGCGTATTCACCATCTAAAACGGAGTTACCACAATTAGATTAACATGCTACAATCAAGTTACAACGCATGATCTAGTACGATGCCATTTAGTGTATGGATGGAAACGCAAGCAAGAAAGATACTATGATATATTGCCCTGGTAGCAAAGCATAAAACCAGTTTCTCTCTTTTGAAAAGAATTTGTATATATATCCCTCCAAATTAACCAAAAAGAGAACATATATAGATATGGCCGACGTTGCCTATGCATCTGGAACATTGGAACGGTAAACCCAAACATATTAAAAGATTACAATTCCGTGGGTCATTGCCCAAGATCCTCTTCTCTTACGGACCCAAGAACTTCCTCTTCCTCAACCCTGTAAATATCTCCCTTTCCTTGTTGAACAGGCCTGGTGATGTGAGAACATCGTCATTGTAAAAGGCCACGGAAGCCCGTACAGCATACCTCGACTTCTCCCCTAGCCGGATTATGGGATCAACGTCCTTCATCAAACCAGCATAGAATTTGTTCACAGCAAGGAACCGCACTTGGCCGCTGTCAAGGTGGTACCAGCCGACCATCAGCCCGTTATCTGTGCTGAACAGGATCTCTCGCCGTTCCATCCTGAAGACCTGCTTTACAATGCCGGAAGATAATTTCCCAGACCATTTTCGTTCCCACACCTCTTGGTCAGGGTCCACCAGCATCCAGAGCTGCATTGGATACAGTTTATCTTCCAAACCCACTTCCCATCTTTCATCCACCATGGCCAAGAGGCACAGGTGCCCGGAATCCGCCTCTGTGAACATACTCAACGCTTCAGCTGTCGCAGGGTGCAAACCATGCGTCTGTCCGAGGGCGATCACGCGGTAGGTCTCATCTTTTGCATCAAAGGCCAAGACTGTGGGAAGGTGGTCGTGAGATGCAGCTTTGAACAACCAGTAATGTTTACCGTGTGTGAAAACGGATGGCTTTGTGTAGTCCAACTGCAAGTCGCTAAACTTAGGTTCCTTCCATGGCTTTGTAGAAGGGTTAGATTCCTTCCATATGCCGCCTCCGTATCCAAGCGTATATATGTCACACTTGGTCTGTCTGATCTTTCTCTGCTTCAGTGCCCGTATCCGGATGACTTTGAATTCGCCCGTAATGTCATTGAAGTCCATCGAAGCAGATTGCTCAACCATCCACTTTGTGTCGTCGGTGTTGGGAAGGACAATGACATCCCTGCGCGCAAGATCGAGTACTCGAATGCATCCATCGGTGACCATCAATGTCAACCCATGGCACGGCATTGCTACCATTTGGGGTACTTTGTCCTTGGAGGATCTCCTGCAATCATCTCTCTTCAACTTCATCAATTCGTCAAGCTTCGCCAGCGTTGATCCATCCCTACGCTCATACGCGTCCAAGCTCCATAGCCAGTGATGTGGAGGCCTGTCGTACGGGACGTCGAACCAAACGGCGATACGGCTCTCTAACCCGGTCTTCTTCTTCTTCTCCGCTGCGTGAAGGCGGATAAAGTTGTCTCCGTCGATCAAGTTGCGCCAGAAGCGAGAAACGGAACGAAATCGCAGAAGCGAAGGCACCGGCAGCAGCTTTAGGACTTCCTCGATTGAATCCGCCGGAAGTACTTGCTCGGATGTAGTCTCTGTCGATGACGTGGTGGCCATCTCCATCCCTTCACGCCGGAGATGCATCGGTTGAGGGGAAGCAAAAGAATCAGAAAGGAGGCCACAAGCAGCACAGTCGATCGTACGTCTCCTTATCTTCGATCGGGCTGAATCGTATCCTGGAGCGGAAGCCGCCATAAGCTTTTATAGGCATGCGAGGTTGGATACCGATCGAGTAATCATTCTTTTCTAATACGACGCGGACTGGGATTAGCTAGGAATCCCGCCACGTGGTATAAACGCGTTTTATACCAGAATTCAGTAATATTCTTAAGTATACGCCTTTGTTTGAACTAATAATCAAGTAACACGTGTAGGGAGGCCAGGAAACACTTTTAAGGGCTGGAAACGCACTGCAAACGTTGACAACCAATAATCAACAGTCGCACTATCAAGCTGCTCATCGTAGTGGTTGCAAATTGTCATTGTTTGCGGTGAATGTTAAATGTTGGATTCATTCAACCTCTCTTTCTTCATTAAACAGTGTGGGGGTAAGAAGAAAGACATTAGAGAAAGAAAAAAATACCAAACTCCAAAAAGTACGAGAAGGGGGTGGGCTCCCCTTGAAATCACACCACAAGAAGTTTATATAAATAAATATAAAAAGACGACGAAAAAAGCAGCTATACGTTTCTATTTTAGTAGTACCCTCATTAGCAACAAGTAATGCACCACATTAGCAACCAGTAATAAGTCGCATGGTTCTATGTCCATCATTTCCATGTGAGTAGGAGATGGCTCTGCATATATCTTATCTACCTCATCATTGTCATATGATTCCTTGCCGTCCTGTCTCTATATAGAAGCATATATGTTTGTTGGAACATTTTATTTTTCTATCTTTTATTTTGAAAGACTAGGTACAAGAAGTAATTAGAGAAAGAAAAAAATGCCAAACTCCAAAAAGTACGAGAAGGGGGTGGGCTCCCCTTGAAACAACACCACAAGAAGTTTATACAAATAAATATAAAATGATGACCAAAAAAGCATTAATATGTTTCAATTTGAGTAGTACCCTCATTAGCAACAAGCAATGTGCCACATTAGTAGCCAGTTATACGCCACATGCTTCCATGTCATTTCCATTTGAGTAGTAGATGGCTCTGCATATATCGTATCTACCTCATCATTATCATATGATTCCTTGTCATCCTGTTTCTATATAGAAGCATATATGTTTGTTGGAGTATTTGATTTCTCTATCCTTTTTTAGATAACTAGAGTTTAATTATTATTCATCCTATTTTCTAGAACATACCAAAATCGATTCATAACAACGTTTACATTGGTATTGAGCCAATGCAGCTTATTGGAAGTAAAAACAATTTTCCAAAAAGTAGAGAGGGTTTGTATAGAGGTGGCGTCTAATATTATGTTCAAATTGTGAGGGATATGATAGATGACAACTGATTGCAGGTGTTGGCAGTGACCTCGAAATTGTCTCCATAGAGGCTAGAGCATCGAACTTGGCATTGATAAACTGGTGATGATATTGATGGAATTCGTAGAGTCAGTGCAAATGGTTATGTTGCTTATGTTCTTTTCTTGGAAAATGCTAGCAGCCTGTATTACCACCTGAATCTCTACCTCCAGAGCTAAACGATCATCGAAAGGGAGACCAAGCCCCAAAATGTGGTTATTGTTATGATCAATAATATGGATTCCTAGGTTGGCCTTCCTAGTTGTATTGTTGAAACTAGTATATGTAAAAGCATAGTAGTATGATTGGTGAGGCTTGTAGCAAGGCGTGCATTCTATAGATTAGCATCCAACCTGCATGGAGGGGAGGTTGGCAATGGTGGAGTTGCACCTCTTGATGAAGTCGATGTTGGTTGTAGAATGTGGTTGTTTTCCATTGTGGATTAGCACGTTCCTCACTCACCATATGTGCCAACATGCCATGGGGAGGAGGGATGTGGGGGTGATATTGCATGGAGGTTTGATGGTGTATGAGATCTACTCATCCTCGTTGAGTGCAAAGAAATCAAATCAGTGTTATTGAAGTTCCAAATTGGTCTGATGATACTGCAATCACGCAGACTATCTAGTAGGAAGTTTGGGGCATTCTGCCAGACTAGGTAGTTCACGTCAACCTCGATGTGCCTACAAATCTTCTCAGTGTCATTGAGGATGGTCTTGTGTTGAAGAAGCTAGGAAAAAACTCATAGTCGTTCAGGGACTTTGAGTTGCCAGATTGAAGTCCAGTGCCCATTTAACTAAGTTTCCCTATCCACTCACAGGAAAGTATGTTGATTTGGATGTAAGGGTTCCATGTTGTTCAAAGGGACAAGCCCAACAGTCTGGGTCTTCATCGGGGTGTAGTTGAGGGATGTGGTTAATTTGTTCCCACACATTACTAGGAAAGTAAGTCTTAATGAATTCATCATCCCATTCTCCATCATCTCACCCCATCATGTTAATTGTGCGCTCTTCTAACCACTCGAGACTTCAAACAACGGGTCCAGGTCATTAGCATTCTAGCCTAGAATCCACCTATCATGCCAAGCATTTGTGGTAATTACTACTTTGTGGCTAGCTTCTTTGATAGGATTCAAATTCCTCTTTATAAAGGACCAGACTGGAGAGCATGGTTTATTCCTGATTTTTTCATTCATCATGTATTTCTCCATCATCACCCAAACCCAAAGAATTGATCGGTTATTCAAGACGGCCCACACGTTCCTTAACATCATAGCATGGTTTTAGTCTCATGCATCTTTGATTCTAAGACCACCATTCTTTTTTTCAATTGTGATTTTCTTCCATGACTCAAGAGAGAGTTTTTTACTTTTTGTGACACCCTGAACAAGTAAATTCTTCACAAACCTATTGATTGTGTCACACAAACTGGATGAAAGGTGAACATTTTGCATTGCATCTGCGGCGGGTATTTCTTAGAGTGTTGATTTGGAGAGAGTGATACACCCAACCAGAGATAGTTATTGGGAAGCCCAGTTGGACATGTCTTCTTGCAATGAAGTGATGATTGCAACATGCATATCTTTGTTCATACCATGGTGGAGCATAGGAACAACCAAATATTTCCCCAAGCCCTCAGTTCTTGGGACACCAATCTCTTCACAGAAGACTTATTTCAACAAAGATGGAGTGTTCTTGGAGAAGTAGAAGTGTGACTTTTCCTTTGATACCATTTGTCCTGAGATTGATGAGAAGTCATCCAGAATCTAAGATTATTATAGATGCTTGGGCGGTAGAGGCTTCATCCACAAGAATGATGTCACCCACAAAGAAGATGTGATAAGGAGGGGTGCCACCTCTGGCCAGAGCTATGGGCTTCCTTCTATAAGAGACTACTTCTTTGTTTATGGTCTAACAACCATTCTAAGCAAAGGATAAAGATATAAGGGCTAATTGGATCCCCCTGTATCACCCCTTGGGTAGTTTTGAAAGGAGGTAAAGATGAGTCATCCCATAGAATTAACGTTGTGCAATTGTATATGATCTCCATAATTAGCAATCTGATGTTATTTGGTATTCCAACTTTTTTGAGCTTGTCATGTATGAATGGACAATTCATTCTGTCAAAAACATTCAAGAGGTCGAGTTTGATGCAGACCCAGTGCTTCCCCGATGGCTTACTTTTCATCGAATGTACCAATCTTGGATCGGAATAATGTTGCACTTATATATATGTCGCAATAAAACTAGATTATGCATCTGCAATCCATGTATTTAGAAAAAGTTTGAGTTTTTCCACCATAATCTTCAATATCAATTTGAAGCAATTGTTGTTCAGTGAGATCGGTCGGAACTCTTAGCATCTTTGACATAGATAGACTTTACGGATTAGGACCATATGAGAATCTGACAGCTTGGGGTTGATGACACCTGTATTGAAGGCCTTCTGAACCGTCATGGTCACTGACTCCCTGACATGGAACCAATTAGAGTGAAGGAACTCAGTGATGACCACGTTAGGGCCAAGCACTTATTGGGCATCATTTTGAGAATGACATCATGGATTCGGTTGGTCTAGGAATGCATGCAATGAAGTTACTTGCTTGATGGCTAATCCATGTGAAGGTGCATGCGTATTGAGTAATAGTTTGAGGTAAAACTGGAAGGGCAACATGGTTTGTCATAAGATATTTGAAGTAGCTACATACCATAGATTGAATGGATGCTTTATCCGGAACCCACTCTTTGTTTTAATTGAAGCTTATGGTGATTTTGTTCACATGTGGCCTTGTATTTATGAAGCACTGGAAGTATTTTGTGTTGCGATCCTCATGTTGTACCCAGTTTATGTGGGCCTTCTTGTTCCAGTGCACCTCTTCCTACAGAAGGATGTGCTGGAGTTGTTCTTGGAGCTCCACTACATGTAGCTCATCATAAGGGTTGAGATTGAGGTCAGAATGTACCTGGAATTTGTCGAGGCACTTGAGTATTGTTCACTTCAGCTTGTAATCGATCATTGTATGGTAAGCCTCTGACTTGATTGGGATTGGTTTGAAGTTTGGCATGGCCACAACAATGGGGGCGTTCTTGTCCCATTGAGGAAGGAGCTACTCCTTGAACTCTACAGTGAGTTGCCATCTCCCTTTGGTGTGAATGTATCTAGTCACCATTGAGTAGGAGGTTTGCTAGTGATGAGGATATGATTATGGTATGAATAAAGTTGGGGAAGGACAAACACTTGGAATCCTCCATCAACAGACAGCCTTTGATCATTTTTCACTACCATGTCTAGCTTCTTGTAGAGTTGGAGTTGTTTGAATATGAAGAAATATCCCTTCTCTTTAACTTTAGTGAGGCCAATGTATAGATGGGTGCCCTTGAATAAGTTGCTTGCTCTTTTGTCAAAGTATCGACTACGTAATTTCTTAGAGGGGTCCAACAACATATTGAAATTGCCAACCACGACCCATGCTCCATGGAACTGGTGGGAGATTTCCTTGAGCCAATTCCATAAGAGTGGTCTTTTATTAGGGTTGGGGATGCCATAGATGAAGGTAGCATGGAAGCACTGGTTGATACGATAGTGAATGAATTGACGATGGTTCATCATAATTTCTAGGACACAATAATGTGGATTCCAAAGCTTACAAATATCTCCTCAGAAGTTGAGTGCTTCAACCCTATGAGAACAAGGGTAAGCAAGTTTTTTATTACATTCACGACAGTTGTGGCATTGCATCTTCTTTCCACCAAGGCAACAAGTTGCAATTTGTTCATAACTTTACATTCTTTTAGAAGATGGATTTTGTCCTTATATATGTCTCGTTGGACGTTCCAACATATAAGGTTTGACATTTGGAAACTTTTTATGAGGGGGTAAGATTGGGGGTTCATTGGATGGAAACATACAACCCCACACCCTGGTCACTATTGGGTGGGTGGGGGTAACCACTATTCCTTGATCCTTGTCTTGAAAATTCAGAATTCATTGGAGTTCCTTTATGTTGTTGGAACTATCTAGCAGTTGAGCTAGTTTCCTTTGTTCCTCTCCCTTCTTGGGCTGAAGTGAATGGGTCACTAGATGATCTTCCTATTTCTAAGCATGACTCCTCCAGAGATTTGGATTGTGTCACCCCAATAAAACAAACCTCATACAGTGTTTCCAGTTCTAGTGTCCTAGAGGCCAGATAAATGAAAGGTTCCCTTGTTCTCATGACCCTCACACATCTCATCATCCACGAGAATAATCGAGGTATCTTGAGTAAGAGGTACCATATCTTGGGACTGACCCATTGTGGTTTGGGATATAGTTCTTTATGGATTGGTTGGCACATTTGATGTGCTCTTTTTCTTCTGGCATCAATTTTGGATCCTCACAAATCCATAATCTTTATCCTCCATTTCCATATGAAGTGGTGTCATCAATCTTAAACGTCTTTCCTACTAAATCTATGATCTTGTCTAGAAGTTGGATCTGGTAGAGGAAGATTGGAAGGTTGAAAACCCTACTATAGATAACTAGCTTTTAGAGAATTGGCTATGATGGATGAAACTAAGGAGACCTAGATTGGATGGAACGGTAATTCCCAAAGATGTTCCATGGACCTCCGGTCATTGCGTTGACGAATTCATTATGGTTAGCAAGTTAACTTATGTAGTAACTTAGTTCTAAATTGATGGGACAGAAGGTGTCTATAGGGGACCATATGATCTGAATCTGGTTGATGAGCACTTGGAACTCTATATTGGATTTGATCATCTTAAACACAACAATAAATCTCCAAGGTTCAATAAGAGGTTGTGTTTTAGCAGGGTTGACAATGATGGTTGGAATTTCTACACTTGTATCGATCAAGATGTCATCCTCTTGAAGTATATCTGCTGAGACTTTCTTTATCACAGAGGGGATACAAAATTATCACAGAGGGGATATGAAATTATTGCCTACCATTGATACTATATAGGAGGGTTTTGTTTGTATTGAGAGAACCCATTCTGGGTGATCCCAACATGGTAAACTATCGAGGCATGAGAGGGAGTGGTCTGGTCACCCCCTTACGTGCCAAATTAGGGTGGATTGCCATTTGCAAAGTGTCCTTCATGAGGTTTGAACCTAAGTTCTTCATTGAGACTTACTGAGCTCTTACCACCCGGGCTACTATGTCCAGACGCATAGGTGGTTTTGGTAACATGATTTTGGTTATTTCTAGAAGATTCTTGGGTTGTGTCCCTAGGGGAGATTACTTTGGGTTGGAAGTAGTGCCAGCCTCTATGGTTTTTGGTGGATGTTGATCATGGTGAAGAGCTCCCCTACCTCCACCACTGCCACCACAGCCATGATCGCTTCCATCGCCCTTCCGCCTACCACTATGAGTAGGGAACATTTTATTTCTCTATCACAGGAACATATTTGCCATGTTGTCTACATGAAAGTCTTCTACAATTTTTATCTCTATCAATGAAAATCTATCACTTATCTTATTCATAGTTTCATCTCACTCCCGCTGAATCTTTATTTTGAGCTGGAGCATTAACATGTGAATAATCACTACACAATTTGTAGTCATTTCAGACATGGCTCATAATACTGCCAATCGACTCGAAGCATGTAACACCATAAATAAGTTGTTCTTGTTGGTCTCTTTTTATGATTACTTGCATTTCCTTACCTGATTCTTTCCCCCTTGATAGAGATATCTACATAAAAACATGTGAAAAAATAAACATATGGAGATTGATATATAGAGAGTTCTTCTTAATAGTGTACCTATATGTTTTTGGCATATGATGAAAAGCATTTTTCTTATATATTCGAACAATATGCATTGAGTGTTCTTATAATTTTGAAAAATTATAGTTTCACCACAGGATGGTAAACCTGTGATTGTGTTTATTTCTTGCCTTTGTAAAGATGATCATTTTATATCATATAAAAATGGGATTATAAAATATCAATTAATTAAGACTTTATAAATATGACATTCATATATATATATATATAACATTTCATTAGCTTCTCCCATACATACATAACTCATTTAGATTAGTAAGCAATTTCATTTGATGCATCTCTTTCCAACTATAAGGGTGCTCCCTTGTGATTTTGTTTCATCTATCTCTGGTACAACATGACCAAAGTTCTAGTTCATTGAACAAAAAGATGTAGGACACACTTGTTGGTATGTATGCTCTGAGAACCAATCATGGGATGATTGGTGGGATACATCAAGATTGATTTGATAAACATCAAAGGCAAGCTTCCAATTCTTTCTAGTTCAGTCATATGAGATAGTAATAGAACAGATTGAATGTCTAAAGAATGACAATACTCAATGACATATGCTTTTAGGTTGAGGACCTGAACGATGAGATCATACGGATGCTAAGAGTTTGTACATTCTTGTTATGTCCCTAGTCGGATGTCATTGTGGAAGGTAGATACACAACAATGACACATAAGACTAGATTGTGGTGTTGGTTGATGACATAATCTCATCAGTCATGATATAGAGATATCAAACCAAACACATAGGTACTTGTTAGAGAACAAGTGTACTGGACAGACCCACCGTGAGTTTGACACATGGAACCATGACATGGTAGTCATAGTCAGTACTCACAGTGATGGTGGTGAGTGTGATTCTTTGACCTGAAATCACTACACTCAACACATGTCGTTGGGCACACTTTGACATCATCAAACGCAGTTCTGAAACATGGGTTGTTATAAAGGTGATGATTGGGTGGCTTTGACACATGGGGCTTTTGAGGGGTGAGTGATAGATATGGGATTTGTCCCTCCTGAGGAAGTTTGATATCTAACGCCACTTGATAAGTAGGATTGAAATAGGCGTGCGCACGCATGTGTGAATCAGTATGTGATATTAATGTCATACATATATCTTTCAATCTACTCTGAGATCAAGAAAGTGAATGAACGTTGACAGGATGATTGTTCCATGCCTTGAGTTCATTCGGGATATCAGTGATAAAGGAATTATACATTCACTATAACACCATTCACGGATTGTAGGATTGAAAGTTATTCTCCAACTTTCTATTTCACTTGGGTAGCACTGATGTGTGACTAGGCACCACTCTTTGCTTGTGAAGTCATAAGTGTTATGGACTTTCACTACCAACATGAAAAAGGACCCGCAGGGTCACACACTTAGGATTTAACCTGGAAGAGGAGTTTTGTCCACAAACAACGTTTATATTGATTACTAAAGGAGTTTAGTAGTTCAATTAAACACTCAATCAATAGATAGCTCAGTATCATAATGTTTAAGGTGTTGGACTAATTGATTGGAGTATCAGATTGATTGAAACTGCAATTGACTGATTCTGCACAATCTGTACTCCCAACCGATCGGCTCATGTGATGAACCGATCGGCTCAACTTGGTGAACCGATCGGATCAGGTGGTGAGTCGATCAGCTCATGGACAAGGTGAAACGATTGCTTCAAGTGTTGAAACGATCGGTTCAACTGTTGCAACCGAGCAAGTTGGGAAAGTAGGATTGGTGAGAATTTTCCATTCATTTCACTTGCCCAATTTGATTGGAACAAGGATTGGTATTTGATACCAATTAGAAACAAAAGAGAAAAAGTCAACCGAGAACTGACCAGGGCCACAAACCGACCGGTTCAGAAGTGAATCGACCAGTTGAGGTGTCCCAACCGATCAGTTGAGGTGTCAACCGACTGGCTCAGGTCCCCAACCGACCATTTCAGTTGTGAAACGATCGGTTCAAGTTGCGAGTTGGTTGTTTTTGTGGAAAATCTCGAACCCTTCTACTCCTGCTTTTAGTCCTGCATTGCCCGGGATGGAGAACCCTATCCCATGACCCTCCTATATATAGGGGTATTGGGGGCTTCTCAAAGTACAACTCAGTGCAACCAGTTGCTCTGCAACGTTGTCCTTCTCTCTGGTTTTGGTAACCGAGAGAGCCCGAGCAAGTGTTACCCGATAAGGGAGGCACAGCAAGGGAAAGACAACTGCAGTTGTGACTGGTGGCGGGAGAGTGTGTCAGTGACTAGTACGCTGACAGGAGGCTGCGACTCCTTCCAATTCCTTGTGGGATAAGGAGATTGGAGTTCCAGGTGGTCCGTGTGGACTACTTCAGAGGTGGGAGGTTTCTGCCGCTCGGAGGACAGTTGTCAATCCCGACAGTTCTGGTGAAACCAGGAGTCGTCAGTCCCGGTGCGACCAGGAGCTGCACAGACACCGTCCTAGACTGGAGGTGAAGACCACGCAAGGCATGAGGTATATTCATCAAGCAAGCCTCGGGATAAGGTATGATTCCACAAACCATCCTTTCCTATTGTATAGACGTTGACGCATTTCCTTGTTCTGGGTTTGGGGAGGAAACTTTTTGTTTCCGCTGCCTTATCTGCCTCCCCTAAAACCTAACAGTGGTATCAGAGCCACGTCAACTTCTCTATACTTTAGGATTATTGATATGATCGATTTTAGTTTGTCGCCTTTATTTATTGCATACGATGCGAATAAAATTGGCTTTATGCATGTCCAATCCTAAATCCACAAATCCCAATTTACATATATGATATGTATTATTAATGCACTCGATATGCATCGCCCTTAAATGAGTTTTGTGGTGGATGTATAGCGTGTTTATGGCCAATAAACCCTATCTGTGTATGGTTGTATGTGGTTGCTTTCATCTCGGTCTGCGCACCAATCTTCTTTCTCCTATTCCTGATGTAACTTGAAATAATTCGAGATTTCTTTTCTACCTTTGCTCCCCTCAAATGTAACTCGAGGTTTCTATTTTTACAATGTAAAATAGGATAGAATTTTATTTCCTATTATGTCAAAGAACGGAGGACATCCTGATGACAACTGAGACGATCAGTTCAAGGCGTGAACCGATCAGTTGACGTTTGAGATGATCAGTTCAAGGAGTGAGCCGATCGGTTGATGACCAGTTCGAGGAGCAAGACGAGCGGGTGGCGGCCATGATGAGATGCACGACGACCAGGCGAACCGATCGGTTGGAGGAGCCAACTGATCGGCTGGTGGCACCCAGCCGACCAGTCTGATGGTAAGCCGATCATTCATGTGATGAGTTGATCAAACCCAGAAAGGAAAAGCACATAGTTCATCTTGTAAAGGTTGCATGTGATGTAGACCTAGATGACCGTGATTCCTCTTGGCTCGAGGAATCACATTAGGATGGCCATAATCATCACTTTTATCGTTTTTCATGTGTTCTATGGGATATAGCATGTATATGATAGATACTATGTATTGTGGTGATTGGATATGTATATGTATATAAAAACCAAATCCCTCATTAAATATTAAGTTTTAGATGCCTTCCAAATGTGACACATGTGAAAAAATTTATCGACCAAGTGTGGGCATGCCCTAGCGTGGTGCACCGTCTATCTCATGGAAGCGTGAAGGATGAATGTGTGGGTCTGCTTTAGCAGGGTGCATATTCATCGTGTTTGCTTTGGGTCAGACTTAACAAGGTGATCTAGATGAGATCTAGTACCTTGAGGCATGGAGGTGATCATGGCAAGGAGTTGCATATGACATCTTATCAGGAGTTGCATATGATGATGCAATTGGCAAGAGTTGCCTACCTGAGAGATCTAAGTTGTGGGTGACAACCCTAGCTGGTTCATGACTTAGAGGATTTCAGGATCTTGCCCACTAGAAGGTTGTACGCTGCAATCTTCCAAATTGATGGTGAGGACTATCAATTTGAACTAAAATAGTGGGAGCGATAATTAATTAAAGGCCTAACTTTATCGTCAACTTTTCAATCCAATCAAACAAGTCAAAAAGGAGTTTTGGACTAAAATTGCATATATTTCCTTTTGTTAAAATAAATGGTTAATCAACAAACCACTTTATTTGCGATCGGTCTTTGAGACCAAAAAATTAAATGGGAATAATTCCATGACTGGTTAGGATGATGAGAAGTGTCCTCAATCAAAGAGCGAAAGCTCTAAGTCCTAGTTATACCAGAAACAGATGAACTCGATCCCACCATATCAATGGCTGAAAGTATGCTTATGGAGGCATACCGAGGATGACATTGATGAGGAGTGCTTGATGTTATGTTCTATGAACTATGAGTTGCAGAGACAACATGAGACATCTGATGTCTTGAAGACATTGTCCTAGTATGTCATGACATAAGGAGATCCAGTAAGGTATTCACACACTCAATATGATTGGGTATGTGGAAAGACCTGACTAAGACGGTTTCCCTCTGAGCTAAGAGTTGGCTATTGGTATGATACTGCAAATGTTGCGAGAATCATACAGTTCATGATAAACTACAACATGAACAACTTTGACAAGCATTGAAAAAGTTGTTGGACATGTTGAGGACAGTAGAGGCAAAGATGAAGAAAGACAAACCATAATATTTGATGTGATCAAAGAAAAGGTAATTCTTAAGGGCAAGGACAAGGGCAAAGCAAAGAAGTGTTCTGATGCTAGTCAGCAATCCAAGCCGTCTTCAGCCTCAAGGCACATGGGGAAAGGGTGTATGAGGGAATTGCCCTCTATATCTGGAAGAACAAAAGAAGATGAAGGAGGGGATGAAGATCTCCACCTAAGGTATCATGAAATGAACCGCTTCTTTATCTGAGGTATATGATACCAGGATATGGATCTATCATATATGATATGCAAGATCCGCAAAGAAGTGATGGCCTTTGTGAAAGGACCAAGAAGGAAGTACCCATCATTGGAGCAAGTGTTGCTGCCATAGATAGGAGTATCTTCTAGTTTATTTCAGCCTAAAGGGCACGAAATAGAGTTGAAAACTGCTATTTCATATATTGCCAATAGATAGAAACACTTTATTTTTGCATATTGTATGACAATGATGGCAATTAATAAAGATGATGTTTCAATCTTAAAGATATGATCTTTGTGGCAATGCCTTGTTTATCTTGTGATACATGGTATGCATAAGATAAAATGATACCTAAAAGTTATAGATAACTCAAACAATCAAATTAGCATAAATCGTGAGAAATTCATATCTAGTTTCCATGTGATGGATAAATCTAGACTCTTTTGGTTAGAGAACCAGTAAGAGACATGAATATCTTGGACATGATTAATAAATCTTCACTAATGGTAGTGGGAGAATGATTGTCCTATTAGGTATAATACATGTGATGTATTTACATACCTATTGGAACAAATGATGATACTTCATATGGTGTTTAGAGAAATACCAATATGAATATCTTGAAGTGTTCAAGATTATCATAGATGAAGTGTAAATTTGGTAAAGTGTTAATTCTTGATGAGATCAATGAATGAAATACTTGGACCAAATGTTTGAGATCCTTATGAGTGATTATGATAGTGTATCATAGTGAACTCATGATTAAGGCATGGTGATATCTAAATGAAGAAGGAATCATACTCTAAGGAGTTAGAGAATGATTATCAAATAACTAAATTCTTCTTAATAAAAGAATACCCCACACCAATAAAGGACATTAAGAATCACAAGGAGTTGTGAGTTCTTATATCCTTGACAGATACACCTCAATTATCTATGTGATGAGTTGTTCATGTGATGAGTCAACTATCTAGATGAATATGAGGAACCAAATTTTGAGTTATGGTTTACGACCATTACATCCTAAATGACATCCATGTGAACCATAAGGTATGACCTTGATGGTAGCACCCATTGGAATAAAATCCATAAGTGTGAATAAGTATTATGTGTTAAGACACATGGATAACATTTTGAGAAGGATGATGCTTGTTGATTGCAACTTAATGACTAAGACATTTGGCATATGGATACTAAAACCGCATTCCTATGAGGAATAAAACAAGGATGTGTACGTGACACACCCTATAAGGTTTATGAATCCACTAATGCAAATGAAGTCTATAAGTTACAATAGACTAATCAATGCGATTGATTGAGTACAAGCAACTCAGAATTGGATCTTTACTTTGATGATATAGTCAAAGGGTTTGAATGATATGTCAAAGATAAAGAAGGGATCTGTGATTTAGTGGGAGCGTGTTCACATTCCACATGTTGATGTGAAATGGAAATGTTCTAGAATGGAAATCCAAAAGTGAAAATTATCTCTAAGGAAGATAGAGATGTTTCCTATATGATAAGAATAGAGATCTATAGAGATAGTTCTTGAAAAACCTCTTGACTTGAAAAGAGAAAGCATACATTGGCAATCTGTACTAAAGGGTTCAGTATGCACAGATTCAGTGGGAGAAAACTTGTCCATGTTACATGGAGTTAGTATCCCGAGGCCAAGTGTCCAATTCTTATGAAGAATGGGAACACTAAGAATAGATATGGATCTATCATGTATGTAATCATCCCATTATCTAGCATGTATCAACATGTCAAGAATAAAATGCATTCATCATCTTGTATGTAGGACATGACAATATGATGTGCTCATCCTGATAACTCGTATGTGAGACATGACGAGTGGATGTCTATCTACTTCCAGTAAGGTTTACTGGAACACCATGAGGACTTGATAAGTACTTGAGAAGTGCTAGTTCTATGGAGATAAGGAAGAGTTCAATGTAAAGAGTTACATTGATGCGAACTTCCAAAAGGACATAAAATTAATCGCAAAATATATATAGGATATATAAAAGTGAAAGTTTGTTGATAATTGGAAGTGTTCCAATGAAACCATTTAAAAGGAAATGCCGAGTATCCGTGTGTTAGAGAATAGCAGTGGATACTATATGGATCTGGAAGTTCATGAGATGAACTTATAGATATTCCACTCATTGATGACAAGTATGGAATCCTTGATCATGCAATGTGGCTAAAGGTTAGCAAAGGAATACAAGATCACATATTACGACAACTCCATCTCATACGTGTGACGTACAGTGAAGAGATGTGAGACATGCAATTTATATTGACTTTGGAAAGGTGTTTCCATAACTCACTATGTTCACACTAGAGCACAATAACATGTGGGACATGTTTGAAGATCACTATGAATATGATTCAAGGGTGATTGGCTCACAGTGCAAGTGGGAGTCTGTTGGTATGTATGCCCTGAGAGCCAATCATGGGATGATTGGTGGGATACATCAAGATTGATTTGATAAACATCAAAGGAAAGCTTCCAATTCTTTTTGGTTGAGTCATATGAGATAGTGATAGAACAAATTGAATGTCTAAAGAATGACAATACTCAATGATGTATGCTTTCAGGTTGAGGACATGAACGATGAGATCATAAGGATGCTAAGAGTTTGTACATTCTTGTTATGTCCCTAGTCGGATGTCATTGTGGAAGGTAGATAGACAGCAATGACACACAAGACTAGATTGTGGTGTTGGTTGATGACAGAATCTCATTATTCATGATATAGAGATATCAAACCAAACACATAGGTACTTGTTAGAGAAGAAGTGTACCAGACATACCCACCGTGAGTTTGACACATGGAACCATGACATGGTAGTCATAGTCAGTACTCACAGTGATGGTGGTGAGTGTGATTCTTTGACCTAAAATCACTACACTCAACACATGTCGTTGGGCACACTTTGACATCATCAAACGTAGTTCTGAAACATGGGTTGTTATAAAGGTGATGATTGGGTGGAAATGACACATGGGGCTTTTGAGGGGTGAGTGATAGATATGGGATTTGTCCCTCCTGAGGGAGTTTGATATCCAAGGCCACTTGATTAGCAGGATTGAAATAGGCATGTGCACACATGTGTGAATCAGTATGTGATATTGATGTCATACATATCTCTTTCAATCTACTCTGAGATCAAGAAAGTGAATGAACGTTGACAGGATGACTGTTCCATGCATCGAGTTCATTCGGGATATCAGTGACAAAGAAATTATACATTCACTGTAACACCATTCACGGATTGTAGGATTGAAAGTTGTTCTCCAACTTTCTATTTCACTTGGGTAGAACTGATGTGTGACTAGGCACCGCTCTTTGCTCGTGAAGTCATAAGTGTTATGGACTTTCACTGCCAACGTGAAAAAGGACCTGTAGGGTCACACACTTAGGATTTAACCTGGAAGAGGAGTTTTGTCCACAAACAATGTTTAGATTGATTACTAAAGGAGTTTAGTAGTTCAATTAAACACTCAATCAATTGATAGCTCAGTATCATAATGTTCAAGGTGTTAGACTGATTGATTGGAGTATCGGATTGATTGAAACTGCAATTGACTGATTCTGCACAATCTGCACTCCCAACCAATCGGCTCATGAGATGAATGGATCGGCTGAGCTTGGTGAACCGATCAACTCAAGTGGTGAGTCGATCGGATCATGGATAGGGTGAAACGATTGCTTCAAGTGTTGAAACGATCGGTTCAACTGTTGCAACCGAGCAAGTTGGGAAAGTAGGATTGGTGAGAATTTTCTTTTCGTTTCACTTGCCCAATTTGATTGGAACAAGGATTGGTATTTAATACCAATTAGAAACACAAGAGAAAAAGTCAACCGAGAACTGACCAGGGCCACGAACCGACCGGTTCAGAAGTGAACCGACCGGTTGAGGTGACCCAACCGATCGGTTGAGGTGTCAACCGACTGGCTCAGGTCCCCAATCGACCATTTTTGTTGTGAAACGATCGGTTCAAGTTGCGAGTTGGTTGTTTTTGTGGAAAAACTCGAACCCTTCTACTCCTGCTTTTAGTCCCGCATTGCCCGGGATGGAGAACCCTGTCCCATGACCCTCCTATATATATAGGGGTATTGGGGGCTTCTCAAAGTACAACTCAGTGCAACTAGTTGCTCTGTAAAGTTGTCGTTCTCTCTGGTTTTGGTAACCGAGAGAGTCCGAGCAAGTGCTACCCGATAAGGGAGGCACAACAAGGGAAAGACAACTGCAGTTGTGACTGGTGGCAGGAGAGTGTGTCAGTGACTAGTACGCTAACATGAGGGTGCGACTCCTTCCAATTCCTTATGGGATAAGGAGATTGGAGTTCCAGGTGGTCCGTATGGACTACTTCAGCGGCGGGAGGTTTCTGCCGCTCGGAGGACAGCTGTCAATCCTGATAGTTTTGGTGAGACCAGGAGTCATCAGTCCCTGTGCGACTAGGAGCTGCACAGACACCATCCAAGACTGGAGGTGAAAACTGCGCAAGGCGCGAGGTATTGTCGCCAAGCAAGCCTCGGGACAAGGTATGATTCCACAAACCATCCTTTCCTATTGTATAGACGTTGATGTGTTTCCTTGTTCTGGGTTTGGGGAGGAAAATGTTTGTTTCTGCTGCCTTCTCTGCCTCCCCTAAAACCCAACAACATTATCTATTATTGTGTTGATTAATGTATATTAGTTTTTTTATGTCTCAGAAGCATTTAAAAGGTAAAAATATTTAATGTAGATGGCATTGCATTAATAAGTATGAAGAAGACTATATAACCTCCCAAATCTTAAGAAAATGGGATTTGGCTAAAATTTTGGCTAAAAACATTAACTTTATAATAAAAAGATCTAAGATCATAGGGGTCTTTTATGCAAAATTCTCATACATAGAAATCTAGTGATTAAAATATAAAATGATAAGATATATTAGACTTATTATGATGTGATGGGGTTGCACCTAAATATTTAGGAGATTAACTATTTTTCACCATTAAATATAATAGAAGACAATGCGATATATTAGGAATATTTATCTAACTCTAGTATCAATATATCTCCAAATCTAGAGTAATGATGGATCTCAAATTAGAAGGTTCCTCACTAATGATAAGCTAGGCTTATTTACTAAATTTAGCAAATAAATGAAAATTATGAGATTTTTTAAGGTTTGTGAATATTAAAAACAAATAAATTCATTCTAGAGTTTATAGTTCCCAAATTGAAAAATAATACAATGATAATTATCTACAAATTCAATTATATATATTCTTAAATTTTGGTTATGTTTACAGGTTATTTGACTAGGTAAATAAATAATAATGATAATTCCATTTATTGAAAGGAATTGACCATTGATAATACCTCATCGAGGTAAGTGGAGATCAGTCATTTACATAGAACGACACCAAGTATGGACGTCAGTACCTCATTACATATAATAAACATGCACACCTATTACATTCTATATTATCAACACCCCAAGGTGATTGAAATAAATCTTTACATCAACAATTGTCAAACATCAGGAGACCACAAACTTTAGAAAAGATGGACCTTATCCTTCAAAAGTATTTTTGATACATTCTACTATTCTACTAATTCATCGACAAAAATTCATTATCTGCTACTACAATGACTATTTATTTGTTTATATATTCGATAACTTCCTTATTTGGCTTCGAGTGGGGTATAGAGAATCAGACTTGGTGTTGATACACTCATGAGGATATTGATGGAATTCAAAGAGTCAGTGCAAATGGTTACATTGCTTACGTTCTTTTCTTGGAAAATACTAACAGCCTGTATTACCGCCTAAATCTCTGCCTCTAGAGCTAAACGAGCATTGAAAGGGAGACCAAGCCCCAAAATGCAGTTACCATTATGATCAGCAATATGGATTCCTAGGTTGGCCTTCCTGGTTGTTTTATTGAAAGTAGTATATGTAAAATCATAGTAGTACAATTGGCGAGGCATGTAGCAAGGCTTGCATTCTATAGATTGGCCTCCAACATGCATGGAGGGGAGGTTGGCAATGGTGGAGTTGCACCTCTTTATGAAGTCGATGTTGTAGAATGTGGTTGTTTTCAATTGTGGATTAGCTCATTCCCCACTCACCATATGTGCCAACATGTGAAAAAGAGGAGGGATGTTGAGGTGATATTGCATGGAGGTCTGATGATGTATGAGATCCACTCATCCTCATTGAGTGCAAAGAATCCAATGTTACTAAAGTTCCAAATTGGTCTAATGATACTACAATCATGCAGACTATCCAGTAGGAAGTCTGGTAGGCTTCGCATCAACCTCGATGTGCCTACAAATCTTCTCAATGTTGTTGAGCATGACCATGTGTTGTAGAATCCAAGTAAAAAATCATAGATGTTCAGGGACTTTGAGTTGCCTGATTGAAGGCATGTGGCCATAAAAATGAGTTTCTCTATCTACTCGCAGTCAGTGGTATGCTGATTTGGATGTAAGGGCTCCATGTTGTTCAAAGGGCCAAGCCTGACAGTTTGGGCCTTCATCGGGGTTTGGTTGGGGGATGAGGTTAATCTATTCCCACACATTACTAGGAAAGTAAGTTTTAATGAGTTCATCATCCCATTCTCCATCATCTCACACCATCGTATTAATAGTGAGATCCTCTAAACCACTCGATATTTCAAGCAATAAGTCCATGTCAATAGCATTCTGGCCTAGAATCCACCTGTCATGCCAAGCATTTGTGGTAGTCCCCAAAAGTAATACTTTGCGGCTAGCTTCTTTGATAGGATTCAGATTCCTCTTTATAAAGAACCAGAATAGAGAGCACGGTTATTATTGATTCTATTATTTGTCATATATTTCTCTATCATCACCTGAACCTAAAGAATGGATCAATTATTCAAGAAGGCTCACACGTTCTTTAACATGATAGCATGGTTTGGTCTCAAGCATCTTTGATTTTGAGACCACCATTCTTTTTTTCAACTGTGATTTTCTTCCATGACACAAGAGCGATATTTTTCTTTTCATGATCCCTGACCAAATAAAATTCTTCACATGCATGTTGATTGTATTTGCAATACACTACTTATTTCTTCTAGCCTGCAAGCACTAACAATGTAGGTATAGAGCATATATGAGATGACAACAACCCTTCCCCAGTTCATCCAAACTATCCTTATTAGCCAAAAAGCAATGATGCAGGCTAAGAAAACAATGGCGACAGAGATGGCAGAACTCGGACAGGAAAGGGATGCAACGTGCAGGGATAGAGAAGTTATGCGCAAGGAGCACGATGAGGCCTTGAAGTAATAGCGGAGGAACAAAGGCAGATGGAGGAGCAGCAAGAACTAAAAAGGTCAAGGCAGATAGCCATCCCTTCACCTTCACAAGCATCTTTAATTCCCTCAGTACCAGACGAAGACAAAGGTGAAGAAGTTGCAAGCATGTCTGTAATGCCTAGAGAGCATTCAGTCCAGGAAGAAGTCCAATAAAAATAGGAACCAACATCTACATCCAACGTCAATGCCACAGTACAAGAGTTTGTTCTATACTCTTCACCCATAGAGGACAACCCTATCATGGAATATAGACTTAAAGGTAGTCAGAAAGGAGGAAGCCAATGTTAAAAAAGTCTATAACTTATGATGATGCGATGCTTACTAGGTACTTAGATGAAATGAAGCTAGGTATGGACATATGTAAAGTCTACCTATAATATTTGTACCATAATGAACATAATGATGTCATATACGATGGAAAAATGGCTTCCACTATTGCCTCTCTAGACACCACAATGCTTAAGACAACACCAAAAGAGTCAACAACACCAACAAATGATGAAACAACAACAAAAATGCCACCCTCACCAGAAATTCTAGGGATACATACATAAGATAAAGTATTGACAACTAAGATAAAAGCAATCTAGAGACTAACATTAAATGAGGATGAAGGCGGGCTCACATACTTCTTATGGGTGTTCCACCAAGGGAACCTCCACCCCTGAAGAGGAAGCATAAGAATCGATGTCGCCGCTGCTCCCTTATAAGATGATGGGAATGGACATGACATCAATGTCTCGCATTTCATGTAGGGATTTCCATGTTCTGGCATACATCCTAGACAACAATCTGTCTGGGAAAGATGTTATATTCATCAACCGGGAAGGGTTCTTACTAGAGATCACTTTATTAGAATGTTTGTGAAAAGTGCATGGGTCCATAGAAGTCTATTCAAGGTTCTTTGTGCAACGGTGCTAGAGGAGTTCCTCCATGCCGATGAGGTACAACCGGTGTTCAAAGGCACAAATTTCTAAAAAGGAAGCTTTATGAGGACAACTTTGATTTAGAACCTTTTTGGGATCTACAAGATGATGTCACAAGAGAAGGAACATGATTCATCACCTTACCTATCTCAACAGTTGAACATTGGGCATTGATAGTAGTAGATATGTACAATCGATGGATGACAATTTACAATTATGGTGGCGGTGAGTTGCCCTGCACCTCCCTTTTGTTCAAAAACAAAGAAGCATGTGACATTTTGAAGGTGCCAATATGATTCCAACACACCATCTAAAAGGTAGGAACTTGCAAAAACTCCATAATCAATTCTAAGGTTCCACAAGAAGAACAATGGTCAGGGGATTGTGCTTTCATCATACTACACCTAATTAAAGTAGCTAATAGAGGAATCCCCTTTGAGGATCTATTTAATGAAGACTTGTATGGACTTTGCGGTATATATGCGATGCAAGTCATATATGATCATCGTTTCTTCATAGACCTGACAATGCTCCCCATTGAAGTACTGTGTACACGCCATAAGTGGGTGCCACTATATGAGAAGTAGCCATGCCATGAGTAGCTACAAGCCCTATGGAAGGACATGTTATCAAATTGGAAGAGGAAAAAGCTCAAGACAATAGTAATCCCAACAAGCAGGAAAATACATAAGAGGTAACCCAGAACCCACAGGTCTTAGTGACGACAACCCCCACACACATTCCAAAACTAGATGAAAAATCAGAGACAAAAATGCACGAGGGTGAGATCGAGGAAGAACAACAACAAGAAGCATGACCCAAAGGGCCAAATGGGATAAGAGAATATGGTTTGCCAAACTTCGATAGATGTTCATGTGAAGACCTATCTTAATAATCATTGTAGTTGATTATGAATAAGTTAAAGGAAGATGACGAAGTGGGGGAAGTCATATTTGAGAGGTATGCATTTGTGTTCTAAAGGATGATCTCTATGAAAACCCTACAGCCTAATAGGTACATGGTTGTGAGTGTAATGACGATATTCTTGTACCTTCTTGGAGATGGTATGCCCAATACACATATGTATTATTACATGTTAGCAGAGTCTATTAATAACAAGAAAGAGTTTGGGAAAAAGAGTGACGATTACAACTCCTACAAAGTTAGCTACTAGAATGCATATTCCTACACCTACTGTATGAAAATCTCTAGACGCTCGTGGAAATAAACATCAAGGTGAAGACCATGGTCCTCTACAATAGCTCTAACGTGGTCTTCTCCCTAAAGAAGTACACTAATGCAGCAACACCAAAAAGCATCACAGAAGAGAAAGTGTAAGCCTATGCAGAAGTGATAAATGTAATGATACAAATTCGTGGAAGAGGATGTCAATCAAATGCCGCTAAGGACTTCAAGAAACCACAATTCTACCATAGAAGCCCTTAACAAAACCAACAATCCAACAACTATGGTTTCCACTACCTTTACTGGATGTCATCCTTGGCTAAACGGGGAGTGAAGGTTAAAAGTATGTAGAAATAGTGGTACCACACTCTATGTGGTGTCTATGTCGACATGTTGTTGAATTTTGGATGGGCATCTAAGGAATACAGAAATGAAGAGTGAAACTAGCCCATTTATTTGCAACCTCTATCTTAGACACTATGGAACGAAGTGTATGATAAGTTTGTGAGAAGTTAGAAATGGGCATGAAAAGTGCCTCTCTTACACCCTCTTCTATTTTGATATGTCTGCCTAATTTTGTCATTTCCTTATTTTGCAGTATTGCTAATTTTGATCTTGGACATACTCCCCCTTGTAAGGGAAATTTTGAAAAAAATTACATCTTATGAATAATTAGAATTAGATATAGCAAGCAAAATTTTGGATCCAATTTTTCTGAATATAGTCATTACTCCCATTCTTAGGCTTTCTTCTCTCCATGCTAACTCATATAATAATTATTTTAAGATTGAAGAATTTGGGTTATTTAATTTACCTAAAAGTATGAGTGTTATATTGTTTTAACATCAACCTTACCTCAAGATAATGTAACAATGTTTGTCACCCCAAGATAAACTCTCAAAGTAAGGACTCAACCTAACAAGCCCCTGATTGATCACTCTACTCCTAAGAATAGCTAGGAAAGCACATACCCACAACAAAGAGGAAACAATTACCCATTCAAGTGAAAAAATCCCCGCTCTGAGATCAAAGAGGCTTGGCGGCCCAAAACCATCCTTGAAAAAAAATCCGATCACCCCAAGCCTATGAGCAAGAATAAAAGTCGAGTGGAATAAAATAATGAAAATTTTCCCAAGAAGATGGCAAAAGTCTTCACCTAGCTAGTGTATAGCTACACTCAAACATGCAGATATGTCATGGCTGGTAGTGGAGTCTCAAAGACAAAACTTACCCACCTTCCTTTCAGAGGGGACCTCACACAACCACCTGACATTACATCATAACCCAATTAGGTAAATCTTTCATTACAACAAAAAACATGTGTCATAGAATCATTCTTACCCCAATCCCAATCCCACTGCCTAGACATTGGTAAGAGATTGAAGCGCCCATCTCTGAGTGGCCCAAAAGGATCTTTCACACTAGCATACACAATAAGAAATAATAACTCATAAAACAAGAGATTTAACGAACTAACCAACCTAAATATGATATTCTGTAGATTTTTTCTATATCATCAGAGTTTATCATGAGAGGAAGCAATTTAGTCAATCCTTCATTTAATCCATCTTGTTTTCCTAAATCAAAAATCAAGGCACAATCAATGCAATTGCATGGTACAATATGAAAAACAAGTAAAACAGTTTATATCAAAATAGTTTACTTGGTAGGACTTATATTCAAAATATACAACAAGCAATTTTCCAAAACAATATTTGTTTGATAAGATTTTATTATGTGTTTCCCACTATGCTGATATCAAGAAGCATTCTTATATTTTATGTAGCTCCATCACACCAAGATGGGGGAGGTCACCAGGATCCTTTTCACTATATGAGGTAGGAGGTTAATTGACATGTAGAAGTTCCACCCTCTGAATGAGGAGGTTGCTTGTATAAAATATCAACATTATCATCATCATAATTTGGGCAGTCTTAATCGGCAGAATCATTTATGTTTTCAAGTTTTCTCAAATATAATATAGGAAAATCAGAAGACTAATCTTTAGGGAACAAAATCTCAAACAAGTACATAGCCAAGTATAAAAATCAAGAGGTACATAAAAATGTATCATCAATACTATTAGTCTGTCTAAGGAGGAGATACAATAGTAGAGTATAGATTCAAAGAATAAATACATCAGAGTCTCAAGTAGATCCTAGATCGATCAAGATGTGGATCAAGATTCAAGATCATGATATACACAAATATCATGTACCAATCATTAAAAGATTAGGATTCTTCATTCCTATTCAACCTGGGGGTTAGGCCATTCACTTTTGATCAACAATTTCAATATTTCCAACATTTATTCAAGTGATAACTATATTTTTGAGTGTGAATGACATACCTAGGTATTTTTGGAACACATAAGTTAACCCTCATTATCATGATTAATATTCAAGAGTGGTTATTTCTCAAGGCTGAATTGAGAGCCATTGCTTATGGCATATAGGATTGCGTCAGAAGATTCAACAATATGCAGGTCGAATCGTATAGCAAGACTGCAATCAGCATGATATATGGTATACCCCAGTACATTGTAAGAATGAGTGCAAGTTCATTAGGAAACTTGTGCATTCCTTTCATTCAGTTGAGTTTAAATTTAAGAAGCAATCATGTAATAAGATTGCAGATCTAATTGCCAAATGGGGTCAATTTCAGGGAGGAGTTAGGGGTAGGTGGCAGCAATATCCATACTTCCTCTCAGATATGATCAGAGGGGAAGCTACATTGAGCCATCCTTGTATCTAAATGGTGATGAGCCTATACTGAGGGAACATGATGGATAATATGATCCCCAGGTAAAAAAAAAGAGTGGTTAAACCAACAGGGTTAGATCTAGATTTCTTAATTAGATAAGTCATGATTTTAAAGTCTCAAGATACTCATCAGAGTCAAATATTAAGGTTTCCAAATATTAATCATGATTATTGATTCATTTGACCAAAGTATAAGTTAGAGATCAAATCTAGGTATATCAATGAAATCCATAAATAATTAGGCCTCAAAAGTATTTTTAATCAATTCCTTGGTTTTTTATATCAAAATGAACTATTTATTCAAAACTTTTGAAGCTAAGAATCGAAAGATACCATTATTGCAAGATTTGATCAATTATAATGAATTTGGGAAGAGAGTAGGGAAAAATACCTTAAACTAAAAAAAGGATGATCGTTCAATTCACAATGGATGGTCGTGATTGGGTCACGAAGGAGCGCATGTTTTTTTTAAGATGGATTGGTTCGATCCTTGGTTCACGGGTTGAATTCCTTGATAAACTGGTTCACAAGCAGTTCACTGGGTTTTATTGAAAGTAGTAGATTTCCCTTCCTGGCTGTCGGTTCTCGGTTGCCTTCCCCTTTATGCATACCTTTTCATGAGCCACAGAACACGGTGGAGGAGCTCACCGGTGCAAAGAGGGTTTGGGGTAGGAGGAGTAGGTGGAGGCCGCTACGGTGTTGTTCGAGTTTGTTGCTTCCTCATGAGATGGCAGTATGTGATGAATTCTCATAGGATGAGATGAGGAAGGATGCCCAAATTGCAGTAGGTGGCAGTGTTGTTCGAGTAGTAGAGAAGATTAGGGATGAAATTAGGGCACCCAATGTTGAGAGAGAGGGACAAAGTGGGTTTTCTCACAAGGTGTGGTGGCGGCGAGCATTAGGGCCCCTTTTATAGTACTGAAGGTTGGGTTCTAGAGTTAAAACGAATCTAGGTTGTAGCCATGGCCGTCGAAGTGAGAAGGGGAGGCGAGGGGCAAGTTTTGATGGTGAGTTAGATCTTTAATGGTAGTCAAAGTGGGTATAGATGAGCGTGAAATCATGAGAGGAGTGTTTCTACTCACTCAAAATTTCAAATCACGGTCGTCTCGTGTTGATTGCTTCCTTCGGGCGCAATAACTCCTCCCACTCATTGTTGGAGGTAGAAGATGACCCAACAGCCACACAATCAGGCCATGATCCATGGGGGGTCAGATTTGGTGTCTGAAGTTCGCCCTCTCCCTATGCCATGGATCGTTGACATGGAAAAGGGCCAATAAAAAGGCAACACTACAACAAACATTCACATCAGCGGCCTTTCAGAAATGCCACTGGAAAAAAAAGCCAGTAAACATGTATAACAGCATTTGTTGACATTTAAAAAAATGCCTCTAGCACCAATGCCACTAGGAAGATAGTGGCTTAAGTTGTAAAAGCTACTAAATGTTTGTATTTAGGGGCTTCAAATAAATGCCACATAAAGGCCACTAAACCACCATTTGGCATTTATAGAAAAGTCACTATCCATCATTTGGCTTTTATACAAATGGCACTATTTTGTATAATGTTGTTGTATAAAATGGTTTTGATTGAATGTAGTGGCTTATGAAAAAAGCCAGTAATGACATACTAGTTCTGCATTACTAATTTTTTATGGATTTTAGTCAGTCAATTTGTAGTTCATGATCAAGTTTTCTAATTGAATGCCAATTGAAGCCGAACACATTTTTCCAGAAGTATTGAACTTTTTTATTTATAATCAAATGACAATTACATGGGGAGGATATTTTACCTTGCCCCTTATATTCAATACAACACCATCACATATGACTATATATGGTACATATTCTAGACATGATCACTAACTGGATATCAACTCAATTTGCACTTGGAGACCCCCCAAAGGAATACAAACTCATTTTCTTACAAAAACATACAACTCCATTCTAGCATTCCAAGTAGTTGTGAGCTTCTACATGATTAGACCATCTACACTGCAATGAAGGTTTATCCTTCTTCTCAGCTGCAGTGATAGCATATGATAATTCGGCCATAAAGTCATCATATTCCTCAGTAGGTTCTTCCTTCTTCTCTTCCACCTTGGCAGTAGAAGCCACAGGTGCAACTTCCTAGCCTGAAGCAGCAGCAGGGGCAGAAACAACTACAGTCTTGCTAGGATCCTGCCATGAAGTGAGCAAAAAGTTGAGCACTTGCATGCAAATGTAAGACAAAAAACTTACAGCACTAGCATGCAATAAGATAGTATCAGGGAAGATAGCACCATTGCCAAATTTATAAATAAGGTCATCTTCAGTAAGGTCAAGGACCTCAGGGCTGAATACAGATCCACTGTCATAAACTGACATCACAACCAATCCATATGAGAAGGGCCTAATGCCGAGCTTTACAAGAAGGGCAGCCTCACAAGAACCCACCTTCTCACCATTCCTAATAAGTTCGACAGGGGTGATAATTTCAACTGTACCATTCACATTATGTCAGCTAAATAGAGTTTGCCACGCAGCAAAGCTTTAGACATTTAGCTAAGCACACAACTAAGTAGATTATAGTAAGGGGGCAAAGCTGACAATCTTGACAATTATGTAAAAGTAAAAGATTATTATCAAACTCAATCTCATCCAGTGTTCTCATAAAACTATAGTCTATACATAATAAGTTGAAAGAATTTTAGTAAGGTAAGAAAGCATAAAATGATTAATAAGAGAAGAACCTGGTGAAGGCCTTCATGTTGTTATAGATAGATCTCCCTTCATCAACTGCAATAAATATTATACTGAAGTTATCATCAGCAAGAACCATGTTTGAAGCCTCCTTGGCAACCTGGACTGACACATAAAAAGAGAAGAAACATCATTATGGATAATAATTACTAAAAGACGAGAAGATAGATATACAAATTCCCATAGCAAATATAAACACCTCAGTTCCAGAAATTCCCATGGCAATACCAATGTCTTCCATTTTCAGAGTAGGTGCATCATTGACACCATCACCAGTCATGACAACCACCACATGTAAAAAACAAGTAACTGCAAAACATGCAAGAAGACTTTCCAGAGTAGGAAGCAAAAAGACATTTACAACCTTATCTATCGAGAATGGCCTTTAATTTCTTGGAGAAACCATTCTTCCTTGAGGCTTCTTCGTAGACTTCTCCACCAGAGCATAGTTCTGACATGTTGACAATGACTTCATGTATCTCTGTAGAGAAATTAGGACACAAAACTACAGAGGTACGCGAAATCGTTGTCAACATATCAGTAACAGCAGAGCTAGCAACAATGTTAGTGAAGAGGATTGCATAAAAATGAAGTCGATTGCATACACCTACATTAAGGCTAGGCAAAAGGTGATCATCAGTGTTAGTAAGTATAACATCAAAATTTAAGCAGAACATACTACTTTAGATACTACTTTGGCTAGGCTACAATACATCAACATAGCTGATCAGACAACCTTATCTCTCGAGAATGGCCTTTAATCTCTTGGAGAAACCATTCTTTCTTGAGGCTTCTTCGTAGACTTCTCCACCAGAGCATAGTTCTGACACGTTGACAAAGACTTAATGTACCTATGTAGAGAAATTAGGACGCAAAACTGCAGAGGTACACGAGGTCATTGGCAACATATCAGCAAAAGTAGAGCTAGCAGCAGTGTTAGTGAAGAGGATTGCATAAAAATGAAACTCTGATTGCATACACCTACATTAAGGCAAGGCAAAAGGTGATCATCATTGTTAGTAACTTGGACATCAGAATTTAAGTAGAACATACTACTTCAGATACTACTTTTAGATACCACTTTGGCTAGGCTGCAATACATTGAAGGAGCTGATCAGACAACCTTCTCTCTCGAGAATATGTGAGATAATCCAACACACATAGAAGCATGCGACTCAAATATGTCAGATACATTTCAGACAGTGGAAACTTTATGCCAATGAAATAGGCATATATTAGTCAAATAATAACGACAAACTAAAATAAACATTGGTTGCTACTTTGTAATTTTCTCATTCAAAATTGTCATCCTCATCACTTTGATATACACTTTCGTCATCCTGTTGAATTTGGGATTGGTCTTTCTCAATTGTTGAACTATTAACAGCAATTCCTTCCATATCCAATCTAACTATGTCACAGTCTACATTTTCATCCTCTATTGCCATTGATGGCCCATCTCTAGGTTCACCTTGCACATAAGCTTCGACAGTATCACTACAAGATGGATCTTCCATGTTGAACGTATCTCGTGGGGGAATCTTTACAGCAAAATGCCACCCTTTTGTAGTGACATGTTCTACATAAAATAATTGTCCAACTTTAGATGCCACTACATACGATTCTCCAGTTGATTGAAGTTGTCTCAAAGTAACAACAGTCAACCCATGTTCATCTTGCTTGATTGCCCTCTTGGAGTAGACGTCCACCCAATCACACTTAAATAATGTCACCTTAAAGTGTTCATAATAATTGAGCCCAATAACATCCTTCAAAACACCATAGTAGGTAACATCTCTAGTAATTGGATTGCGGTCAGTGGTTTTAGCATAACAATCAGTCTTAGCTACCAGAAAGACTCCACTATTTTTTGTTGTTAGATGTCGATCTTTTGCTTTGGTATGGTATATGTGACTATTGACAATGTAGCCCTTATACTTAATGGCCATTTTATGTCGACCTTGAGAAATAAACTTGATTTTATCATCCACCATCTCTGTTCTTAGGAGTGTCTCAATCTAACACAAGAAAAGTTTGTTAGTATTTAATCATGAAGCATAACAAATTTAATTATGACAAATTAACTTACATGTTCCTTAAACCATCCATCAAATAAGTTACTATGTATTCTATGTATGTCCTTTAAGGACTTATGAGGATGTTTTAGCCTAATGATATCATAGTGCTTCCTGAAAACAAAAGATGTGCAATATGTAATTGGAATATGTAATACTATTTTAATAATAGAAGACAATTGTCACTAACTTACTTAATGTAGGGTTCAACTACGTCACAATTGAATAGTACATGCTTATGGGCGTGTTGCAATGTATGTTCGTCCAAGACACATGCTATCATTTAACCAACACCATGACCTACTGTCGATAAAATCGACCAATCATCACTGTCATGTGTTGGCTCGTTTTCCAAATTTATTTCGTTAGTATCGTTTCTATTTGGCCGATTAAATTTTGTTTCAACTCCATCCAAGTATCTTGAACAAAAAGTAAGACACTCTTCCGCTATATATCCTTCAGCTATTGATCCTTCTAGATATCTTTTATTATGAACATATCCTTTTAGGATCTACAGATACCTGATAACAAAGTTGGAAAAAATATTATGACAAATTAAATTCCAATAGGTGAAGTCAACACGACGTATGAAAAGTTACCTTTCAATTGGATACATCCAACGATACTGAATAGGGCCGACTATCTTAGCTTCAAAAATGAGATGGACTGATAGATGCACCATTATGTCAAAAAAACATGGAGGGAAAATCTTCTCCATCTCACAAAGTGTCACAACTATTGAATTTTCCAATGCAACAAAATCATTTGGATCTATGACTTTAGTACACAACCTCTGAAAGTAGTGACAAAGATTAATAATACATGACTTAGCATTCTTACTGGGAAAAGACACAGTGACAGCTAATGGCAGAAGTTGTTGCACCAACACATGATAATCGTGACTTTTCATTGGTAGCATCTTCTGATCCGTCGGCCGTGCACATCTAGATATATTAGATGCATACCCATTTGGAACTTTGACAGATTTTAGGAGGTTGCAAAATGATATTTTTTCTTCTTTTCTCATCGTATAGCAAGCCGGAGGGTAGTATGGAATGTATGCCAAAAGTTTGTGGATGAAGCAAAAATCTAATTCACATATCCTCCAAATCCTTCCTTGCATTCAAGTTGTCCTTACTTTTATCCTTCAGACCTAGCAATGTTCCAACTATACTCTCACATATATTCTTCTTAATGTGCATGATATCCAGATTGTGCCTTACAATGTTAGATCTCCAATATGGTAGCTCGAAGAATATGCTTTTCCTATCCCAATTGTGTGTCGAATCTTTACCTCTCGACCTTTTCTTACCAATTACAGTGCTTCCTCCATCCAATTGTGATAAGATTTCAGCTCCAGAAGGAGGTTTTGGTGGGCTCCTAAATTCTTGCTCACCGTCAAATGCCCTAGCTTCTTTTCAAAATCTGTGGCCAGCTGGCAAAAACCTATGGTGTCCTCTGTAACAAACTTTACGGCTATGTGGCAACCAATGTGAGACAATATCTTTATTACAATAAGGACATGCTTTGTAGCCTTTAGTACTCCAACCAAATAGATGTGCATATCTTGGAAAATCACTAATAGTCCATAATAAAGAAGCACACATCTAAAAGAATTCCTTTGTTCCAGTGTGGTTTGGGTCCCAAACCATTTGGGATGGTTGACCGTTTGAAATGGTTGACCATTTGGAGATATATGTTGTGGTACTTGGATCTTGATCCAATGGTTTCAATTGGTTGATCTTGAAGGTTTCAATTGTGTATGATTCCTTAATTGCAAACCCTAATCGGCTAAGTGCTCATTTTGAAATTGATTGAGATGATGTTTTGGGTTGATTGACCCAAACGATTTCAAAACTGTTTGGGAATTACCCAAACGGTCTCAAGACCATTTGGGGGTCATCCAAGACCGTTTGGAGGTCTAGGTTTAAGTATGGCTAAGTGTTTGAAGGTCCAATGGTACCAAATTGAATTGCAACTAAGTGCTGATTTTGATAATCAATCCAATGGTCCAAAACCCTAATTGAATGTTATGGATTTTGATGATGGAATGGGAAAACGGTCTCAAGACCGTTTGGATATCAACCAAATGGTCTCAAGACCATTTGGTGGTCATCCAAGACCATTTGAGGTCAGGTCATATCATGTGATGATGATAGTTCATTGATTTCAATTGATTTGATTCCACAATGTCAACCATTGATGGATCCTCGATTTCAAACACTATGTGATGGGTTCTTGATTATCAAACCTAGTTCAATTGGGTTCAAAACCCTAATTTTAAGGTCTAATTGAATGGTGATTCAGTGGTCCAATTGATGAATACTTTGGTGGTTCAATTTATAATTGGTCCATGGATTGAAACATTGAGTCGATTGAGTGTTGAAGTGCCTTTTTGGTCCATGCGGTTATGAGAGGGTTTGGACCAAACGGTCTCAAGATAGTTTGGGACCAAATGATCTCAAACCGTTTGGAGACCCAAAGTGCAAACGGTTTCAATACCTACCTTGTCCAATTGGTTTCAAGTATAACTTGTTCAAATGGTTTTCAACCAATTGATGTATGAGAACTAAGATCATTGAGGGTCTAAGTAATCAACTATGTGAAGATAAACATGGTTAATCCATTTGGACATCTCATATAATTGAAGGTCCAATATGGTGAACCTATTTAGATACTTAATGCAATTGAAGATTTCAATGGTTAACCCAATTGATCATTTTTGTGGAATTGAAAGTTTAATTGGTCAATCCTTTTGAATTCCTTATATAATTGATGGTTTAATTGATTAGACCATTTGGACATCTAATATGATCAAAGGCCAATCAGCTATGTGATTATTAAAGATGTAGACCCATGATGATTGTGAAGGTTAACCCTAGCTATGTGTACACAAGTGAAGAGTTGACCTAGATTAATCTTGGTGTAATCAACATCCTAAAGAGGATGAGAGAGGGAATGAGAGAGATGAATGCTTATATAATTAAGCCCTAATTCTCTCATTATGAGTAAACTATGTGATAAGGGTTGATCCATAACAATGAGATCATGAAACCCTAATCAATGAACCCTAACCCTAATTAGAGCAATGCTATGTGTGAAACCCTAATTAGAGAAATGATATGTGTGAAACCCTAATTAGAGCAATGCTATGTGTGAAACCCTAATTTAGGGCAAAACTGAGTATTATTGTAAATCCAGGGTGATGATGTAACCCTAACTTAGTGTAACAATGAAGGAAACTCTAATTTGGGTATGAGGAAAGAGAAACCCCACCTGGATGTGAATGGTAAACCCCAATACCTAAAATGGGATAAAGATATATGAAACCCTAATATAGGGTAGTGCCACTAATCCTATGTGAAGACCTAGAACTAGGTGATGTGTTGTGAAATCCTAATTTCACATAATACTAGGTGAAACCCTGATATAGAAGGATGATTATATAAAACTTTATTGAAGAGTAATACTATGTGAAATCCACAAATATATGGAATATGCTATGTGAATCCTCAAATTATAAGTATGGAGAATGTTATTGCTAATAGTGGAATAGTAATTAATGCTATGACAAATGTAACACCTAGAGAGGTTGATAATGGATATCCTTATACTAATAGTCCCTAACCTAAAGGGTGGGTCTATATCATTGGCAATGGTTGCATATCCTAAGTGAGTGACAAATGACCAATACTTTACATGATAAATGTGATGAACTGGTGCATAAAGTATTAGGATGGGGAATACCCTAATATAAGCTAAGTGTATAAACCCAAGTAAGATAATGGTGTTGAGGGAAGTGATACATCAAGATATGATAAATATCACATCCAACACCCCAATACTGGTATACCTTGATGTGTTATAAGTCCAGTATAATTGGATAAATGACACATGAGATGTGTCATGTCAATGGTTACATTGAGATGTAATGCACTCTGTAGAATGTAGGCTAACATGCCTTATGAAAAGGTTAATCCAAACCTATAAACTATGATGTAATCATATTCTGGCAAATATGAGAGAGGAACTCATGATGTGTGTTGATAATTCATTTAATGATGAATGATGAGAATAAATAAGTATGATTGAATACTTATAATTATCCATATTGATTCCTTGCTATGTGATCCCTAATATAGGGTAATGTTATGTGAAACCCTAATACAAGGTAGTGCTATGAAAAGTTCTAATACAGAGTAATCCTATGTGAAGTTCAAATACAGACTAATGGGTTATGAATGTAATAAGATAACCCTTGTATTGCATGGTACTGATATGTAATTGCATCACGATTACTAATCATGCAGATATGTTGAGATGATGAGCATAGCCAGGTATGAGCTATGATGTTCTGTATATTGAAAATGTTCTACAGGCCTTATAAGCCTTCATATGCTTTGTTTCTTAGTGAGAGGTAACCTACAATTAATGAGTCATGTGTGTCACATGATGTGCTAATTATCTTAGATTGTTTATGAGCTTCATAAGCCATAATATGCCTTATTGCCTATTAAGGGGTAATAAGAGGTGGTATGAGATTTGTGAACTATGTGCAATGCTTTGTGTAGCAAGAATTATCATGTCCCTGGGTCAGATGATATGAAGGTATGAAGTTACCTAATAAGTGGTAACAAGTGTTCTATGGTGAGTTATGGGTTCAATTAACCAGATTCTATAATCATGATGATGAACTTGTTAAGAAGTGGAATTGTGCTTGATGAGTCTAGGGATTAAGATCCCAATACTTTGTGAAAAGAGTATGACTACAGGCCATGACTCCACTATGACAATACCAGACATTAGATATATGAATCTAAGCCTGAAGTAAGTTAATGTTGTGGTGATGATTCTATAGTGAATAAATGTTATACATGTTCTTGATATTCCTTAAAGGATAAGTGACATGTTGTTCTTTCAAGTTACAACTGCAATGTTTTTAGATAAGAATAATATTCTAATCAGTTAGACATTGAATTAGCTGTTGTCAATCAAATATGATTCCTATGTGCATATTTATCTTCTTAAGCTGCAATAATAATGTTTCTGGCGGAGAGTTATATCTCTCGCTGGGGCAATTTACAATTGTCTCACCCCCGTGGGAATCACATTTTTAGGTTGACGCGGATGAGGAGGCAGGAATCCCTCAGTAGGTGAAGGACAGCAGCAGGAACAGTAGTAAAGTCTCAGGTGGAGACACTGGCTGTTATGCCTTGTTTAGATGTAGATAGAGTCCTATGTGTCATCTCTGTACTCTCAGGTCCTCGAAGTAGTAGTTAGTGCTTTTGAGATTTTGGCTCAGTGCCTCGAGATTTTATACTACCTGTGATTAGCTTGACAGGATAGTTAATGCTTTTAACTCACAGAAAGAAATGATACAAGTTATGTACTTTTGAAAAACAAAATGTAAATTTGTTACTTTTGTTCTATGTGAGAAATTTTTTACTTGATGGATCTTTTGATAAAAAGGTTTTAATTTTTAGTGATTTTTGGTAATCCGCTGCTTAGTGAACGCTTCCGCATTAGTTAATTATGTTTTCATAAGTTGTATGCCACATCCATAATTAGCAATCTGATGTTATTTGGTATTCCAACTTTTTTGAGTTTGTCATGTATGAATGGACAATTCATTCTGTCAAACACATTCAAGAGATCGAGTTTGATGTAGACCCAGTGCTTCCCCGATGGATTGCTTTACATCGAATGTACCAATCTTGGATCAGAATAATATTGCACTTATATATATGTCAGTAATAAAACTAGATTGTGCATCTGCAATCCATGTATTTAGAAAAAGTTTGAGTTTTTCCACCATAATCTTCAATATCAATTTAAAGCAGTTGTTGTTCAATGAGATCAGTCAGAACTCTGAGCATATTTGACATAGACAGACTTTACAGATTAGGACCATATGAGAATCTGACAACTTGGGGTCGATGACACTTGTGTTGAAGGCCTTCTAAACTGTCCGTGTCACTGACTCCCTCACATGGAACCAATTAGAGTGAAGGAACTCAGTGATGACCCCGTTAGGGCTGAGCACTTATTGGGCATCATTTTGAGAATGACATCATGGATTCGGTTGGTCTAGGAATGCATGCTATGAAGTTACTTGCTTGATGGCTAATCCATGTGAAGGCTCCTGTGTATTGAGTAATAGTTTGAGGTAAAATTGGAAGGGCAACATGGTTTGTCATAAATTCCAAACTCCAAAAAGTACGAGAAGGGGGTGGGCTCCCCTTGAAACCACACCACAAGAAGTTTATATAAATTATAAAATGACAGGAAAAAAAGAAGTAATACGTTTCTGATTTAGTAGTACCCTCATTAGCAACAAGTAATGCACCACATTAGCAACCAGTAATAAATTGCATTCTTCCATGTCCATCATTTCAGATCGTGAGGGATATGGTAGAGGATGGCTGATTGCAAGTGTTGGAAATGGCCTTGAAATTGTCTCTATAGGGGCTGGAGCATCAGACTTGGTGTTGATACACTGGTGAAGATATGGATGGAATTCGTAGAGTCGGTGCAAATGGTTACATTTCTTAGGTTCTTTTCTGTGCAAATGTTGGTAGCCTATATTGTCTCCTAAATCTCTTCCTCGATAGTTGAATGGGCATTGAAAGGGAGACCAAGCCCCAAAATGTAGTGACCATTATGATCAACAATATGGATTCCCAAGTTGGCCTTACTAGTTGTATAATTGAAAGGAAGATCTGTAAAATCATAGTAGTATGATTGGCGAGGCTTAAAGCAAGGCTTGTGATATGCAGATTGGCCTCCAACCTGCATGGAGGGGAGGTTGGCAATGGTGGAGTTGTGCCTCTTGATGAAGTCGATGTTGGTTGTAGAATGTGGTTGTTTTCCATTGGGGATTAGCTCGTTCCTAACTTGCCATATGTGATAGCAAGCCATAAGGAGGAGGCACGTTGGGGTGATATTGCATGGAGGTTTGATGATGTATGAGATCTACTCATCCTCATTGAGTGCAAAGAAATTAGATCAATGTTATTGAAGTTCCAGGTTGGTCTGATGATACTAAAATCACATAGACTATGCAGTTGGGAGTTTGTGGCATTCTGACAGACTGGGTAGTTCACATCAACCTCGATGTGCCTACAAATCTTCTCAGTATTGCTGAGGAGGCCTTGTGTTGAAGAATCCAGGTAAAAACTCACAGACATTCAGGGACTTTGAGTTAACAGATTGAAGGCCAGTGACCACTTAACCAAATTTCTCTATCTGCTCACAGGAAATGGTATGTTGTTTTGGATGTGAGGGTTCCATGTTGTTCAAAGGGCCAAGCCCAGTAGTCCATGCCTTCATCGGGGTGTGGCTTAGGGCTGTGGTTAATCTATTCCCACACATATCATCCCATTCTCTATCATCTCACACCATCGTGTTAATAGTGAGCTCCTCTAACCACTCGGGACTTCAAATAGTGGGTCCATTTCATTAGCATTTTGGCCTAGAATCCACCTATCATGCCAAGCATTTGTGGTAGTTCCTAATAGTGCTACTTTGTGGATAGCATCTTTGATAGGATTTATATTCCTATTTATAAAGGACCAGACTAGAGAGCGTGATTTATTCCCAACTTTGTCATTCCTCATGTATTTCTCCATCATCAACCAAACCTAAAGAATGGTTATTCAAATAGGACCATACTTTCTTTAACATGATAGCATAGTTTTAGTCTTGTGCATCTTTGATTCTGAGACCACCATTCTTTTGTCAGATGTGATTTTCTTCCATGATACAAGAAAGAGTATTTTCTTTTCACAACCCCCCTAAATAAATAAAATTCTTCACATGCATGTTGACTGTGTCACACATACTGGATGAAAGGCGGACAGTTTGCATCGCATATGCGGCAGGTATTGCTTAGAGTGTTGATTTGGAGAGGGTGATACGCCCAACCAGAGATAGTTACTGGGAAGCCCAGATGGACATGCATTCTTGTAATGAAGTGATGATTGCAACGTGTGTATATTTGTTTAGACAGTGGTGGAGCAAAGGAACACCCAAATATTTCCTCAAGTCCTCAATTCTTGGGACACCAATCTCTTCACAGAAGGTTGATTTCATCAAATATGGAGTGTTCTTAGAGAAGTAGCAGTGTGACTTTTCCTTTGACACCATTTATCTCGAGACTGATGAGAAGTCATCCAGAACCTGAGAGATTATAGATGCTTGTGGGGTAGAGGCTTCAGCCATAAGAATGATGTCACCCGCAAAGAAGATGTGGTAAAGAGGGGTGCCACCTCTGGCCAGAGCTATGGGCTTTCATCTACTAGAGACTACTTCTTTGTTTATGGCCTAACTTAGTCATTCTAAGAAAGGATGAGGATGTAAGGACTAATTGGATCCCCCTGTATCACCCCTTGGGTAGTCTTGAAAGGAGGTAAAGGTGAGCCATCCCATAAAATTGACATTGTACCATTGGATATGATCTCCATGATTAGCGATCTGATGTTATTTGGTAGTCCAACTTTTTTTATCATGTCATGTATGAATGGACAATTCATTCTGTCAAACACCTTCAAGAGATCGAGTTTGATGCAAACCCATTGCTTTCCTGATGATGTGCTTTTCATTGAATGTAAAAATTCTTAGATCAGAATAATGTTGTCACTTATATGTTTATTAGGAATAAAAATAGATTGTGTATCTACAATCCATGTATTTAGAAATGGTTTGAGTCTTTCCACAATAATATTCGACGTAAATTTTAAGCAATTATTGTTCAGTGAGATCGGTCAGAACTCTTAGCATCTTTGAGCTTGGCAAACATTACGTATTAGGACCATATGACAATCTGAAAGCTTGGGTTCAATGACACGTGCTAAAGGCCTTCTGAACCATCATTGTCACTGACACCCCAACATGGAACCAATGAGAGTGAAGGAACTCAGTGATGACTCTGTCAGGGTCAAGCACCTTATTGGGCACCATTTTGAGAATGACATCATGGATTTTGGTTAGGCTAAGCATGCGTGGGACAAAGTTACTTGCTTGATGGATAATCCCAGTGAAGGCTCCTGTGTATTGAGTAATAGTATGAGGTAAAGCTGGAGGGACAATATTTTTTGTCATAAGGTGTTTGAAGTAGCTACATATCATAGATTGAATGGCCACTTTATCAGGAACCTATTCGTTGTTGTCATTGCATACTCTGGTGATTTTGTTCACATGCCGCCTTGTATTCACAAAGGACTGGAAACACACTACAAACGTTGATAGCCAATAATCAACAATCGCACTATCAAGTTTCTCATCGTAGTGGTTGGAAATAGTCATTGTTTGTGGTGAATGTTAAATGTTGGATTCATTCAACCTCTCTTTCTTCATTACACAATGTAGGGTAAGAAGAAAGAATAGGTACAAGAAGTAACTAGAGAGAGAGAAAAATGCCAAACTTCTAAAAGTACAAGAAGGGGGTTGGCTCCCCTTGAAACAATACCACAAGAAGTTTATATAAATAAATATAAAATGATGACAAAAAAAGCATTAATACATTTCAATTTGAGTAGTACCCTCATTAGAAACAAGTTATGTGCCACATTAGCAACCAGTTATATGTTACATACTTCCATGACCATCATTTCCATTTGAGTAGTAGATGGCTCTGCATATATCATATCTACCTCATCATTGTCATCAGATTCCTTGTCGACCTATTTCTATATAGAAGCATATATGTTTATTGGAGCATTTGATTTCTCTATGCTTTTTTTGAGGTAACTAGAGTTTAATTATTATTCATCTTATTTTCTAGAACATGCCAAAATCGATTCATAACAATGTTTACATCGGTATTGAGCCAATGAAGCTTATTGAAAGTAAAAACAATTTTCCAAAAGTAGAGAGGGTTTGTATAGAGGTGGCGTCTAATACTATGTTCAAATTGTGTGGGATATGATAGATGACAAATGATTGCTGGTGCTGGTAGTGGCGTCAAAATTGTCTCCATAGAGGCTAGAGCATCGGACTTGGCATTGATACACTGGTGAGGATATTGATGGAATTCGTAGAGTCAGTGCAAATGGTTATATTGCTTACGTTCTTTTCTTGTAAAATGCGTGTAACCTATATTACCACCTGAATCTCTACCTCCAGAGCTAAACAAGAATTGAAAGGGAGACCAAGCACCAAAATGTAGTTATCATTTTGATCAATAATATGGATTCCTAGGTTGGCCTTCCTAGTTGTATTGTTGAATCTAGTATCTGTAAAAGCATAGTAGTACGATTGGTGAGGCCTATAGCAAGGCTTGCATTCTACATATTGGCCTCCAACCTGCATGGAGGGGAGGTTGGCAATGGTGGAGTTGCGCCTCTTGATGAAGTTGATGTTAGTTGTAGAATGTGGTTGTTTTCCATTGGGGATTAGCCTGTTCCTCACTCACCATATGTTCCAACACACTTCAGGGAGGAGGGATGGCGGGGTGATATTGCATGGAGGTTTGATGGTGTATGAGATCTACTCATCCTCCTTGAGTGCAAAGAAATCAGATCAGTGTTATTGAAGCTCTAAATTGGTCTGATGATACTGCAATCACGCAGACTATGCAGTAGGGAGTTTGAGGCATTCTAGTAGACTAGGTAGTTCACGTCAACCTGGATGTGCCTACAAATCTTCTTAGTGTCATTGTGAGGTCCTCAGATTTTCTAAAACTTAATCTACCATGTGACGTCCAAATTGAAACCTCACCTCAGGAAGGATCCCAATTTAAACACCCCACACTAGGCTAAGAAGAAGAAAATAAAGGGAGTCAGAAGGAAACAGTCAATAGCACATGCACATGAACAATAATAAAACCATACACAAATGTTCACCATTCAACATATAATTACAACATGAATTGTTACATCATTTGATATTACATATTGAATAGTAAACTTAATACATATACATGTACTACAGCTAAACTACATGATCTTAAGACAAGAGGTCCACATGTACATCAGCTCACTATACAACTCTCAACCATCCATGATCCTTCAGAGCATAACCACAACCTAAATAAAAGATTACATGTGGTACACGTCAGCACAATATTCAAGAATATTGTACTGAGTACGCCTACGTGTGTTTTATATACCTCTCATCATATCTTGGCAATAAAATAAAACTAATACTTGGTAGTTATAAATAAATATCATAAAATCATATACTTGCACAAAGGTGTTCATTAACAAAAGAGAACACATATTTTAAGCATATTTTCCATTATATATCCATGTATTGACCGCCGAAGGTTGAATGCATTAAGGCCTTTATGATCACTACCAAAGAGTTAGATCATATGTACAATGTGACCACTACTAAAGAGCTAGGTTCAAGCACACTACCAAAGAGTTAGTGCTTTCATATGTACAAGGTGACCACTACCAAAGAGTTAGGTCACTTCCAAGCACACTGCCAAAGAGTTAGTGCTTTCATATAATGGAATAGATATATTATGTTTGATGTGTTCATAGAAGTAAGTATGGAAAATCATGCAACATATCATACAAGAACAATCATTTCATCCAATATCATATTCCAAGTATTTTACTACACATATAACACAAGCATATTGTATAATAAGCCAAGTAAGAGGTAATGGCATACCTTCCACAAAGATATCACAATCTATACCTCATTCCTGATGTCAACTATATCTTTGTTAAACCTGATCAAGACAAGATCATATACTATCATCAGATTCTCATCATCTTACATCTCATGATAACCCTAATCTAGTCCATTAGGGTCTAGCTTAGTTCATTAGGATGTGTGTATTATTATCTGTATTCTTGACTTAGAATTATCTTACTGATGTCATTTTCCAGATTATGGTCCATTATCTGAACATTATCTTCCATAGCATTTTTGTGCACATTAATTAACCCTAGGTTACATCATTAACCTAAATTAGGGCTCCATGACATGTATCAAGGCAATGAGAACTTGATGATAGTATATGATCTTGTCTTGATCAGGTTTAACAAAGATATAGTTGATAGCAGGAATGTGGTATAGATTGTGATATCTTTTTGGAAGGTATGCCATTACCTCTTACTTGGCTTATTATACAATATGCTTGTGTTATATGTGTAATAAAATACTTGGCATATGATATTGGGTGAAATTATTGTTCTTGTATGATATGTTGCATGATTTTCCATACTTACTTCTATGAACACATCAAACATAATATATTTGTTCCATTATATGAAAGCACTAACTCTTTGGCAGTGTGCTTGGAAGTGACCTAACTCTTTGGTAGTGGTCACCTTGTACATATGAAAGCACTAACTCTTTGGTAGTGTGCTTGGACCTAACTCTTTGGTAGTGGTCACATTGTACATATGATCTAACTCTTTGGTAGTTATCATAAAGGCCTTAATGCATTCAACCTCCGGCGGTCAATGCATGGATATATAATGGAAAATATGCTTAAAATATGTGTTCTCTTTTGTTAATGAACACCTTTGTGCAAGTATATGATTTTCTTATATTTCTCTATAACTGCCAAGTATTAGTTTTATTTTATTGCCAAGATATGATGAGAGGTATGTAAAAGTCACGTAGGCGTACTCAGTACAATATTCTTGAATATTGTGTTGACGTGTACCACATGTAATCTTTTGTTTAGGTTGTGGTTATGCTCTGAAGGATCATGGATAGTTGAGAGTTGTATAGTGAGTTGATGTACATGTGGAACTATTTTCATAAGATCTTGTAGTTTAGTTGTAGTACATATGTATGTATTAAGTTTGTTGTTCAATATGTAATATCAAATGATGTAACAATTCATGTTGTAATTATATGTTGAATGGTGAATATGTGTGTATGGTTTTATTATTATTCTTGTGCATGTGCTACAGATCGTTTCATTTGGACTCCCTTAGTTTTATTCTTCTTATCCTAGTGTGGGGTGTTTAAAGTGGGATTCTCACTGAGGGGAGGTTTCAATTTGGACGTCACATGGTAGATTAAGTTTTAGAAAATTCGGGGACGTCACTGTCATTGAGGAGGGTCTTGTGTTGAAGAAGATAGGCAAAAAATCATAGTCGTTCAGGGACTTTGAGTTTCCATATTGAAGTCCAGTTCCCATTTAACTGAGTTTCTTTATCCACTCATAGGCAAGTAAGTTGATTTGGATGTGAGGGTTCCATAGGGCCAAGCCCAACAGTCTGGGTCTGCATCGAGGTCTAGTTGATAGATGTGGTTAATCTGTTCCCACACATTACTAGGAAAGTAAGTCTTAATGAATTCATAATCCCATTCTCCATCATCTCACACCATCGTGTTAATAGTGTGCTCTTCTAACCACTCGAGACTTCAAACAACAGGTCCAGGTCATTAGCATTCTGGCCCAGAATCCACCTATCATGTCAAGTATTTGTGGTAAGTACTACTTTGTGGATAGCTTCTTTGATAGGATCCAGATTCCTCATTATAAAGGATTAGAATAGAGAGCATGGTTTATTACTGATTTTATCATTCCTCATGTATTTCTCCATCATCACCCAAGGATCGGTTATTCAAGAAGGCCCACACGTTCTTTAACATGAGAGCATGGTTTTAGTCTCGTGCATCTTTGATTCTAAGACCGCCATTCTTTTTATCAAATGTGAGTTTATTCCATGACACAAGAGAGAGTTTTTACTTTTTGTGACACCCTAAACAAATAAAATTCTTCACATGCTTGTTGATTGTGTCACACAAACTGGATGAAAGGCGAACAATTTGCATTACATCTGTGACATGTATTGCTTAGAGTGTTGATTTGGAGAGGGTGATACACCCAACCAGAGATAATACTGGGAAGCCCAGCTGGACATGCGTTCTTGCAATGAAGTGATGATTGCAACATGAGTATCTTTGTTCATACGGTGGTGGAGCATAGGAACACCCAAATATTTCCCCAAGCCCTCAGTTCTTGGGACACCAATCTCTTCATAGAAGACTTATTTCAACAAAGATGGAGTTCTCATGGAGAAGTATAAGTGTGACTTTTCCTTTGACACCATTTGTCCTGATATTGATGAGAATTCATCCAAAATCTAAGAGATTATAGATGTTTGCACAGTAGAGGCTTCAGCCATAAGAATGATTTAACTCGCGAAGAACATGTGGTAAGGAGGGGTGCCACCTCTAGCCAAAGCTATGGGCTTCCTTCTACCAGAGACTACTTCTTTGTTTATGGCCTAACCTAGTCGTTCTAAGCAAAGGACAAAGATATAAGGGCTAATTGGATCCCCTTGTATCACCCCGTGGGTAGTCTTTAAAGGATGTAAAGGTGAGTCATCCCATAGAATTAGCATTGTGCCATTGAATATGATCTCCATAATTAGCAATCTGATGTTATTTGGTATTCCAACTTTTTTGAGCTTGTCATGTATGAATGGACAATTCATTATGTCAAACACCTTCAAGCGATCGAGTTTGATGTAGACCCGGTGCTTCCCTGATGACTTGCTTTTCATCGAATGTACCAATCTTGGATCGAAATAATGTTACACTTATATATCTGTCAGCAATAAAACTAGATTGTGCATCTGCAATCCATGTATTTAGAAAAAGTTTCAGTTTTTCCACCATAATCTTCAATATCAATTTGAAGTAGTAGTTGTTTAGTGAGATCGGTCTAAACTACAAGCATCTTTTACCTAGGCAGACTTTACAGATTAAGACCATATGAGAATCTGACAGCTTGGGGTCATTGATATCTATGTTGAAGGCCTTATGAATCGTCATTGTCACTGCCTCCCCAACATGGAACCAATTAGAGTGAAGGAACTTAGTGATGACCCCATTAGGGCCGAGCACTTATTGGGCATCATTTTGAGAATGACATCATGGATTCGATTGGTCTAGGAATGCATGCAATGAAGTTACTTTCTTGATGGCTAATCCCTGTGAAGGCGCATGTGTATTGAGTAATAGTTTGAGGTAAAAATGGAAGGGAAACATGGTTTGTCATAAGATGTTTGAAGTAGCTACATACCATAGATTGAATGGTTGCTTTATCAAGAACCCACACTTTGTTTTAATTGAAGATTATGGTGATTTTGTTCACATGCCGCCTTGTATTCACAAAGAACTGGAAGTATTTTGTGTTGTGATCCCCATGTTGTACCCTGTTTATGTGGGCCTTCTTGTGCCAGTGCACCTCTTCCTTCAGAAGGATGTACTGGAGTTTTTCTTAGAGCTCCACTACATGTAGCTTATCAGAAGAGTTGGGATTGAGGTTAGAATGTACCTAGAATTTTTCTAGGCACTTGAGTATTGTTCTCTACAACTTGTAATCGGTCATTGTATAGTAGGCCTCCGGCTTGGTGGGGATTGGTTTGAAGTTTGACATGGCCACAACAATGGGGGCGTTCCTGTCCCATTGAGGAAGGAGCTGCTCCTTGAAGTCTACAGTGAGCTTCCATCTCCCTTTGGTGTGAATGTATCTAGTCACCATTGAGTAGTAGGTTTGCTAGTGATGAGGATACAATTATGGTCTAAGTAAAGTTGGAGAAGGACGAAGACTTGGAATCCTCCATAAACATATAGACATTGATCATTTTTTACTACCATGTCTAGCTTCTTGTAGAGATGGAGTTGTTTGAATATGAAGAAATATCCCTTGTCTTTAACTTTAACGAGGCCAATATATAGATGGGTGCCCTTGAATAAGTTTCTTGATCATTTCTCAGGGTATCGGATACCTAATTTCTTAAAGGGGTCTGACAATGTATTGAAATCACCAAGCACGACCCATGCTCCATGGAACTGGTGGAAGATTTCCTTGAGCCAATTCTAGAAGAGTGGTCTTTTATTGGGGTTGGGGATGCCATAGATGAAGGTAGCATGCTAGCATTGGTTGATATGATAGTGAATGAATTGATGATGGTTCATCATAATTTCTAGGACACAATAATGAGGATTCCAAAGTTTACAAATATCTCCTCAAAAATTGAGCGCATCAACCCTATGAGAACAAGGGTAAGCAAGTTTTTAATTACATTCATGACAGTTGTGGCACTGCATCTTATTTCCACCAAGGAAACAAGTTGCAATTTGTACATAACTTTATATTCTTTGAGAAGATGGATTTTGTCCTTGTATATGCCTCATTGGACGTTCCAACATATATGGTTTTCCATTTGGAAACTTTCTATGAGGGGGTAAGATTGGGGGTTCATTGGATGGCAACATACAACCCCACACCCTGTTCACTGTCGGGTGGGGTGGGGGTAACCTCTATTCCTTGATCCTTGTCTTGAAAATTCATTATTTTGTGAGTTCCTTTGTGTTCTTGGAACTACCTAGTAGTTGAGCTAGTTTCCTTTGTTCCTCTCCCTTCCTGGGCTGAAGTGAACATGTATCTAGATGATCTTCCTACTTCTAAGCATGACTCCTCCAGATATTTGGGTTGTGTCACCCCAATAAAGCAAACCTCATATAATGTCTCCAGTTCTAGTGTCCTAGAGGCTAGATAAATGAAAGGTTCCCTTGTTCTCATGACCCTCACACATCTCATCATCCATGAGAATAATCGAGGTATCTTGAGTAGGAGGTACCATATCCTGGGACTGACCTATTGTGGTTTGGGGTATAGTTCTTTGTGGATTGGTTGGCACGTTAGATGTGCTATTTTTCTTATAGCATCAATTCTAGATCCTCAAAAATCCATAATCTTTATCCTCCACTTCCGTATGAAGTGGTGTCATCAATCTTAAATGTCTTTCCTACTAAATATCTGATCTTGTGAAAAAGTTGGATCTGGTAGAGTAAGATTGGAAGGTTGACAACCCTAGTATAGACAACTAGCTTTTAGAGAATTGGCTCTGATGGACGAAACTAAGGAGACCTAGATTGGATGGAAAGGTAAATCCCAAAGATGCTCCATGGACCTCCAGTGATTGTGTTGATGAATTCATTCTGGTTAGCGAGTTGAATTATGTAGTAATCTAGTTCAAGGTTGATGGGACATAAGGTGTTTACAGGGGACCATACGATCTGAATCTGGTTGATGAGCACTTGGAACTCTATATTGGATTCGATCATCTTAAACACAATTATAAATCTCCAAGGTTTGAGAGGAGGTTGTGTTTTAGCAGGGCTGACAATGATTGTTGGAATTTCTACACTTGTATCAATCAAGATGTCACCCTCTTGAAGTGTATCTACCGAGACCTTCTTGATCACAGAGGGGATATGAGATTATCGCCCACCATTGCTACTACATAGAAGGGTTTTTTTTGTGATGAGAGAACCCATCCCCAGTGATCCTGACATGGTAAACTCTTGAGGCATGAGAGGGAGTGGTCTGGTCACCCCCTTACGTGCGAAATTAGTGTGGATTGTTGTTTATAAAGTGACTTTCATGAGGTTTGAACCCAGGTTCTTCATTGGGACTTACTGAGCTCTTACCACCCGAGCTACTATATCCAAACAAATTGGAGGTTTTAGTAACATGATTTTGGTTGTTTCTAGATGATTCTTGGGATGTGTCCCTTGGGGAGATTACTTTGGGTTGGAAGTAGTGCTAGCCTCTGTGGTCTTTCGTGGATTTTGATCATGGTGAAGGGCTTCCCTACCTCCACCACTGCCACCATGGACACGATGGCCACCATCGCCCCTTCTGCCTACCACCACGAGTAGGGTACATTTGAATTCTCTATCACAAGAACATATTTTCCATGTTGTCTACATGAAAGTCTTATACAATTTTTATCTCTATCAAAGAAAATCTATCACTTATCTTCTTCATAGTTTCATCTCACTCCCACTGAATTTTTATTTTGAGGTGGATCATTAGCATGTGAACAATCACATTTTGTAGTCATTTCAGACATGGCTCATAATATTGCCAATCATCGTTAGACTCGATTCATGTAACATCATAAGTGAGTTGTTCTTGTTGGTCTCTTTTTATGATTACTTGCATTTCCTTACCTGATTCTTTCCCCCTTGATAGAGATATCTACATAAAACATGTGAAAAAAATAAACATATGGAGATTGATATATAGAGAGTTCTTAATAGCATACCTATATGTTTTAGGTATATGATGAGAAGCATTTTTCATATACATTCGAACAATATGCATTGAGTGTTCTTATAATTTTGAAAAAATGGAGTTTCACCACAGGATGGTGAACCTGTGATTGTTTTTATTGCTTGCCTTCATAAAGATGATAGTTTATATCATATAAAAATGGGATTATAAAACATGAATTAATTATGAATTTATAAATATGACATTCATATATATATATATATATAAAGCATTTCATTAGCTTCTCCTACACATACATGACTCATTTGGATTAGTAAGCAATTTCATTTGATGCATCTCTTTCCAACTATAAGGGTTTTCCCTTGTGATTTCTTTTCATCTATATCTGGTACAACATGACCAAAGTTCTAGTTTAGTGTACAAAAAGATGTAGGACACACTATCTATCATTGTGTTGATTAATGTATATTAGTTTTTTTATGTCTCGACAGCATTTAAAAGGTAAAACTATTTAATGTAGATGATGACATTGCGTTAATAAGTATTGAGAAGACTATATAACCTCCCAAATCTTAAGAAAATGGGATTTGGCTAAAATTTTGGCTAAGAACATTAACTTTAATAATAAAAGATCTAGGATCTTAAGGGTCTTTTATGCAAAATTCTCATACATAAAAATCTAGTGATTAAAATATAAAATCATAAGATATATCAGACTTATTATGATGTGATGGGGTTGTGCCTAAATTTTTAGGAGATTAAGTGTTTTTCACCATTAAATATAATGGAAGACAATGTGGTATATTAGGAATATTTATCTAACTCTAGTATAAATATATCTCCAAATCTAGAGTAATGATGGATCTCAAATTAGAAGGTTCCTCACTAATGATAAGCTAGGTGTATTTACTAAATTTAGCAAATAAATGAAATTTATGAGATTTTTTAAGGTTTGTGGATATTAAAAACAAATAAATTCATTCTAGAGTTTATAGTTCCCAAATTGAAACATAATACAATGATAATTATCTATAAATTAAATTACATATATTTTTAAATTTTAGTTATGTTTATAGGTTATTTGACTAGGTAACATAGTTCAAAAGCTTGCAACCCTGATCCTGAAGAACAAGTGGTTGAAGAACCAGTTGAGGTTAGGGTGAAATGGTCTGATGAAGAGGGCGAATGATAGAAATACTATGGCAAAGGAATCCATGCCAAAAGGAGACAGCGTGATAAAGAGAAAGGGGCACCATTGGAAACTATTTCAGTCCAATCACAGTTGACCCCGAGGAGGAAGGTGAGGTGGAGAACACCTCATAGAGGACTGCCAATGCTGAGAAGTCCAACGCTGATCCTAGAGGCCTGAAGGTATGGAAGAGGAAGAAGACATCCCAAAAGACTGATCAAGACATGGAAATGCATAATGGTAGATCCACAGAAAACAAGGAAGGGAATGAAGAAACGCATGTCATTGTAGTGAATGATGGGATGTGTATCCTAGTTCACCCTCACATGGATGAAGTCATTGAAGGAATTATACCTCTATAGGATGTGGTTGAAGTAAGCATGACCGAAAATGATGACACTCAAACTTCAACCAAAATGGGGAAACAAAAGCATAAAGGAAGGGGCGTCAAAGGAAGTGGGACCAAAATCAAATAGGCCAGTGTGGTTAATTATAACTTAAGGAATGGCCACCAAAACCAAGAGGATCAGGTTGACATAGGAGATCACTGAGGAATGTTGGATGTTCATATAATTAACCATATATATATTATGAAGTGGAAAACCAAGTCACTCAAGTGTTGCTCCTCCAAGATGTTGATGATTCACATGGCCCTAGATGCCTGGTGAAATCTCACCCCAAAAAACCTAACCACTCTCAAGGATTTGAGAGAATGATAAACTTGATGATTATCTTATTTATAATGGTACTGATAATACCATGTTTATCATTTATGTTTTTTCAGTTCTATCCATGTAAGCTCATTTATGTCTTATTAGTGAAGTCTATTTACCTAAAAATAATAATAATAATACCTTATCGAGGTAAGTCGAGATTAGTCATTTACATAGAACGACACCAAGTACTGACGTCAGTACCTCATTACATATAATAAACATGCACACCTATTACATTCCATATTATAAACAGACCAAGGTGATTGAAATAAATCTTTACATCAATAATTGTCAAACATTAGGAGACCACAAACTTTAGAAAAGATGGACCTTATCCTTCAAAAGTATTTTTGAAACATTCTACTCTTCTACTAATTCATCAGGAAAAAAACATTACCTACTACTACAATGACAATTTATTTATTTATGTATCATGTAACTTCCTTATTTGACTTCAAGTGTGGTATAGAGCATCAGACTTGGTGTTGATACACTCATGAAGATATAGATGGAATTTGTAGAGTCAGTCCAAATGGTTACATTGCTTATGTTCTTTTCTTGGAAAATACTAACAACATGTATTGTCACCTGAATCTCTGCCTCCAAAGCTGAACGAGCATTGAAAGGAAGACTAAGCCCCAAAATGCAGTTACCGTTATGATCAACAATATGGATTCCTAGGTTGGCCTTATTGGTTGTATTATTGAAAGTAGTATATGTAAAAGCATAGTAGTACGATTGGTGAGGCATGTAAAGAAAGGCTTGCGTTCTATAGATTGGCCTCTAACCTTCATGCAGAAGAGGTTGGCAATGGTGGAGTTTCACCTCTTGATGAAGACAATGTTGATTGTAGAATGTGGTTGCTTTCCATTATGTATTAGCTCATTCCCCACTCAACATATGTGCCAACATGCGACAGGGAGGAGGGATGTTGAGGTGATATTGCATGGAGTTTTGATGATGTATGAGATCCACTCATCCTCATTGAGTGCAAAGAAATCAGATCCAATGTTATTGAAGTTCCAAATTGGTCTAATGATACTACAATCACACAAACTATGCAGTAGGAAGTCTGATAGGCTTTGCATCAACCTTAATGTACCTACAAATCTTCTCAGCATTGTTGAGCATGGCCGTGTGTTGTAGAATCCAACCAAAAACTCATAGACGTTCAGGGACTTTGAGTTGCCATATTGGAGGCCAGTGGCCATAAAAATGAGTTTCTCTTTCTGCTCACAATCACTGGTATGCTGATTTGGATGTAAGGGATCTATGTTGTTCAAAGGGCCAAGCCCGAAAGTCTGGGACTTCATCAGGGGTTATTTGGGGATGAGGTTAATCTATTCCCACAGATTACTCAGAAAATAATTCATAATGAGTTCATCATCCCATTCTCCATCATCCCACACCATCAGGTTAATAGTGAGATCCTCTAAACCACTCGAGACCTCAAACAACAGGTCCAGGTCAATAGCATTCTAGCCTGTAATCCATCTATCATGCCATGCATTTTTGGTAGTTCCCAAAAGTACTACTTTGCGGCTAGCTTCTTTGATAGGATTTAGATTCCTCTTTATAAAGGTCTGGACAGGAGAGCATGGTTTATTGTTGATTCTATTGTTCCTCATATATTTCTCTATCATCTCTTGAACCTAAAGAATGAATCAGTTATTCAAGAAGGCTCATATGTTCTTTAACATGAGAGCATGGTTCGGTCTCGAGAATCTTTGATTTCGAGACCACCATTGTTGTTTTCAGTTGTGATTTTCTTCCATGACACAAGAGAGATATTTTTCTTTTCATGACCTTGAACAAATAAAATTCTTCACATGCATGTTGATTGTATTTGTAATACACTACTTATTTCTTCTAGCCTGTAAGCACTAACAATGTAGGTATAGAGCATATATGAGATGACAACAACCCTTCCCCAATTCATCCAAAATATCCTTGTTAGCCAAAAAGCAATGATGCAAGCTATGCAAACAATGGTGACAGAGATGGAAAAACTCAGACATGAAAGGGATGCAATGTGCTGGGATAGAGAAGTTATGTGCAAGGAGCACGGTGAGGCCCTAAAGCGTTAGAGGAGGAACAAAGCCATATGGAGGAGCAACAAGAACGAAAAAGGTCAACGTAGATAGCCAACCCTTCACATTCACAAGCATATTTAAGTCCCTCAAACTCAAACAAAGACAAAGGTGAAGAAGTTGCAAGTGTGCCTGCAATGCCTAGAGAGCATTCAGTCCAGGAAGAAGTCCAACAACATCATGAAGCGGCATCTGTTGGCTAAATGGACATCTATAAATCCCTTTGTTTTGATTATGACAAACATTTCATCTTATTAATCTAACGAGCTACTTGAGTGTGCAGGATGACAAAGCAACAAGGGAAAATCTACAAGCTTACATAGTTACATTTTCATGCAATGTAATCACTATTGTAAAAACTTGTACAAAAATATAATGTACAAGTACTTAGAATTGCATGTAAATCAAGCGTTAGATTCTCCCTAGCTAAACACCACAGTTAGACAAGTCATCCCATTCAAATAGGATTATTTTTGCACACTCACACACATAATTAGTGCCTAAATTGAAACCTTGAAACAGGATCAATCTCGGTCGACAAACCCCTCGACCGAGACACTCTCGGTCGACAATCTTCTCGACCGAGAAAGATCCAAAGTAGCCGTTAGACACAACAAACAAGTTAGTTGGCAGTTGAAGAAAGACGTTGCAAATCACTTGTTCCAGAGAGCCTGTCGGTCGACAAAAGTTCGACCGAGTAGGTGTCTCGGTCGACCATTTGTCGACCGAGATGGTCTCTGACAGCAACGGCAGAATAAATTAATTAGCCGTTGTTAAAGCAACAACTTTGTACCTAACGGCTAGTTAAGCACTTAGAAACCCCTAGAAGTTGTCTAGAACGTCCTTAAGCATCCTTAGGCCATTCCTATAAATAGGACAAGCCATAGGACACTCAAACACACTTGTTACACTTGAGAAATACTTGAGCATACTTGAGCAATTAGTTGCAAGCAAATTGAGCACTGTGATCATTGGCCTACTTTCCCCTTAGCTCAAATTCGTGTCCTATAGGCTAGTATCTCCTTACTACAGCACTTACACTTCTACACTCATTGGTTAGGAGATCAATACGCTTGATATAGGCAAATCAAGCCTTGTGCTTAAAAGGATAAGTTGTAATTTCTATTTTCTTTCTTGTTCCTTTTTATCCTTTGTATTCTCCTTGCTACTCCTAGGGTTGGAGGCTGCAGATTGGAGAGAGCTTGACTTCTCAGGTGGAGAAGGGGACTTCAAGCTACTTCAAGAAGGCTATCGCACGGGAAGCTACTTCAAGAAGGCTATTGCAAGGTGGTGCAATTACTTCTAGGTGAAGGCTGCTTCAAGGTTGGGCGATTACTTCTAGGTGAAGGCTGCTTGAAGGGTTTAGGAAAAGAAATTGTATTTTATGTAAAATCCTTGCGAGGTAATAAAATAAATTTCTTTTCAAATCCCGGTCGGGTAAGCAACCGGGTAGTGGACTGACAACTTTAGTATTTGCTAAAGTTGGAACCACTCTAAATCCTTGTCTCCTTGTCCAATATCTTTGTAGTTGTTTGTTTGAGTTAAATAATTGTTAAAATTGTTATAAAACTCTATTCACCCCCCCTCTAGTAGTTTTAAGTTGGTATCAGAGCAAGGCTTTAAGGAACCCTAACAAGGTCTTGAAGAAATGGGTGACAGAGTGCTCAACAACCTCAACATTGAAGGGACACTTGTTGCTAGGCCTCCAGCATTCGATGGAACAAACTACCAATATTGGAAGAGAAGGATGCAATTCTACTTTCAAGGAATCAACTGGGACCTATGGAGAATGGTGTCTACTCCATATATGCTCCCTCAAAATGAATTTGCAGAATGGGATGCAAACACGGTAAAACTGGCCCAAATGAATGCAAAAGCTGTAAGTATCTTATATTGTTCTATTTCGGTAGGAGAATTTAATAGAATATCAAATTGTGATACAGCTTATGATATTTGGCATAGACTGTCCATAACCTATGAGGGTACAGTCCAAGTCGAAAATTCCAAAATTAGCTTGCTTAAAACGAAGCTTGAACATTTTCGTATGGATCCTAATGAATCTATTAGTGAAATGTTTTCAAAATTCTCTACTATTGTTAATGGTTTAAGTGCTCTAGGAAAACCTGTCCTTGAGGAAGATCAGGTATCAAAAATCCTTCGATCACTTCCTCCAAAATACAAGCCAAAGGTGACAGCCATTGAAGAAGCAAACGACCTCACTCGACTCAAAATGGAGCAACTCATCGGAAATTTAGAAGCTCATGAGGCAGATCTAGAAGAGGAAGAAAGAAGAGAACGTGAACATCAAAGTGGGAAGAAGAAGGATGTGGCTCTCAAAGCTTCAAAAATCGTCACACAAGAAAGTGAGGAGTCAAGTGAAGAAGAAGGAGAAGAAGCCTTGATTGTCAACGGTAAGAAATATAAAAGGTTTAAATCTAACAAAATTTCTAGTTCTTCTACCCCTCCCAGGTTCTTTGAATGTGGGAAGAAAGGGCATCTCAAAAATGAATGTCCCAAAGCAAAGAAGGGAAAGAAAAGCTCACACAAGAAGAAAGGAGAAAAAGCCTATAAAGCTGCATGGGATGAGTCAAGTGAGAGTGAAAGTGGAGAAGAGGTGGAATGTCTAATGGCAAGAGAAGACAATGAAGACTCTCAAGAGGTAAGCCTAATTGATCTTCCTAAAGAAGAGTTAGTTACTAATTTACAAGAAACTCATGATAAATATATTGATGCCAAGAAGAAACTAAAGAAGGCTATAAAATCAAATGATGAGCTCATTGTCAAATTAGATAAACTTGCTTCTGAAAAGAACAACACTGATATTGAGAATTTATCTTTAAAAACATCTTTAGATGATTGTACTAGAAAGCTACTCACTTTAGAAACTAATGTTGATCTTCTTTCTAAAGAAAAGACTGATTTGTTAGCTAAACTACAAGATTTTCAAACTCAGCCTATTTTGTGTAACCATTCGGACTATGATGATCTTGTAAAGGAAAAGGACTCATTGTTTTCTGATTTAGATCAAGCAAGAAAAGATCTACACAAGAAAATGAATGACATTTCTATGTTGCAAAGAGAACTTTATGAGTTAAGAAGAAAAGATATACTTGATAACATACTAAGAGTTGGCACTGTTTTCAATGGAAGAAAAGGTTTGGGATATGCTCCAAAGAAAAATCAACCCAAAAGAACTCAAACTAGGTTTGTACCTAAGAATACAATGGCTAGAAAGAGAAATGAAGTTGATTCTATTACTTGCCATTTCTGCTTACGTCTTGGACACTATTCCTTTTCATGCCCCTACAAGACTAAGGAGTCCGACTTAGTTTGGATCCCAAAACCCCAAACTTAGTAGAGTGGAATGTAGTTGAGATATGACCAAATGCTTTATTTTGCTATTTATATTGTCTTATCTCAACTAAACAAAAGGTGTCATGCATATTGTTATTTTTTTGCATTATTGTACTGAAACAGAAACCTTGTCGGTCGAAGTATTGTCGATCGAGCTTTGGATCGGTCGAAGTATTGTCGACCGACTAGATGTCTTTAACAAATCAAAATTTACAGCACCTATTTCAGTCGAAAATTGGTCAACCGAGAAAATTTCTGCGTTTCTTTGCTTGTAATACAGTAACCTTCTCGATCGACAAATTGTCGACCGAGACAGATGTCGGTCGAACAATTGTCGACCGACTGGACTTCTGATTCAGAACTTTTATACAAATCTGTATTTAAATGATTCTAACCATATCAGACCATCACATGGGTACCAAAATCTACATTCTAATGCAGGAATGGGTGGTTGACAGTGGATGTTCCAAACATATGACCGGAAACAAGGATGCATTCCAAACTTTTGAAGAAAAGAAAAGTGGAACAGTCACTTTTGGAGACAATGGTAAGGGAAAAATCGTTGGAATAGGTAATGTTGGTACAAAACTCGAAATTAAGAATGTTCTACTTGTTGATGGTTTGCACCATAACTTGATAAGTGTTAGTCAATTATGTGATAGTGGTTATGATGTGTTATTTAACAAAACCTGCTGCAAGTTATTAATAGAAAATACTACAAATGTTGTTTATGAAGGAAATAGAGTTGGAAATCTTTATATTCTTAAACCTAACTCTATGAAAACAGTAGTGGGAAAATGCTTGCTTGCAAATGACAATACCTTACAAATATGGCATAAAAAGCTAGGACATGCTAGTTCACATGTTATCAAAAAGTTAGTGAAATATGATCTTGTTCGTGGATTGCCTACTTTATCTTTTGATCAAGTTGAAAACTGTGAACCATGCACAATGGGAAAGCAAACCAAAACATCTTTCAAATCAAAACATGTACTTAGCACCAGTAGATCATTAGAATTAATTCATATGGATTTATTTGGACCAATGAGGACACAATCAATCGGTGGTAAGAGATACTGTTTTGTTATCGTTGATGATTATAGTAGATATACATGGGTACATTTTATTGCAACTAAAGATGATACTATTCATGTTTTTATGCAATTTTGTTCCAAGATTGAAAATCTCTTACAAAATAAAATATGTACCATTAGAAGTGATCATGGTGGGGAATTTGAAAATCATACATTTGAGGCCTTTTGTACATCTCCAGGGTATACTCATAATTTCTCGGCTCCACGTACCCCACAACAAAATGGTATAGTTGAAAGGAAAAATCGATCCCTACAAGAAATGGCTAGAACCATGATGCTTGAACACAACACACCTAAAACCTTTTGGGCTGAAGCTGTAAACACTGCTTGTTATGTGCTAAATAGAGTAACTGTTCACTCTCATTTGAAGAAAACTCCATATGAAATAATACATTCTAAGAAACCTAGAGTTGACTACTTTCATACTTTTGGCTCCACATGCTACATTTTAAATACCAAAGATGATAGAGACAAATTTGATTCTAAATCACACAAAGCATTCTTTTTGGGATATTCCACTTCTAGCAAAGCTTTTAGAGTATATAACACTATCTCTAGAAAAGTTGAGGAATCCATTCATGTTTCTTTTCATGAGGAGTCAAAATCTGAAAATCTAGAAATTACTGATCTCACTAATCAATTCGAAAATTTAACCATACAAAATGATAATGAAAAAACTACTACATCCAATCCCCAAGTTGAAACACAACCTACACCTAGGCTTATCAAGGATCATCCCCAAGAATTGATTATTGGAGATCCAAATGATAAAGTCAAAACTCGGTCTTCCTTCAAAGATGTAGCAAACATGGCTTTTGTTTCTATCATTGAACCTAAAAAGATATCCGAAGCTCTTAAGGATGATTATTGGATAATAGCCATGCAAGAAGAATTGAATCAATTCACTAAAAATGATGTATGGGATTTAGTTCCTAAACCACAAGATAAAACCATAATAGGAACTAAATGGGTTTTTAGGAACAAGCTAAATTAGTCAGGAGAAGTAATACGGAATAAAGCTCGGTTAGTAGCACAAGGATATAATCAACAAGAAGGAATAGATTTTGATGAAACATATGCACCCGTAGCTAGACTTGAAGCTATTAGGATGTTACTAGCTATTTCTGCCCATAAAAACATTAAGCTCTATCAAATGGATGTCAAAAGTGCATTTCTAAATGGCATTGTTCAAGAAGAAGTTTATGTTGCCCAACCACCTGGCTTTGAAATACCGGAAAAAGGTGACTATGTTTATAAACTTAAGAAAACACTTTATGGTTTAAAACAAGCACCTCGAAATTGGTATGAAAGGCTCAAAACATATCTTTTTGATAATGGTTTTTCTATTGGAAATTCAGATTCTACTTTATTTTTCAAAACATATACATCTGATTTCCTAGTTGTGAAAATATATGTTGATGACATTATTTTTGGAGCTTCAAATGACTCATTGTGCACACAATTTAGTGATATTATGCAAAAAGAATTTGAAATGAGCCTCATGGGTGAACTAACTTTCTTTCTTGGTTTTCAAATTAAGCAAACACCTGCAGGAATTTTCATAAGCCAAGAAAAATATACTAAAGAACTCTTAAAACGTTTTGGGATGGATCAATGCAAACATGCTACTACTCCTATGGCTACTTCTGTCAAAATTGATAAGGATGAAAATGGGGAACCTATTGATGATTCCTTATATAGAGCCATGATTGGTAGTTTGCTTTACTTAACGGCTTCTAGATCGGACATTATGTTTTCTGTTGGTCTTTGTGCTCGATTTCAATCACAACCTATGCATTCTCATTTTCTAGCAGTTAAACGAATTCTTCGTTACCTAGCCCATACTACTTGCTTTGGCTTATGGTACCCAAAAGGACAATCCTTGGATTTCAAAGCTTATACTGATGCGGATTATGCCGGTTGTCGACTTGATCGCAAGAGTACTAGTGGTGGCTGTTTCTTATTAGGGAGAGCTTTAGTATCATGGTTTAGCAAGAAACAAAATACAGTTGCCCTATCTACAACTGAAGGTGAATATATGGCAGCTGGGTCTTGTTGTGCTCAAGTGCTTTATATGCAACAAGTGTTAAGCGATTATGGTTTTAATCTTTCATCTACGCCTATTTTTTGTGACAACACAAGCGCCATAAACTTAGCACACAATCCTATTTTACACAACCGAGCTAAACATATTGAAATCCGTCATCATTTTTTAAGGGATCACATCTCCAAAAATCATGTTTCCCTTCATCATGTTGATACGGAAGATCAATTGGCTGATATTTTTACAAAACCGCTTCCACTAGATCAATTTAACAACATTAGGCAGCAATTGCTTATCACTCCTTTGGAGGATGTTTTCTTTGATATTTGTGCTACTTAAACAAAAACTCTTGTTTACATTTTTGGCTTTTAAATGGAAATCTTTTTCATTAGATTTGATGGGATATCTAATTAAGGGGGAGTTTTTATTCTTAACGGTTATCTTTTTGAAATGACAAAGGGGGAGAGATAAATATAAAATTAACATTTAGTAATTATGTCAAACTCAATTAATGAGTTTCATAAATAAACTCTTGGCTTTACATTGAAAGTTGCTATATTCCCAAATGATATGGATTTCATGTTCCATAATTCATGGGGAATAATAAGCACACATTTTATACACAAGAGAAAAAGCTACAAAAGGTAATCTAAAGGTATGAAACTCATCTGTTTTATATTTCCTTTATTTATATTTTGGAAATGTTTGTCATCTTCAAAAGGGGGGAGATTGTTGGCTAAATGGACATCTATAAATCCCTTTGTTTTGATTATGACAAACATTTCATTCTTATTAATCTAACGAGCTACTTGAGTGTGCAGGGTGACAAAGCAACAAGGGAAAATCTACAAGCTTACATAGTTACATTTTCATGCAATGTAATCACTATTGTAAAAACTTGTACAAAAATATAATGTACAAGTACTTAGAATTGCATGTAAATCAAGCGTTAGATTCTCCCTAGCTAAACACCACAGTTAGACAAGTCATCCCATTCAAATAGGATTATTTTTGCACACTCACATACATAATTAGTGCCTAAATTGAAACCTTGAAACAGGATCAATCTCGGTCGACAAACCCCTCGACCGAGACACTCTCGGTCGACAATCTTCTCGACCGAGAAAGATCCAAAGTAGCCGTTAGACACAACAAACAAGTTAGTTGGCAGTTGAAGAAAGACGTTGCAAATCACTTGTTCCAGAGAGCCTATCGGTCGACCAAAGTTCGACCGAGTAGGTGTCTCGGTCGACCATTTGTCGACCGAGATGGTCTCTGACAGCAACGGCAGAATAAATTAATTAGCCGTTGTTAAAGCAACAACTTTGTACCTAACAGCTAGTTAAGCACTTAGAAACCCCTAGAAGTTGTCTAGAACGTCCTTAAGCATCCTTAGGCCATTCCTATAAATAGGACAAGCCATAGGACACTCAAAAACACTTGTTACACTTGAGAAATACTTGAGCATACTTGAGCAATTAGTTGCAAGCAAATTGATCACTGTGATCATTGGCCTACTTTCCCCTTAGCTCAAATTCGTGTCCTATAGGCTAGTATCTCCTTACTACAGCACTTACACTTCTACACTCATTGGTTAGGAGATCAATACGCTTGATATAGGCAAATCAAGCCTTGTGCTTAAAAGGATAAGTTGTAATTTCTATTTTCTTTCTTGTTCCTTTTTATCCTTTGTATTCTCCTTGCTACTCCTAGGGTTGGAGGCTGCAGATTGGAGAGAGCTTGACTTCTCAGGTGGAGAAGGGGACTTCAAGCTACTTCAAGAAGGCTATCGCACGGGAAGCTACTTCAAGAAGGCTATTGTAAGGTGGTGCAATTACTTCTAGGTGAAGGCTGCTTCAAGGGTGGGCGATTACTTCTAGGTGAAGGCTGCTTCAAGGGTTTAGGAAAAGAAATTGTATTTTATGTAAAATCCTTGCGAGGTAATAAAATAAATTTCTTTTCAAATCCTGATTGGGTAAGCAACCGGGTAGTGGACTGACAACTTTAGTATTTGCTAAAGTTGGAACCACTCTAAATCCTTGTCTCCTTGTCCAATATCTTTGTAGTTGTTTGTTTGAGTTAAATAATTGTTAAAATTGTTATAAAACTCTATTCACCCCCCTCTAGTAGTTTTCAGCATCTACAACCAATGTTAATGCCATAGTGCAAGAGTTTGATCTATACTCTTCACCCACAGAGGACAACCCTATCATGGAATACATGCTTGCAGGTAGTCAGAAAGGAGGAAGCCAGTGCAAAAAAATCTATAACTTATGACGATGTGATGCTTAACAAGTACTTAGATGAAATGAAGATAGGTATGGACATATGTGATGTCTACCTACAATATTTGTACTATAATGAACATAATGATGTCATATACGATGGAAATATGGCTGCCACTCTTTCCTCTCTAGATACAACAATGCTTGAGACAACACTAGAAGAGTCAACATCACCAAGAAATGATGCAACAACAACAAAAATACCACCCTCACCAGAAATTCTAGGGATAAATCCACAAGATAAAGTATTGATAGCTAAGATAAAGCAATCTAGAGACTAACATCAAATGAGGATGAAGGCAGGCTCACATCCTTCTTTGTGGGTGTGCCACCAAGGGAACCTCCACCCACTGAAGAGGAAGCATGAGAATCGATGATTTATAAGATGATGGTAATGGACATGACATCAATGTCCCACATTTCATGTAGATATGTCCATGTTTTGACAGACATCCTAGATGACAATCTGTCTGGGACAGATGTTATATTCAACAATTGGGGAGGGTTCTTACTAGAGGGCACTTCAGTAGAATGTTCATGAAAAGTGCATGGGTCCATAGAAGTCTATTCAAAGTGCTTTGTGCAACGGTGCCAGAGGAGTTCCTCCATGCTGACAAGGTACAACCGGTGTTCAAAGGCACAAATTTCTATAAAGGAAGCTTTATGAGGACAACTTTGATTTAGAACCTTTTTGGGAGCTACAAGATGTTGTCACAAGAGAAGGAACATGATTCATCACCTTACCCATCAGAACACTTGAACACTGGGCATTGATATTAGTAGATATGTACAATCGACAGATGACAATTTACAATTATGGTGGTGGTGAGTTGCCCTGCACCTCCCTTTTGTTCAAAAACAAAGAAGCATGTGACATTTTGAAGGTGTCAATACGCCTCCAACACACCATCTAGAAGGTAGGAACTTGCAAAAACTTCATAATTGATTCCAAGTTTCCACAAGAAGAACAATGGATAGGGGATTGTGCTTTCATTGTACTACACCTAATTAAAGTATCTAATATAGAAATCCTCTTTGATGATCTATTTAATGAAGACTTGCATGGACTTTGAGGTATATATGTGATACAAGTCATATATGATCATCGTTTCTTCATAGACCCGACAATGCTCCCCATTGCAGTACCTTGTACATGCCATATGTAGGTGCCACTATATGAGAAGTAGCCATGCCATGAGTATCTACAAGCCCTATGGAAGGACCGTTCTAAACCTGAGCGGACATCAAAATGGAAGGCAAGATGGCAAAAAGAGGAAAAAGCTCAAGACAATAGTAAGTCCAACAAGCAGGAAAATACATAATAGGTAACCCAGACCCAACCGATCCTAGTGATGACAACCCCCGCACCCGTTCCAAAACCAGATGAAAAATCAAAGACAACAATGCAGAAGGAGGGTGAGATCAAGAAAGAATAACAACAAGAAGCATGACCCTAAGGGCCAGCTAGGATAAGAGAATATGGTTTCCCAGATTTTGATAGATGTTCATGTGAAGACCTATCTTAAGAATCATTGTATTTGATTATGAATAAGTTAAAAGAAGATGACAAAGTGGGGGAAGTCATATTTGAGAGGGATGCATTTGTGTTCTAAAGGATGATCTCTATGAAACCCCTACAACCTTACAGGTACATGGTTGTGAGTGTAATGACAATATTCTCGTACCTTCTTGGAGATGGTATGCCCAATACACATATGGCTTATGACATGTTAGCGGAGTATACTAATAATAAGAAAGAGTCTGGCAAAAAAGAGTGACGATTACAACTCCTACAAAGTTAGCTACTAGAATTCATATTCCTACACTTATAGTATGAAAATCACTAGACTCTCATGGAAATAAACATCAAAGTGAAGACCATGGTCCTCTATAATAGCTCTAATGTGGCCTTCTCTCTAAAGAAGTACACTAATGCAACAACACCAAAGAGCATCACAGAAGAGAAAGTGCAAGCTTATGTAGAAGTGATAATTGTAATGATACAAATTCATGGAAGAGGATGTGAATCAAATGCCACTAAGGACTTCAAGAAACCATAATTCTACCATAGAAGCCCTCAACAAAAAAGCAACAATCCAACAATTGTGGTTTCCACTACCTTTACTGGATGTCATCCTTGGCTAAACGGGGAGTGAGGGTCAAAAGTATGTAGCAAGAGTGGTACCACACTCTATGTGGTGTCTATGTCGACATGTTGTTGTATTTCAGATGGGCATCCAAGGAATTCAGAAACGAAGAGTGAAACTAGCCTGTTTATTTCTGGCCTCTATCTTAGACACTATGGGACGAAGCGTATGATAAGTTTGTGAGGATTTATAAATGGGTGTGAAAAGTACCTCTCTTACACCATGTTCTCATTTGATGTGTCTGCTTGATTTTTTTCATTTCCTTATTTTGCAGTATTGCTAATTTTGATCTTGAACATACCCCCCTGTAAGGGAAATTTTGAAAAAAAATACATTTTTTGAATGATTACAATCATATATAGCAAGCACAGTTTTGGATCCAATTTTTTGTTAATATAGTCGTTACTCCCATTCTTAGACTTTTGTGTCTCTAGGCTAACTCATAGCATAATTATTTCAAGATTGAAGGATTTGGGTTATTTAATTTACCTAAAAGTATGAGTGTGATATTGTTTTAACATCAGCCTTACCTCAAGATAATGTAACAATGTTTGTCACCCCAAGATAAACTCTCAAAGTAAGGACTCAGCCTAACAAGCTCTTGATTGATCACTCTGCTCCTAAGCATAGTTAGGAAAGCTCATACCCACAACACAGAGGAAACAATTACCCCTTCTAGTGAAAAAATCCCTGCTTTGGGATCAAAGAGGGTTGGCGGCCCAAAACCATCCTTGAAACAAAATCTGATCACCCCAAGCCTATGAGCAAGAATGAAAGACGATCGGAATAAAATAACAAAAATTTACCCAAGAAGATGGAAAAAGTCTTCACCTAGCTAGTGTATAGATGCACTCAAACATGCCAATATGTCATGCCTGGTAGTGGAGTTTCAAAGACAAAATTTACCCACATTCCTTTCAAAGGGGACCTCACACAACAACCTAACATTACATCATAACCCATTTAGGTAAATCTTTCATTACAACAATAAACATGTGTCACAGAATCATTCTTACCCCGATCCCAATCCCACTGCCTAGACATTGGAAAGAGATTGAAGCACCCGTCTCTAAGTGGCCTAAAAGGATCTCTCACATTGGCATACACAATAAGAAATAATAACAATAAAATAAGAGATTTAATGAACAAACCAACCTAAATATGATATTTTGTAGATTTTTTCTATATCTTGTTTGCCTAAATCGAAAATCAAGACACAATCAATGCAATTGCATGGTATATTATGAGAAACAAGTAAAACAGTTTATATCAAAACAGTTTACTTGGTAGGACTTATATTCAAAATATACAACAAATGATTTTCCAAAACAATATTTGTTTGATAAGATTTTATTATGAGTTTCCCACTATGCTGATATCGAGAAGCATGCTTATATTTTATGTGGATCCATCACCCCAAGATGGGGGAGGTCACCAGGATCCTTTTCACTATATGAGGTAGGAGGTTAATTGACATGTAGAAGATCCATCCTTCAAATGAGGAGGTTGCTTGTACTCAATATCAACATTATCATCATCATAATCTGGGCAGTCATAATGGGAAGTATCATTTATGTTTTTAAGTTTGTCTCAACTATAATATAGGAAAATCGAAAGACTAATCAGTAGGGAACAATAGCTCAAACAAGAACATATTCAAGTATGAAAATCAAGAGGTACATAAAAATGTATCATCACTACTATTAGTCTATCCAATGAGGAGATATAATAGTAGAGTATAGATTCAAAGAATATATATATCAGAGTCTCAAGTAGATCCTAGATCAATAAATATATGGATCAAGAGTCAAGATCATGATATACACAAAGATCATGTACCAATTATTAAAAGATCAGGGTTCTTCATTCCTATTCAACCTGGGGGTTAGGTCATTCACTTTTGATCAACAAATGCCAAGATTTCCAACATTTATTCAAGTGACAAGTATATTTTTGAGTGTGAATGATCTACCTAGGTATTTTTGGAACACATAAGTTAACCCTCATTATCATGATTAACATTCAAGAGTGGTTAAGCCAACGAGGTTAGATCTAGATTTCTTAATTAGTCAAGTCATGATTTTAAAGTCTCAAGATACTCATCAGAGTCAAATATTAAGGCTTCCAAATATTAATCATGATTATTGAGTCATTTGACCAAAGTATAAGTTAGAGATCAAAATCTAGGTATATCAATGAAATCCATAAATAATTAGGCTTCAAAAGTATTTGAATCAATTCCTTGGTTTTGTTAATAAAATGAACTATTTATTTGTAACTTTTAAAGCTAGAAAATCAAAAGATACCATTATTGCAAGATTTGATCAATTATAATGAATTTGGGTAGAGAGTAGGGGAAAATACCTTAAACTAAAACAATGATGACCGTTTGATTCACAATGGATGGTCGTGATTTGGTCACAAAGGAGTGCATCTTTTTGTTTAAGATGGATTGGTTTGATCCTTGGTTCGTGGGTTGAATTCCTTGATAAATTGGTTCACAAGCGGTTCACTTGGCTTTATTGAAAGTGGTGAATTTCCTTTCTGGGTTGGCGGTTCTCAGTCACCTTCCTCTTTGTGCATACCTCTGCATGAGCCACAAAACACGATGGAGGGGTTAACAGGTGCAAAGAGGGTTTGAGGGCAGGAGGAGTAGGTGAAGGCCACTACAGTTCTGTTCGAGTTCGTGTCTTCCTCACAAAATGGAAGTACGTGATGAATTCTTCAGAGGATGAGATGTAGAAGAATGCCCAAATTGTAGTAGGTGGTAGTGTTGTTTGAGTAGTAGAGAAGATTAGGGATTAAATTAGGGAACACAATGCTGAGAGAGAGGGACATAGTGGGTTTTCTCACAAGGTGTGCTGGCAGCAAGCATTAGGGCCCCTTTTATAGTATTGAATGTTGGGTTCTAGAGTTAAAATGAATCTAGGGTGTAACCATGGCCTCCTGAGTGAGAAGGGGAGGCGAGGGGCAAGTTTTGATGGTGAGTTAGAGGTTTAATGGTAGTTAAAGTGGATATAGATGAGCGTGAAATTATGAGAGGAGTGTTTCTACTCACTTAGAACTTCAAATCACGGTAGTCTCGTGTTGATTGCTTCCTTCGGCCGCAATAACTCCTCCCGCTCATTGTTGGAGGTAGAAGATGACCCAACAACCACACAATCAGGCCAGAATCCATGGAGGTCAGATTTGGTGTCTGAGGTTCACCCTCTCCCCATTCCATGAATCGCTGACATGGAAAAGGGCCAATAAAAAGGCAAATAAAAGGAACTTTTAACATATAACTTCAAGAATTCATAAAAAATAGTAGGAATGTCCAGTTGAGGTGAAATTTGGACTAGAAGTTCCCAAAATGTGTAGAAAACTTAGAAAACATTTGATCACCAAAGGATAAAGTTACATGGAGAATTTTACTTCTTTGTATAAAGTGACAACTTAACCTAATTTGTAATGTCACAAATTATATAAAATCTATTTGGATCATTATATTTCAAATATGAATACCAATATTGATCAAGTAGCCAAGAAAAGTAAATTTAGGTCGTGAGTGAACATAATGAAGGAAAAAAGTAAATAAACCGTACTTATTCCAAAATGCACTAAATTGGTACTATCCAATCCAAGTCATATCCTCAAATATTGTAGCACCCCAAACTATATAGTCAAAATCATGTCCTCAAAAACTATAATCACATTAAAAGTATCTTGTAGACTTGTATTGATCAATCAAGAGGTCAAAAAATCATAGCTCATTGTTGGATTTAAAGTTCAAGCCACATCAGTACCAAGAGTCGAGATTATCCATCATGAATTAAATTCGGTCATGTACTATTAAGATTGTGATTCAAGAGTCAAGATTAAAATATCCAAAATTTCGAGTTCCAAACATGAAAGCCTAGGGTTTAAATTCCTATTCAGGTCATAGGTGTGGTCGTTCGCCAATAAACAACAATAAGCAATATTTTTCAAGATTTCAACATCAATTCCTTCATCAAGTATATTCGAGGTGGGTGAATTATACAAACATAGGTTATTTTTTGGAAATTAACCATATGCATATAATCAACATTACCATCCTTAAAATGCATTATTGAGTCAAGATCGTTTGAGTTCCCGATATATAAAAGTCACTAGTCATATCGTGGGTGATCTCAAGATCTACATGGGTGATTATAAACATGTTTCAAGATTTTGTACATCAATATCGAGAGTCAAAGTTTGTACATCAAAAGTCATTGGTCGAAACATAACAAATATTAGGGTTTAAATTCCTATTTAGACCTTAGGGGAGATCATTCATCGATATTTAATTCCTAGCAACAATATTCAAGTAATATTTGTGATATAAATCAGTACTTTTTATATCTTGGTATTGAGGTTTGCAAATGATCTAGACTTAGGTCTTTCTAGGAATTTAACCACAAGCTATAGTCAACATTGTATTTGAAATTGGGTTTCAAGATTGAGTATTAGCATTGTCATAGGCCTACCCTATTTGAGACTTAGGTCAGGAAATCAAATTGAGTCTAAGGGATTACCTTTCCAACTCTAGAAAATCAAATATGATGACAATTTAGAGGTAGTCATAAATAGGGAATAAAATTTCAAATTTCAAATATATAGTGAGTACAAGGTCATTTCAAAAAGTTACAAAGGGTTTCATAATCAACTGATCATAATCTACACTTAGAATTGATTTCATTGGTTCTTTCATTGCTAGATTTTGTGATTGAACATGTCCTCCTTTGCAATTCCAATCTCTATATTTGTCTCTATCTCCATAACTATGGGCTTGGATGTAGGGGTAAAGGCAGTCATGGTGGTTTGGAATCCTCCAAGAATTATCGATGTTGTGTATCTTGCCCATTTGATCATAGCATCCATTAATATCTTGTTTTGTACTTCTGAAGCATCATCCTTGGTAGCCTTTATTTGTTCATTCTCTTCACCATCAACATTGTTGAGCATGGGTCTTTTTCCCTTTTCTACAACATCCTCAACTTCTTCTTCAAAAACTTTCTTATTCTCAATCTTCCTTTTATCAATCTTCCATTCTCGATCATTAGAGGGTCTTGCCCTTTGACTATGGTTTTGTGGGGCCATCTTCAAGGTACATCCATTTATGAATCATTTAATCACATAGATCGAGTTAAGAGTATATCAAATTATAGGATATTCATCTATATAGTTTCAAATTTTATTTTACAATTCTTTTGATTCCCATACCACCCAAAAATAGGGAGAGTTTATATCCAGTCATGATACCTAGAAAAGGAAGAGACAAGGAGTCAACATACTTCAAACTAATAGGTGGTGTCTGTATAATCCTTAGAGAAAGGATAAGATAATTGTGTGACTCTATTGGGTTTCAACGGTGAACCTTTAGGTCCAATTTTGGATCAATTAAATCAATATAGAGAGGGGAACCTCAGTCATCATGTAGATAGATAGGAGATGATTATGCCAGAACCCCAAGCCTAGAAACCTCAATTTTCACCATTATGGACTTTAGGGTTTCCTGGGTTCAGGGGACTCGAGATATTATCAACTTAAAGTATATGGGAGTGTGTATGCTCTGATACCAACTGTCACGGAACTTTTCTTACCCCAATCCCAATCCCACTGCCTAGACAGTAATAAAGAGATTGAAGCACACAAGAGATTGAAGCACCCATCTCTGAGTGGCCCCAAATGATCTCACACACTGTCATATACAATAAGAAATAATAACTCATAAAACAAGAGATTTGAAGAACTAACCAACCCAAATATGAAATTTTGTAGATTTTTTTCCATATCATCAGAGTTTGTCATGAGGAAGTGACTTAGTCAATTATTTATAATAATCCATCTTGTTTGTCTAAATCAAAAATAACAACACAATCAATGCAATTGCATGGTACACTATCAAAAATAAGTAAAACAATATATATCAAAATGGTATACTTGGTAGGGCTTATATTCAAAATATACAACAAGCAATTTTCCAAAACAATATTTGTTCGACAATATTTTATTATAAGTTTCCCATTATGTTGATGTCGAAAGCATGATTATATTTTATGTGGATCCATCACCCTAATGAAATAGGGGAGATCACCAGGCTCCATCTCTCCATATGAGGTAGGAGGTCAATCGACATGTACAAGTTCTACCCCCTAAAGGAGGAGGTCGCTTGTTCTTAATATCAACATTATTAACATTATCATCATCATAATTTAGGAAGTCTAATGGACAATATCATTTACGTTTACAAGTTTGTCTCAAATGAAATATAGGAAAATTGGAAGACTAATCAGTAGGGAATAGTAGCTCAAACAAGTACATAGCCAAGTATACAAAATAAGAGGTACATAAAAAATGTATCATAAATACAATTAGTCTATCCAAGGATAAGATATAATATTGTACCTTTCACTAAAGATTACATTATAGATTCCAAGAATAAATAGATCAAAGTGTCAAGTAGATCCTAGATCAATCAAGATGTAGAAAAAGGGCCAAGATCATGATATACACAAATATCATGCACCAGTTATTACAATATTACAGTTTTTCATTCCTATTCAACCTTGGGGTTAGGTCATTCACTTTTGATCAACAATTTGAAAATTTCTAACATTTATGCAAGTGTCAAGTATATTTTCGAATGTGAATGGCCTACCTAGGTACTTTCAGAACACATAAGTTAATCCTAACTATCATGATTAATATTCAAGAGTGGTTAAGACAACAAGGTTAGATATAGATTTATTAATTAGTAAAGTCATGATTTTAGAGTGTCAAGATACTCATCAGAGTCAAATATTAGGGTTCCAAGATATTAATCATGATTATTGAGTCATTTGACAAAAGTATAAGTGATAGATAAAAATATAGGTATATCAGTGACATCCATACATAATTAGGCTTCAAAAGTATTTTCAGTCGATTCCTTGGGTATTTCTAATCAAAATGGACTATTTATTCATAATTTTTAGAGCTAGGAATCAAAATATACCATTATTGCAATATTTGAACAATTATAATGAATGTTGGGTAGAGAGGGGGAAATACCTTAAATGGGAAAAAGGCGGCCGCTCAATTCACTATGAATGGCTAGGATTGGGCCATGTTGGAGCACGGCTTACTGGTTTATATGGATTGGTTTGATCCTTGGTCAACATGTTCAATTTCTTGATTTACTGGTTGACAAGCGGTTCACTAGGTTTTATTGAACTGGTGGATTTCCCTTCTGGGTCAGAGATTCTTGGTCGCCTTCCCCTTTACACAGACCTCTGCATGTTCCATGTAATGCGACATAGGGGCTTGCTAGTGCAAAGAGGGCTTGGGACAGGAGGAGCAAGTGGAGGTAGCTACAGTGCCATTCGAGTTCATCACTTCCTCGCGAGATGGCAGTAGGTGACAAATTCTTGAGAGGATGCGAGGAGGAAGGATGCCCAAATTGCACTAGGTGGAGGTGGCCTTCGAGTAGAAGAGAAGATCAGGTAAGAAATTAGGGTACCTAAGGCCAAGAGAGAGGGAGAGAGTGGGTATGCTCGCAAGTTGTGTTGGCGGAGAGAATTGGGGCCCATTTTATAGTACTAAAGGTTGGCTTTTAGGGTTAAAACAAATATAGGTTGCAGCCATGGTGTCCGAGTGAGAAGGGGAGGTGAGGGGCAAGTTTTTATGGTGAGTCAGAGCTTTAATGTTGGACAAAGTGGGTATAGCTGAGTGCTAAATCATGAGAGGAGTGTTTCTACTTGCTTAGAATTTCAAATCACAACCGTCTTGAGTTGATTGCTTCCTTCGGTCGTAATAACTTCTCCCCGCTGATTGTGGGATGTAGAAGACGACCCAATGGCGACAGGATCAGACCAAGAACCATGGGGAGTTAGATCCAGTTTCTGAGGTTCGCCCTCTCTCCATGCCATGAATCGTTGATGTTGAAAAGGGCCAAAAAAGGCAAATAAAAGGAATTTTTAGCATATAACTTCAAGAATTCATAGAAAATAGTAGGAATGTCCATCGTATGTGAATTTTGGACCAAAAGTTCAAAATAAATGTTTTTAACACTTAGAAAATGTTTGAGAACCAAAGGAGAAAGTTACATGGACAATTTTACTTCTTTGGATAAAGTGATAGCTTAACCTAATTTGTAATACCACAAAGTATATAAAATCTATTTTGATCACTATATTTCGAATTTTTGTATTAATATAGATCAAGTAGCCAAGAAAAATAAATTGAGGTCGTGAGTGAACATAATGAGGCCAAAAAGTAAATAAACCATACTTATCCCAAAATGTACTTTGTCACAACATGACTGAGAGAACCTAATAAGGGTAGGAAACATTGTAGCCTTACCCTACCCCATCAAAATAGCTAAGATCTCCAAAAAAGAGTTGGGTGTGAAAGCTACCTCAGTCAGAACCTTGAGAAAGTATGACCTAAAAAAAGAGCATCAATCTATCGTGATAGAGAAACCCTTCCTCAGAAGAAGGTCATGACAGACAACACAAGTGTCACAACTCTAGATCCAAGAGGGAGAGTCTTGGGATAGACAACACCTAGTCACACTACATTTGTCTCAATTTAAGGCTGATGTAGTGACATTCTTCACACTCACCAAAACAATAATTTAATACATCCCTGTGAAGTTGTTTGATGCTTTAATTCTACATGTTTGACTAAGTGAAGAATAGACTCTAAGTTTGGGTGGGTTGATAACCTCCAAACTTGTGTATATTTGAGTGTTTGTTTTACCATCACACTATTATTTGATTATGTTTTATCAGGATAAAACTAGTGATTTTTGATAGTTTTGATATAGTTACCTAAACTCACCCCTTTTTCATATTTGTAAAGAATACATATTTTGGCGGTCACCAAGCCTGAAATTAAGTGATCGCCGAATTTATGACCCCTTGGTGACCGATGTGAATTGCATCAAGTTAAGGGGAATTGACTTTGTGATCTCAACAACCACCAGACCATCTAACCTTGGTGTATGATGGTCATAAAACACTTCTAAATGGCAATATCTCAGTAATCTCTAGCTTCAATGGTCGGCAACCACTGATCTAAGGACAAGTTCAGTCATCATCGATTCAAGTGACCACTAGAAGTGATCATATAAGAGATTGATGAAACCTCATTGATAACCATTCTCACAACCTCATAGGTTAATGAAGGATTAGAACTTCAATGACCACTGAGGTTTTAAGTCAGTTACCTCATGAACCAGTGTCCATCAATAAACACCCACTTCATACATGAAGGGGGCACGACATGTGAGAGACAACGAAGTGCTTTTGTAGTCTAGAGCCTCCATTCAACAATCATTGGTCCTAGATCTCTAAAGAAAAAATTTAGAAGAGAGAGGATTCCATCCATCATCAACACCAACAAACTATCCTTTGAAATAAGGACTAGTCGCTTATTTACACCCACACCAGAACCATATTTGAAGGAGGCATGCATCAGTTAGTTGTTTTTGGTTAGAATTGGAGTATCTCCCTTCTTCTCCTTGAGGTTTGTTGATCCTCCTCCATATACTACATTCATTTCATCATTCTCTCTCACACAACACTACTTTTGTAAATTTGTAGCACTACTCATGAACATGAGTGCCTAAACATCTAACTTGGGTCGGAAGTAGCCAGTAAGGGCACATTTGGATTGTAGGATATGACTGGATCATAGAAAATGCTGAAATTTGTTAGTCCAAGAATCACAAACAGTTGGAGTTTTAAGAAATTAAGAAAAAGCAACATACATTTGCTTTATCCGTATGCATTTGCTGCATTTTCAAGCCAGTTAGGGATCGGTCCGCAACAATATGGATATTGACCAGACAGAGAGGTATATTACACATCGATGAGCTATATTAGTAGGTCATAGATGGAAACTACCACCCGCAATCAGAAGTAGCTTATCAGATGTTGGTGTATGATAGTTTTGAAATGGAATCCAAAATGTAGAATGCCAGTATTATCAGAAAACCTAGATTTTATTCTTTTTACACCTCCTTCTAATCAAACATATGTTTTTTTCTTGTTGGACCTAGAAGTACAATCCATTAAAGAAGAATATGTAAAGCATATGTGCCCTAAGGCTCTCCCAACATGTAAATTCTTATATTCGTGAATATATGCTCTTAGCAAAGATCATCTACATAGTCTTGGTCTTGATGCTTCACTTGTATGATTAGATACCATCTTGTGATATTTGATTGTTAGTGCCTCAAAATAGTAGTACTAATATTATCTAAGTGTTATGGAGTTTCATGAATGCATGAGAATGTTGGAATTCTTAGGCTAAATGGTCATATGGTTATGTTTTATAGTTGTTTGTTTGCCATCTCAAGAGAGATTTAACCTTATAATCTAGATCTTTACTAAGCTCAAGAGGGGAGGGAATAGACATATTTGATGATTTATTGTAACCTTGATAAGTGTTTACTACCAGTGTGAATATTGCATGCTAGTGAGAGACCTTAGATGTTGAAACCCAATCCAAGTTCCCATCCATACTTTTTATATCGATCTTTGTTTCTACTTGTTTCCTTGTTTTGTTTTCTGACTTTTTTTTACCTCTTTTTCTTTATTTTTTGGTTGAAGAAAAATTGTTCTGTAAGGAACATTGAAATTTAATCTACCCTCTTGGTTGGTGTAATTGAGCCAAGGTTCTATGTTTTTATCACTTACCACCCCTTGTCCCTGTGGATCGACCCTAATTTACTACATCAGACCATGTAGAATAATTTTTGGGCATGAGTGTCGGGTTATAAATTTAAGAGTCTGATTACTCTAATCAGATCCTTTTTGGATGTGTGATTTAGGTCATTCAACCTATTCCACCCTATTGTCTCGATCCAATGATAAAACTAGAAATTAATCTAATATTATTTTTTGCAACCTTGGAGTTACCAACAATTAATTATATTTGTGTTAAATACTAGTTCTTCTTGGCTACTTTGACCAAAATTATTCTAAAAAATATTTTCCTATGGTTAGATATTGAACTATACTATAATTTAATCCTTACACTTGTTGGTGGTGATTTTGTACTTGTTTAGATAACAATTCAGGGAATCATCCCCTTGTGAATTTGCCTATGGAATTATACTCACATAAACTACATCTAAATATCATAATTTGGAGAAATTTATTTATTTATTTATTATTAAATAAGACATTACATATCCATCACATGTTATAGAATATGAGGTTTTTTTTCAATAGGCAATGTTTTCCCATACAAATAATAACCCATTCAAAACCTTGACCACAAAGAAGAAAAATTGAAAATAGACTATCTAATCGTGAAGGATTATGAAAAGAACATAATGATGAAGAGACAACATGGAATCCTAGTATGTTACAATCTCTCCCATTTAGACTCTTCATGTCCTTGTCAAGGCTCAATTATATGGCCTCATAATATTTTTCCCATTTCAGTGCAGACCGGAATGGCCCATGGACACCCAACTTCCGACCACACCAACTAATGCAAGGGTGGCTACATCACAATGGATAGCTTATTCCAACATGCTTGTACTGCATGGCTCAATACTGGAATGCCACATGCCCATGTGGACGCCACCTACTATAGGGATTTTGGATCTGATACCATTTATACCACCCAATCTTATTGCCCAAGTCTCTAATAGAGTTTCTAGAATGGCGAATGGCCCCAAAAACCACCACTAACCTTAATAGTGTGATATGTCCTCACTCACATACAGCACAACAACATCCTGACTAGTCATCCATCCTAGTACTACTCCAAGTTGAGCATGCTTAACTATGGAGTTATTAGTGATGGGCTCCCTAAAAAGGAGGTGCACCTTGGTGATACAGGTAGTCCAATTATTTATTAAAAGACCATGTTTTTCAAGGCCTCAAATCCTAGTATTTTACAATATCCCCCATATATACTCTTTACATCTTTGTCAAGGGTCATCTATGTGGCCTCACAATATTTCTCCATTTTACTGCAAACCCATAATGGCCCATAGAGACCCAACTCCTAATCATTGCAACTAGCGTGAGGGAAACTACATCACCATGGATAGCCCTTTCAAACATGTCTGGGCTCCATGGATTAAGACTGACATGCCACAAGCCCATGTAGGCCCCAGGTAATGGAGGGGTCATCAATTTGATACCATACTTATAAGGAGTGGGTACCTAGAGGGGAGACACTAAATTACTTGAATTATAGTACATCATCCTTTATGAAAAATTATTCCCAAGTTTTTCATAGGATAGTTTTATATTTTTTATAATTGACAATTCATTAATCCCGCTTCCAGGGGTTTCAAACTTATGACCTCTTTATTATACAACATCCATTTAACCACTTAAATGCCACTACATTGGCAGTTTTCTATTGTTTCACATCAAATGTACAACACCTTTCACCCTCCATACCATATTTTGTAAGTTCTCCAAGATATGATTCGGTCAATTATGTCATGTCTTCCTACTTCCAATGGCTCAGAGCTTGGATTACACCCAAACCCCATTCATAGGATGTTATTAATCATACATAATTGGATATGTATGTCACATATATTTATAAGTAGTTCTCTATTAATCAACATAAGAATAAATTAAAATGGAAGGAAAATAAAAACATCAGGCTATATGAGAGAGAACATCTGAACAAGATAATAAGGGCAAATTATATCATAAGGCTAACGATAATACAAGGACAAAATAAATCAGGATAAAAGAGAAGATTGGGATAAATTATACCTTGGAACCCAAGTATTATAGTAGTATGAACTCTTCAATTTTGCAAGATAATACATTGTATAATAAAATAGGATAAGTACATATCTCTAAACTAGTCTTGATTCAAAGTAGTTGTCATGAAGAAAAATGGATCTAATTCAAACCCATGATTTTTAGATGAATTAAGGTATTATAAGGTTAATCCAAGAGCAATATGAAAATATATTTTTGCTCAAGGTTCAACATCATGGAAGATGATGACACATGGCTAATGAATGTAGTTCAATCTTATCTTGTGATGAATTTCATTAAAACATGAATATTAATAAACACATATTACAATTCTCTGGATATGCCTGAAGATCCTTTTTTCACTTGTTAACAAAAATGTACAATTAACAACTCATGAACCAAGTTAGGTCGTATAACATATTTGGTGACACAGATACAATGTTATAGACCCAAGAACTTCCTCTTCCTTAACTTTCTAGGTATATTGTAGAAAACATCCAGAAAGATATATATCTTCTAGTTTAACATACCAAGTAGTTGAAGAACATTGTCATAAAAAATAGGCCATGGAAGCTATAGTAGAACATGACACCACTTATGCTCGAGGTAGCTTATGGAATTACTGTTGTCTATAACAAAAACATATGATTTGTTGTGATCCATGAACTACAATTTTTTTAAGGTGGTACCAGTCGCTATAACAAAATCTACTTTTCTAAGAATTCTGGGATAAAATGTTCATAGATGGGGAGACCATTTACGACCCAACTTTTATTTTCTAGTAATTTTAGGGTTATTGGAAGTGTATATGTTATAGTTACTAGCTAGCTTTTTTTATGTATATCTAAATTAGTTATTTATTCTTACTTCAATATTAATCTAGATAATTCAAGGGTACGTTTTATGTATATGTTGACATTAATAATAATGGAGATAAAATCATATTGAAAAAAATTACACATGCAAGTTTGAAAAATTTTTGAACTTGATAAATAATTTGATACATTGATGCAACATAACCATCAACTAGTGGGTCCTTTTTATTGATAGAAAACCCATTTGTAGATCACATTGATAAGATGTAGGCCTCATTGATCGTCCACTATAGTTGAATAAAAGACACATTGAATGGGCCTCATCAATTAATGTTGGCATATCAATATGGGACCACCAATTGAAGCAATCATATTCAAGAAAGTTCCATGCATTAATACGTGGCTTGTTTCTAGTTGCATAAAGAACTTTTATAGCACAACACTATGACTGGAAAGTCATGTAGATATTTCTTAATTCTGCCAGAGAAACCCATCACACATATGCAAAAATCTCTAGTCATTCAATATTCCTCATATACAAAAATAGATGTACAAATCACAAAATCCAAAAGGTTGAAAATTTAGAGGTATGTTTTGGGATAAATTATGAAGAACATGAAAAACAACTCAGAATTGTAAACCTAGTTAATCTGAGGTAACTGGGTTCTCATGGCTTCTTTCTTTTTCTATACCTCTTTGCTTGGGAGAAATCAGTCCTATGGATGTGTTGAGCTTCTACTTTTTCTTTCTCCTCTTCCATTCTACTATAGGTGATGCCCACAATTAAAAGGATACTAACATGATCTATTATAGGGATATTGGGAGTCTTTGATCAAGTATTATATGATGTCATCCTAAATTCAAGTTAGATATCAAGCATATGATTTGACCAAAGATTTTATATATATAAGGAATATGAGTAATGATGAATGATAAAATCATCTTTTAGTCACATCTAGCATTATTAAAGAGAAACCATGAAGAACATGTATCACCCTACATTTTGAGTATATTATAATCTAAACCATTCAGCCCTAAACTCAAGATTTTGTTATATGATTTACTGAAAGAGATTTGTTGTGTGGATTATGGCTTAATTAAACCCTACATTTATTCTACTTCAATATTTTGTTGATTTGAAATGAGAGAATATTGAAGCACACTTATAAATATGTTTTTCTGTACATCTAAAATAGTGTGATATATGTTAAAATGTGTGTTGAAGTCATTTTCCGGCTTCTAATAATGAATTCAAGATAGTAAAGTGTAGTTCTTTATAGTATCTTTATTTTTAGATTATAAACTTCAAGCAACTATACATACAAGACTTATAATAGGTCAATTGTAATTCACTCCACAAAAATTTATAATGAGTGTTTTGAATGTAGAGTGAAGTAACAAAATGTATACTATACACTTAAGAAAAGAAACTAAATAACCAATTACACTTTATTTTTATGAACACCACAGAATCCATGATTGTTGTCTACATCGTGAAGGTGGAAACATGAATATAGACTAGAAATTACCATGATGGGGTAGCTTGAGTGTATTAATGGGGTATGAGGGACTGGGCCCAAGAAGGATATTTTCCTTAAAACAATTTCATACCCTACTTTTATTTGAGGTTTCAGTGGTAGCAAGTGCTCATGAATTCATTTACTTACTACTCATACCAGAAGAAAAATGGTCTACCATACATAAGATAGTAGATGAAAACTATATTAATTGTAATCTTGTCTAAATTTATATTGAATGATTATGTATTGATCCTTAAAAACAATAGTAATCACAATATTGGGTTTGAACACTATGTATCTTTGCACTTTTGGTACTCTTCTATTCTTTAAAGTAACTACTGCAAGTTCATATAACTATTTGATCCATTATGAAGATATCCACCATCTTTTAAAGATAAAAATCAATAATATACCAATCTATAGTATCACCTTCATTGGATTTTGTTGGGGTTAATATTCAAAAAGGTGCCTTTGATTATAGAATAAGTTGGTCTTTCAAAATAATAGAAATCACAATTTTGTCTATGAACATCATGTATCTTTGGGATTTTGGTACTCTCCTATTCTTGAAAGTGTTGCAAGTTCATATAACTATTTGATCATTATACCTACCTATGTTTCACCTAAAATAACAATGATTGTCTATTCCTACTTGCTAACGATTATGAAAATTTATTGTCAAGTACCATAGTTGGTCTTTCATACTAAAAGTATACATGGAAACTCTTTTATTTAGGTCCTTACAAGACAATATTGTATATTCTACCGATAATTTATATTAGGTTAATTTTCAGTTGACTGATTGAAACAACAACAATCATGATAATTTCTTTGAACATCATGTATCCTAGGATTTGATGAATATGATTGTGTCATCCACAAACTAAATGATGTTATCAACACACACATTGGGTCTATCAAGTAGAAGATAGTGTCCAATTGAATGAACCGTTCCAGAATGGATGTGATAATGATAAAGAGGTATTTAGATACAATATCTCCTTGTGTAAGTTCATTAAGATTTAGAAATATCCAAAGGCATCTCCATTGATAATAACACAGAACGGACATGTATTGATGCAGGAATGCATCTAATGAATCCATATGTCGAGAAAATCGTATCCATGGAGGCACTTGAGAAGAACGGACATGTTTATGTTGTTGAAAGATTTCTCAAAATCAAATTTAAGGTTTATGAGTGGGGTATTTTGTGTATGACCTCTGTAGTAAGGAAGCAATGTATGCATCATGAATATATCTATTATGGTAGGAAAGCACATTGTTATTGTTGAATAATGTGTTCTAGGTAAGGTTTCATCCTCATATTAAGAACATTTTATATGATCTTAGATGAGGTGTTGATAAGGCTAATAGGCCTCAAATCATGAATGGATGTGGGTTGATCTTTCTTTTAATCACATCAATGTGTTTTTGGTTAATAAGTTTGATATGTCATGAAATGTATGATTTCATGAGGATGGTGTGAAAGTGATTAACCTTGTCTTTAATGTGTTCCCATGTGGATCTATCGAAGTCCATGCTAAATTCATCAGGACCAAGTGATTTATCAATGCCAATTCTAGTCTTAGTATTTTTTATTCTAGAGTTTGTGAAAGGGCCCATGAGGTTTTTAATGGGGAGGATTTTGATGTGACGTATGGTGTCTTTTTCTAGTGGTGTAATGCATGGTGATGTGTGACCATTATTGAACAAATGTTTGAACAAGTTGACTGGATGTGAGATGACATATGTTGGCTATGGGATTGTGTAACCATGTTGTCTAGGTTGTGGATTGTGGATATTTTTTATTTTGTTATTTCAACATGCATACAAAAATTTGTGTTTATATCACCTTCCTATTGAAACCTTTTTTTAATGAGGTTCATCTTATTCAGCATGCCCCTCACGTAGGATAAAAGGATTCATCATGATTACATTAGATCATCATCAAAAGTGTCAGACACCTCATCTAGAACATCCACACCTCATACCCTCCCAAGTACTTACATAAAGGGATCTATGTATCATTAGCATACCCACATCATCTCATAAGTTCCATGCTCCCTTCTACTTACCATCAGATTGGGCAGTGAAGATGTCAAAGTCCTCATCCTCCATGTAACCTGTAAAAGCATCGTTACAGTAAGAACCATCCATATACCTATTGGAAGAGAAACTAGATTACTCCTCAAAGCACCAACTCGGGAGTGTAGGGAAATATGTCTACAGAGCAGGTAGAGGAAATTAAAAAAAATTATGTACCATCTTCCCATAATCAGCAGATCGCATCAGTTAATATAAGAAAGGAAGGATGGTTTTGAGGATATACCTGGGCCTGGAGCAAGTCCAGGGACATCTCCTTGTTGTTGTTATTGTGCAACTCCGACTCCCGATTGCACTGGGACTCATTTGACTACTCCTCCAAGGACACAAGACTCACACGTCATCTTTTTTAGTAGTTCCTCGCATCATAGGTTGTTGGTTGATGATGCTCTCCTAGAGGCAGACAACTCCTATCATCTTGCTAGAATAGACATGAAGGAGTTGTGCCTCTTGTTGGTGTACTAGTCACCAACTTTCTCTCCCACAACAATTATCTCAATTTCTCTCTCCCTTATTGTTCCTCCTAGTAGGGTAGAACTTGCTTGGGCTCTCATGGTTACCACAACCAGATGGGACAATATTTTTCAGAGAAAATGTTTCTCAATTGTCTGTTTTGTGCTCTGGAAAGCCCCAGTACCCCCTCTATTTATAGGAGGGGTTTGCATCCAAGTTCCCAGTCGATACAGGGGTGGAAGGGACCGGATGATATTGAATTTTTGTAACATTTCTAGAAATTTTGCAACCTACGACAGCCCAAACGGTCGTCTGGAAACCCAGATGGTCGTTTGCCACAGTCCAAATGGCCGTTTGCCACAATCCAGAGGTCATTTGGTTGTTTTCCAATTTACACAAAATTGGCACCTCAGTTCCCATCAATGTTGGACATTAATTTTCTTGCACAACAAGTAATGTACAAGAGATCTCTCATGCATGATATTGATGTTCTTAAATCTGAAAATAAGGACAAAGATTTTTCTTTGCAAGGTTTAGAATCTAAAAATGGTGTTTATCTTTCTAATATTTCTTTGCTTGAAATAGAAAATGCCTCCTTTCTTGCTAAAATCAATGTTCTTGAATCTTGTTCTAGTATAGAGAATGATGTTTCTACTCTCCATATTGATAGAGATTCTTATTCAACTAAAGCTCTTTGCTTTGAAAATGATCTTTTGCATGCTAGAGATAATATCAATCATTTGTCTTCTATTATTGCTTCTCTTATGCATGATAATGATAGTTTGAGATCTTCTTTGCAAAGATTCTTAGTTGGTAAAAAGAATCTTAATGGCATCCTACATCATACTACTAAACAAATTGGTAAATGGTTTAGGATATGATAGTAGTCAAAGGAACAACATAGGTAAAGGACCTCCAATATTCCATGGAGAATCCTCTAGTTCCAATACTATGGGCACATGTAACTATTGCAATGATATTGGTCCTTATTCTACTTGTTGTCCTTTAGGAAAGCACCCAAGAGAAATAGGTCTTGGGTTGCTAAACTAACCCCTCCAGACCCAAAAACATGATTGGGGACCATTTCATCTTTCTTCTTGTAAGCATCTTGAAAATGGATTGACATGAGCTATGTATTTGCAAATTGACTTCCTCAATCCATATAAAAGAAGAAAGGTGAGATGTGCATGAGGTGGAGACAAGTAAAAAAGGAATGGTAAGAGAAAAGGTAAAGGTTCTCTTGATTATAACCAATCCTAACTTATTTTGTCAAGATAGTGTGCACATATGGTTTTTGAGTCAAAAATGGTATTTTGTATTTCTCTTCACACTCTTGCTCAAAAACTATTTCTAATACTTTTATAGTGCATTACTAACTTGCTTACACATGTTTGGATATGGTTTGTATTTTTATCATGTCTCTAAATATGTTTTTATGAGATATATGTGTCTTTTCACAATAGCTTTATCGGTCGAGTTTGTCCTATTAGAAACTCGACCTATAGGCACCAATGTGTGTTTCCAATAGCTGTCGTCGGTCGAGTTATCGCTACACAGAACTCGACTGAAAACATTGTGCACAGAATATAAATTTGGCTTACTGAATGAGAATTTCCCTCTCAACTAGATTTTCTCAACCAATAGCCTTATTCTTTGGCTGTCTCATTTGGTACCTTTATATATGCATATTTCCATGCTTCTAAATTTCCTATCTTACTTACAACTCTATCTTTCTAATTGCTCTAAATTGGTATATGTATATCTTGTAATTACTTACTTTGAGTTATTTTGCAGGTTTTGATGATGATCTCTTTGGATCCCTTGGTTCTGTCTAAAATTACTTCTATTGTACTTTAACTTGCTACATCTATCTAGGTGTATATCTACCTTGAGGTTCTTAGTGGTAATCATCTTATGGTAAGGATGCATATATTCTAGTAAGCTATATCCTTTCATGTTTCTAAAATTGCTTATCTTTTTGGATGGATATATCTCTAAATCTACTCATCGCTTGCTCGTTATCTTGTGTATCTCTTGCTATGATCTAGATCCTACTAGTAGTCCTAACTTGTAATATCATCTACTAGTAGTTCATATACATGTAGTTCTAACCTTGTTTATAATTGGTATCTTTGCTCATCTAGTGGTATTTCACTATATGCTACGCTTGTATCTTGTCTCATACATGCTCAAGCTTGTTACTTGAATTGTATATCTACTATATTGAGTTGCTTGAATAATACTGTGATGCCGGATACATATATCTACATTATATGTAGAAATTGGAGCATTTTTGGATTTCATGTAGATTTTGCTCTAGTTTCAGTTTTTGGTGCAAGACTAGTGTTTTTTATGCAAAAACGGCCTTCTAAGAAAGACTCATGGCTATGCATGAGCCCTGACACTTTTTGGGAAAATTCGGTCATATTGAGGGTCAAACCTGCATTTTATTATTTTTCTAGCGACAGTTTGTCTTGCATTTAGGGTTGTTCAAGTACATGCTTTAACTTACTTTTGTTTCTATGCTTGGACAAGCCCCTAGTTGTACTCTTATAATCTCCTTATATAAATTTTTGTTATCTCCTTTCCTTTAACAAGTGGTGTTTCTTATTTCTTCATACCCCCACTTTTTGAAATCAAAAAAGGGAGAAAGGTATGTCTTCTTTTGACAAAATAGGGAGAATGCATGTCTTACATGAAAAAGAGAAGCATGTCCATGTAAGGGAGAGAAGGTAAAGGGGAGAATACATATTTGTGTAGAATGAGTAGAAGACGTAGTATTCTATAAATGTTATGAAAGCTAACCATGCAGGAGAAATAGCATCAATTTAGGGGTGGTACGAAAACTCTACTAGAATCAATTGAGGGGGAGCATATGAACTCGATCCTATTGAAACACCTAGGTTTCTCCAAAGGTATGACTTTATTTAAATGCTTTCAATACATTTATGGAATGGTTTGTCATCTTCAAAAGGGGGGAGAATGTTGACTCAAGATCTAAATTGACAAAACCCTTGTTTTGATGATGACTAAACTATTCCAATTAATTGTGTCTAATGTTTGTACTTGAGTGATTTCAGATTAGGTATAGACACACTCCAAATGCCCTAACTTGCACATCTCAATTTGGAAAAGACAAGTCAAAGTCAATGCAAGTGCATGTTTTTGTAATATGGTGTAAATCCATTAGAATCATGTTGTAAATCACTTGTAATGGTTGTATGACTTGTAATTAAGCTTAGAAAAAATCAGGAGCACTTAGATCAAATATTTAAGCACTCAAAAGTCATTTTCCAAATTCACATCAGGTTGTTCATCGGTCAAGTTGCAAACTCAACCGATCCTTAATGGATCTGGAAAATGACTTTTGATCTATCGAGTTTACACTTCATAGAACTCGAATGATCCCTCTGCTGAATACAACTGATTTAAGTGAATCGGTCGAGTTACCCCAGGACAAAGTCAACCGATGGCCTAAATTTGGTCTTGTCTCTTAGTGGGATCGGTCGACTTACCTTTATAGAAACCCGACCGATTGCACTATACGGAAAAATGTAGAAAAGTGTTTCTAGCCATTTTGGAGTTGCTACAAGTGAAAATATATCTGTTGCAAGCCACAAAATGGCTAGTTTTCGGTCTCAAGTGTTACCAAAGGCTTTTAGGCATCCTCAACTATAGATAGGACCCCTTGTGCTTCATCCCATGGTTAGCCAAGCACTATGAATGTCCTTATTCTATAGTTGAGTGATCCTACAACCTCCTCTCTCTCTCAGCTTAATCACTTACTACCTCCATTAGAGTGAATAGGAGATTTGTAAGAGAGCTCATCCTACATGTATATCTTGTGAGGCTCTCACTTCAACCACCTCCCATTCTCTCATTTCAACCATGAAGATGAAGGTTCTCTCTCTTAGCTAAGAGAGGTGAAGTAGAATAAGGGAAGGAGTCCCTTGGTAAAGATCAAGTTTGAAGACTTGGAGCAAGAGTGGGTAAGCCCTTGGTGAAGGCATACGACTCCTTGCTCAAGTGGGTAAGTCCTTGGTGTAAGCTTCTCCGAGTGAAGGTGAAGTCAAAGGCTGAAGATCCAAGAAGAGTGGGTGATTCCCAGAAGGTTGAAGACTTGTGCAAGAGTGGGTACGTCCTTTGAGAAGGTCGAAGACTCATTGCAAAGTGGGTAAGTCCTTGGTAAGTTTGAAGACTCCTTGTATTGGATAGGTAAGTCCTTTGATTGGTCATGTATTATAAGTCTTATGAATGAATATAAGAGTGCAATGGTTAATAAATCCTAGAGGTTGACCACCTCTAGGTAAGTGGACTAACATACTTCAAATTGAAGTGTGGAACCACTATAAATATCTTGTCTATTGGTGTATGTTCAATGTCTCTCTCCCTTGCTATGCATGTTTTACTTGCACTCAAATTTCCTATTTAACAACCTTATCTTGTGATATATCTTGAAGGTCTAATGAATTTTGTTTAAGTGCATTCATCTCTATTCACCCCCATCTAGATCATCCAATCACCCATATAGGATCCAACATAAAGGATCTTAAAGAGAAACCAAGAGCTTTCCCAACCTACCCCTAGTGGACAAGAGTGAATCCAAAGCAAAGAACTCCACGAATGGTGAAAAGGAAGATGAAAGTTCAAGAAAAAGCCCCCAACACAAGCATGGTACCATGAAACAGTCATATAGTCTATGCCAAAATCACAACAAAATCATAGGGTTGGAGCAGCTCCAAGTAAGTTCAGCAGCACGACTATGCTAGCCAGTACGGTCACAAATTTATCATGCCATCCAAAATGGTCGTGCTTCTAGATCCCTCAATGCTTGTTCTTAGTGGAATGACCCTTACCCAATCCATCCACCACGATTGTGCTAGCTTGCATGGTCATTCCACTTCCCTGTCACGATAGTAATGATGCTTGACACAGCTATTCTATGTAGCCTCTAGCACAGTCGTTCTTCCTAACATAGTTGTGCTATTAACCTTCAAAAGTGTAAAAACTAACTTGACACGTTTTCCTCCTCAACATGCATGTTCCTCTTTAGCAGAGCCATTTCACCCTTCTACCACCATGGCTATTTTAGTCCAGAACAACCGTGCAGCCAAAAAATCCTAGTGCATCTTTTACACTAATTTTCCTATTCTACCCTCACTTAACCCTATGTTTTGCTAGACACAATGTATACCTTGGTTCTGACTGGTAGATAAGGTTAGAAATTACTCCACCCAATCTAGAATCTTTGAGCCACCTACTCCAACCTCATTTCCACCATCTCCCACCTCAAACCCTAGTTTTCTAGAGTTTTGGCTACTTCCATCTATCAAATCCATGCTACCTAACCACCATCCATGGAGAAGGACAAGATGTTATACTAGTAGGTGAATAACGAGGAATCTTCATCAAGATTCCATGGCTATCTACTCCTTCTTTCTTCTTTTTTCTTTTTATGAGTAGCTAAACCCCTAATGTGGGTTGTTTGCGTTTAAAATATGACTGTGATACCATTTGGGGGAAATAATGTGTAGACTCAATAGTTTCATTTGATAATAGTTATGCTATACTTACGTCTCATTTCTTATGCATTAGCTTGTGGTTTTTTCTTGAGAACATGTTTATCGTGTGATTGTTTCTTGAAATTATCTAAATTCTAGGATAAATTGGCCTATATATAGCTAACTTGGTATTTGATCATAGGTCCAACTAGTGGATCCCTATCCAGAACCCCATCTTCCTACATATATATTCCTTCTCCTACTCCAATGTGCAAGATTGAGTTAGATGCTTTAGAAACACTTAGTGCAATTGTCTTGGAGTTACCTAAAGGCTAGATCATAGGTGATGTGAGGTGAAATACCTCATCCCCACCATCCATTACTACCCTTGGCTCCCAATTTCCCTAAGAGATACTATCCTAGAAACCTAGACTTGACTAGATCCTAGTTGAGCCACCTAAACCCTAATGCAAATAAGCATTGCAATGTCGGATGGGGTGCTAGGGAGTAGTTCCCCAATACAAACCCTATTCCAACCATGTCTAGTTAGTATTTTAGAGCAATGCTCTAGCTAACTTGTTACTTGGTTTGAGAATATAAATGAATGAATGTTTTTTTCATGTTAAGACCCCCAACCTAGGTGCTAGTCACATTACCCTAATTGAACCATGCTTCCATTAATTATTCAAAACCCTAAATTCCCACTTGCTTAGTAATGCTTCCTTAGATAATATCTTTACTTGCTTATATAGTCTTGGTAGTTAAGTCTTACTGGTGTTGTTAGTGATCCGTTAAGATTTTTCTTGCTTGCTTTAGCTAGTTAGTTGCTAATCTTGTCCTTTTCATGATCTGGTCTGCTAATTGCTAGTCTAGTGTAGCTTCTTGCATAGTGTAGTTAGTGTTAATCTTCCCTTGCTTGCCTTAATGTAAATTGCATCATGTCTTGCTTATCTCCCTTTCCATGCTAATTAGAACTAAGTTGTTCAGGGTTCAAGTTGGTTTTGTTCCTATTCTTTCTTAATTGCTTGCTTGTACCCTTAGTATAATTCAACCCAAATAAATCTAAGCTCTTAATCCCAGACTTTGTTATATGAACCTAGCCCAAAATGAGCATAGATCTAGTATAGTCTCTCTCCCTTGGATTAGACCACTAACTTTCCACCTTCCTATGCTACAATATGAACCCGTTCACTTGTGGATAGGTGGTTGAGTATTTGGTCATCTCCATTAGGGTCTACAAGTTTGTTAGCCCAAGTGTGTGTGTTCTACATGCACATCAAGATTTCTACCTCCATCATGATAAACTAGCTAGATCATTTAGCTTTGATCTTTTCTACTAATCTCACCATTGTTATATATTATTCTTTGTGTTACTTACGCAAACTTGCTTGCTAGCTTTGCTTATTTTGGGGTTGGTTGTACCTTCTTCTGGTAACCGTTGTTGCATGTTCAAACATCATTCTCTTTGTATAGACTCTTTCCTAATGGATCTCGAGATAGAGATAGGAAGGTAGAGAAACTAACATAATGAATATCCAGAGGAAGAGATGGCAAATAAGGATGTCTACAAGCAAGATAGGGAACATTAGCAGCCTCCACCATAACCCCCACCAGTGCACAAGCCACTACATGATTGTTTTATGCTTAGAAACTACAACTTTCCAATTGTTACTTGGGTTGATCAGATGCTAGAGCAACATTTCTCAATCCACCCAACAATTGTTGGAGTTCTCCCTACATTCTATGTGTTTTAAAATTAAAATATGTGCATGTACATAAATGTATTTCTAGATACTCCCTCTACTCTGTTGAGTCATGCAACCCCTGACAATTCTGACTATATCACCTTGTTTCCCTTCTCTCTCAAGGACAAGACAACCAAGTAGTATTCTTTGAATACTGGGATTTTCACTTGGGAGACAATGAAGAATGAGTTTCTGAAGAAATTTTATCCTATTTCTTGGTTGACCGATGATGAGATACTTTACTTCCTTTCATCAATAAAGATCATGATCACTTTCACGAGATGTGAGAGAGACTTCAAAGGTTGTTGCGGGATTTCCCTCACATGAGGTGCCGCTTTTGCAACTAGTCCATCTTTCTATTCTGGATTTTCTAAGATGGGTCAAACAATTGTTGACTCATCATGTGGTGATGCATTCTTGGTCAAACCTCCTAAGGAATCTTGGCCACTTTTGACCACTTGGATGAAAACTCAAGACATCGAGCTTAAAGTGTGGATGTGCATTGTGGTAGGAACATTTGAGTTGTCCCTCCTCAAGCTAAAGAAGATACCAACCCACAAGTGATGAAAAAAAATGCGAACATGATGAAGTTGATGAAGACCCATGTGGAGGTCCTTCTAACCCATCGACCCACTCTATTGAGTCTATTGATGAGTAGTGAAGGAACTTCACTTTAATGGAAACCGCAACAACCATGGTCCACTATCAAGCTCTTATACTCCAAAATGGAGGAATCATCCAAATTTTCATGAAAGAAATAAGGGGACCAATGACAAAGGAACGGATCAAGGTCTGAAGAAGAGGTGCTTCCTCAGGAACCTATATGAAGTCAAGAAAGATGTTTCCTCTCACGCAAAACATATCAGTCATCTTGAGAAAAGGTTAGACCAATTTTCTTGATTACTTGCCTTCCAGGATGAGGAGAGACTTTAGTCCCAAAATTTGTCTAACCCTAACAATTCTAATGGATCCACACATGCTCCTCAAAGAACCTACATCCATAGTAAGGGAAAGTGACAACTTTGCGACTATATTGAGGCCCTCCTAACCACAACCACCACCTCAATACCAACCGCCTCCACAACAATACCAACAACCTCCAAAACAACCACCACAACAACTGCCCTACATCTTCCATATTCCTAATCCACAACACCAAAGGCAACCACAACCACCAAATCCATCACAAGCTCTCCCTCCTTGCCATGAGAGAGTGAAAATGGTGTCAGTTTTGAGATAGGACAATGTTTTTGACAAGCCCATAAATGGCAAGAGATAAATTGACAAAGATCATGATGGAATGCCCTTACAAAGGTTCTTGTGGGAGTGTCGATAGCACTAAAATTTCTTCTAGCCCACCTTCATTGGATATGATAACATCATGTATCCCACCATCTTGTGAGAGTGCTAAGAGTAGTAAAATTTATGTTGTCCCACCATCTATTGAATTTGTGATTCCCATTGTTGTCCCATTTTGTGTTACTGACAACAACAAGTGTTCTACCCGATGAATCAAGGAATCTTCTTATGGTGTCCCTAAGTTCTCAAATAGTTTTAGAGAAGGTTGATGTGAATGATCCCTTATTCTTTGATCCCTTAGAATACCACTTCTCTAAAAGGAGGCATAAGCATATCATGAGCATTTTGGAAATCTTGAGGCAAATGAAGGCAAACATCTAACAAAACATATCATTTTTTGAGGATGTTCGTACTAGAAAGAGTAAGATAATAGGGAGACCACCCAAGGAAATCAAACTAAACAGAGCAAATAAGCTTCATATTAAATGGTCATTTCCCCTTAAAGAAAGGAAATCTAGGTGTCCCTCTTATCTCTTATTATATCAATCATCATTTCATTGAGTAGGCACTTCTTGACTTAGTCTTAAGTGTCAACATCATTCCCTATAGTGTGTATGTACATTTGGCTTGGAAAGGTTGAAACCAATGGACTACATTCTCCTATTGTCTTATTGATCTAGCAGAATTCTCAAGGGTATGTTAGAGAATGAGATGGTAGTGGGGAAAAAAGGTGCATGCCACATACCCAACTAGTTTCCTTGTCTTTGACATAGAGCTAAAAGTTTGGAAGAATCCCATCATCTTGGAAAGATCGTTACTATTTATAAATGATGTTGAAATCAAGGTGCACATTGGCCCTCTAACAGTTACCTTCATGAACAAAAATATATTGATCTACATTTTCACTTCCAAGGAGATTCAAACTTTGATTGATGAGGGTTTGCTACTTCGAGATGGACTATGATGAGACAAAATAAAGGGAACCTAAAAGGAAGCATCTTGAGATCTAGTACGACCTTAAGAATGAAGATCATGTTGTGAAGGCACTTGAGAGGTTTATGTATGATGATGGTGTAAATGTTTTACTTTGGATAGTTGATGATTGAACAACATCAAGTCTGGATGAAACCTATAATCTTATCCCTATTGGGAGGCAACCCACCTCAATTTGAGATTCTTTCTCTGAAAACACATCTCATCTTATACTTTTATTTTTTTGTTTCTAAGAAAACACACACTATACTTCATGGTTTCTTTGTTTGCGAATCATGTTAGAATAGGTACATTGTGTTGGGTTTTAGGGAAGGGGATGCACCTGAATAATAAAATAATCCCTTTCTACACAAGCCATTCAGATCTGTCGTAGCTATAAAATGTCAGTGAATAAAAGACATAAAATGGGATAAAGGTTTTACCTTTGTACACACTACTTATCCAACAAGTAGACATGTCCTATGTTGGTAAATAACTATAACCCCTAGATCTAGATATGGGATGCCCCCTCAAGAAGTTTGTATAAATAAGAAGAAGAAGATTTAGATTCATCACCAAGAAGCAACTTGTCATATTGAAGAACATGTTCTTCAAGAGCCTCTACATGTGTGCATTGGCCTCTATTTTTTCCACACAGATGAATGAAAATGTGGCACACCACCTTGGTCACCAAGTCAAAGATGAATAGTAGTTGTCGATGAGATAGGCATCTTAGAAATCCCCTTTTTCTCCTATCTTTTGCAGCAATCCTTAGGGTGACTTCCTCCCAAGAGAAAGTAGTTTGATGACCAACTTGTCTCACAAGGGATCTCAATAGTTATGTCTAACCCATTGGGATATGCCCCCTTTATATAGGATATTCATGGGCTTATAAAAACCTAACTCTGATCCCTTTCCTAGTAGCAATCTTAAAAATAGTTTGATGTTGAAAACTAAGATTGGATTTGTGATCGACTAATCACATCTTGTGATTGCCCGATCACAACCCTTTATCACTCAATCACATTAGTTGATCTATTAATTAGAATAGTTCAGATCTTAATCTGACTTGTTTTCGAATTTTATGCTTTCTATATAACATTGTGATCACCCGATCAGTTGTCTAGATCGAGTGATTATATGTATTCATTGGAAATCTCAATGGATCAATTGAATCAATTGATCTATTGACCCAATCAACATGATCGGTCAATCAAATTGTAAGGAGGCGAAATCACCCCTCACTAAAATTTAACAGAAAATACACAACATCCATATATTTTGAAAGAATTGAGATAATGAAGGATGAATATATAATAACTCCATTTCTATTAAGCATGATTCAGATACAAAATTGTCAATAGTAGTAGCAGAAAGAAACGACTAAGTTATTACATCGTTTTGATACAATTCCACTACATGAGTTTCATGAAACATAAACTAGAAAGGAAACTACAGGATCTAGCAGTAGCAACCTAGAGATATCGGCAAAGTCTCTTGAGTCTACTCTTGGAGGAGTCCTCCTTGATTTTATTCTACCCCTTTTCCTAGGCCTGGGTGGTTGGAATCACCCAGCAAGAGAAGGAAAATAAGGTATGTTTCAGATAAATAATAAGAGCATGATAAGATCAACAAAAGATAATAAATGGTGTATGTTCATCAAGAACAAAGAAAGTCAAGAGTATGAAGCGCATATCAAATAAGGATATTGTCATAACAAAGAATAGTACAGCAGAATGCATGATTAATAGTATGATTACATTAACTGAGTAGGGTTGAGGCACCATAGGTGAGGGACAATAACACATTCTCAAACACCAAGAATATATATATATATATATATATATATATATATATAAGTGGGAAGAGTAAACACATTACCCTAGGAGAAATAACACATGTCCAAACTATGGGTGCTTGTACAGAGGTACACACATAAGATAACAAGTCAATCAAATCACCATGCTAAAAGAAATAATATGACAAGGCAAGATTTAGCATCAAATAATAGAGATACGGCATGTGGGTCAGAATGCAAGTAAATAATAATTGCACCAAAAAGAGAAGTAATAGGAATCAAAGTTTTAGTCCATGCCTCATTGGGAAATTAGGATTTGGATAACTTATATGCCCAACTAAAAGGGATAATATGCACATACCTCAATTCAGACCTAGTTATCACTTTTCACCAACTTAGAAGATTCCAAGATCGCCTTTTCCTAATTTCAAGTTATTCACATGTATTAGGGTTTTATAATTAATATAAGTGTAAAAGAAACCATAGTTTTAGACCTATTTGGGAAACCTTATATTTGGAATAAAAAAACCTAAACCAATAAATTCCTTATGTTTTTCTTATCAAGAAAACATATTTATTTTTTTGTTTGGAGTTTATATGAATTAGTTACATTTTTAGGGCTTTTATATATTTTAGTATATCTTAAAAAATCAACCATAAAAAACATGGAAATAAAACTCTCAAACTAATTTATTATAAAGACCACTTTTTTTCAATTCTAAAACATATTTTTATGTAATTTTTAGACAAGTAGATCAAAAGATATGATTTTTACAAATTCGACCAATCAAGAAAATCTCAAAATCCACATAAGCAGAAGAAATTGTGAGAAAGAGGATGAAAGAGGTTGGGCTCGTATGACTTGACCCAATAATGGGTGCCCGAGTCGATCGATCAATGGCTAACAAGACTTGCACTAAAGCAAAGAGGAAATGGCTAAAAGACATTTTTTCCCCTGAATGAGAAATTAAAGAAATAAGGAAGGAGGGGGAAAGTTAGGGAATTCACAAGGGGATCTCTTCCCCTTCCTCTAGCTCATGTCATGTATTCCTGAGAAGCCGTCCATGACTAGGGAACAATTGGGTGAAACATCATTTCGCGACAATACAAGAAACTAAGAGAAAACAAAGAAAGACAAAGGTCTAGAGAACATACTACTAAGTGTGAGTCGAGGAGATGAGAAGGAGCACTACTCGCTGCAAACTCAGGTCCAAAATAAGGTCACCGGAGACAACACACATGAGTATGGAATCAATTGGAACAAGCGGATGTTCACAAAATAGTTGAGGAATACCAGGTTTGTGGTATATATAGGTGAGGATCCAATAAATAGAGAGTAGATAAGTTGGTTGAGAACCTTGTTGTGCAAGAATTGGGTGTTTCCTAATTTCTTGATGAAGTAGCACAAATAATGGATCATTGAATGCGGAATTCAATATAGAAATGGTGGTCAAAGAAATCTCGAGAAAATATGGAGAAATGAGGGAGAAATTGTAAAAATAAAATAAGCACAAATAACTTCATGTTGCCTTTTCTGAGTCGAGCTAGAAGACGGTCCGTGAGTTGTTGGATCGCAAATCCAACGGTCCAGATAGAGGCACATTGCATGACTTTTAATTGAAATCCAAATATGATTTGGAATAAAGTAACATATTAATTATTTCTCTTTTTCTCTCTCCTCAATTGAGGGTACACACATACTCTAAATTAAATGAAATATGACACTTAGCCTATTTAAGACATGTAGAATTTTCTTTTTGCAGTACTTTTCAGTTTTAGAGACTCTAAGTATGTTATTTAATTCCTTTAAAGTAAAATATATTTTCTCTTTCTTATCACATTAGAGACTTCTAGAATTGTCCAATTTTGGTGAAGCTCCACCCTCAAGCAAACTTAAGCATTTAAAGCATGAATTTGGCATTAGTTTAATCCATTTATATTATTTAACACATGACCTAATATTTTGTACTTTATTTACACTTTCTCTTTCCTAAACACGTCACAACATTAAGATTGTCCAAATTAGCTAAAAATTCACTCATAGTCTTATTTTAACATGTAGATTATGAACTTGAGATTTGTTTCCACTTTTGGAGTCAAGAAATGTTTTATTTCATATTTTGAAAGAAAAAAAAACTCACATTTTCTTTTCTAATAAAATGATATAGATATTACTATCCCAAAATTGTGAAACTTGGTCCCCAAGCCATAACAAATCCAAAGAATTTGAATATGAAGTTATTTTTATGCAATGAGTCTTCCTTTTATGTTTGTATCTCCTTTACATATTATTATCAGTATATGTCACATTAAATCATTTAATACCATATTAATATGTTTAAAGCTTTGTTATTCGTTCAATTTTATATTCCTTGCTCCATAAGGCTAATGAATGTTCTAGAACGAAATTATTTTAACATTATGACACTTAAGTGGTAATTTTGTATCTTAGACCCTGATTGAAAACATTAACTGAGGCATTTGAGCCTAAACTCATATATTGGCATGAATAGAGATCAAATATTGGCATGAATAGAGATCAAATATACTCCAAACCACTAATAATTCCACAAATTCAACATCAAGGACAAAAAGGATAAAAAGGATAGGAAAACTTAGGTAAAAGGGTTAGAGTAAGAATATACCCAGGTTTCAATTTGTTACAACACTCCACCCTTAAAAAGGATTTCATCCCCTAAATCTCAATCAAAGTGCGAGGGGTGAGTATGTAAAATCTCATCTCTAAGCTCCCATGTTGTTTCTTACAAACCATGGTACTTCCACAAGACTTTTATCAACTCGATCTACTTGTTCTTTAACTGTATAACATGGGAGTCAAAAATCTTCACAGATAACTCCTTGTAGGTCAAGTTCTCAAGAATCTTAATGGTTCTATTGTATGTACATGATAAGGGTCTCTCACATACTTCTTCAGCATAGAGACATGGAAACCATTATAGATCTTGGCATAGGAAGGAGGAAGAGAGAAACGGTATGCACAATCTCACACCTTATCCATCATCTCAATGGTGGAAGATAGTGGGGACTAAGCTTGCCTTCAACTTTAGATCGTATAATAGATCATATAGGATTTATCCTTAGGAACACATAGTCACCCACCAAGAAACTTACATCAAACCTCTTCTTGTCTGCATACATATTAAGATGATGTTGTGTAGATTTCATATGCTTCTTAATCAGCTGAACCTTCTCTATCATCATATGTATATCATCAGTCTTCACCAAGGCACGTTCTCCCACATCATCCCAGTGTAATGGATAATGGAAAGGTCTACCATATAGGGCTTCATAAGGTGGCATACCAATGTTGGCTTGATATCTATTGTTGTGTGCAAACTCAGCCAATGGTAGAAACTTATTCCATGCACCTCCCCAGTCCATTACACAAGCACAAAGAAAATCTTCTAGAATATGCATTGTCCTCTCTGACTGACCGTCTATCTGTGGATGATAAGTCATACTGAAACGAAATCCAGTTCCCATTTCTTCCTAAATCTAACTCCACAAATGAGAGGTATACTTCAGGTTACGATCAGGTACTATCTCTTTAGGTACACCTTGCAGATGAATGATCCAATCCACATACAAATGAACCATATCATCAACCTTGCAAGTAGATTTGAAATGCAAAAAGTAAGAATACTTAATATGTCCATAGTAATCTTCTCCCACCATTTTAGAATCTTAAGGGGGTGTAGAATACCACTAGGTCTTTGATGCTCTATCTTAACTTATTAATAGGTCAAACACTTTGCAATGAACAGAGTGATATTCTTCTTCATATTCTTCTACCAAAAACCTCATTGTAGGTCCTTGTACATCTTGGTTGTAGCAGGGTGTATGGTGTACTTAGACCCTTGAGCTTCACTCAGAACTTTCTGTCGCATATCACCAACTTTAGGAATCCACAACCTTTTTTAGAAACAGGCTACACCATCCACTCCAACTAAGAAGTCGAATTGTGGTTTCTCTGCTAAGGTCTTCATCTCATCAAGCTCAGGACTTTCTAATTGAACAACAATGACTTCCAAGATATAAGATGGTATAATGGATAAGTTGGACATGTGAGTAGACAACTTCTCGATAGCTTCTTTATCCATTGCATCAAAATTTTGTGATTACCAGCAAGAAACTTATTCTAGATTCTTCCACACAAACAACTCATAGAATCACAAACTACATCTTTCTTCTGACTCAAGGCATCAACAACTATGTTTTCTTTATTAGGATGATAAGTGATGATAAAGTCATAGTCCTTAAGGTACTCCATCCATGTACATTGTCTTAGGTTCAGATCCTTCTATGTCAAAAGATACTTCAAAATTTTGTGATCTGAGAAGACTTCAAACTTAACTCCATATAGATATTGTCACTAAACGTTAGAGCATGCATGATGGTGGCAAGATCTAAATCATGCATAGGCCAGTTCTCTTCATTTGATCTCAACTGGTGTGAAGCATAGGCAATCACTCTTTTTTCTTGCATCAAGACACATCCTAAACCTTGCTTAGAAGCATCAATGTAAATGATATAGGGTTTTCCTTCAACAGGTAATGCAAGAATAGGAGCATACGTCAAGCACTCTTTCAGCTTTTGGAAATTGTCCTTGCATTTTGATGTCCACATGAACTTGACTTACTTTTCGTGTCAACTTTGTCAAAGGGAGAGCCAACTCTGAGAAGCTTTTGATAAGCCTCCAGTAGTAACCTGCTAATATGAGGAAACTAAGTAACTCAGTTGGATTCTTTGCAGCTTTCCACTTGGTCACAACTTATACCTTTGCAGGAACAATAGCAATGTGTCTGGTAGAAATCATATGACCCAAAAACATCGCTTCCTTTATCCATAACTCACACTTTGAAAATTTAGCATAGAGTTGATTTTCTCTAATTGTGTTAATTACAATCCACATATGTTCACGATGTTGTTCCTCACATTTGAAGTAGACCAAAACATCGTCGATGAATACTACTATGAGGTGATCAAGATAAGGATGAAACACTCAATTCACTAGGTTCGTAAAAGAAGCAAGGACATTATTCAGGCTGAAGGGCATGATCAAAAACTCATAATTCCCATTTCAAGTAATGAAAACTATCTTCAAAACATTCTCATCTTTTACATGCATACGATAATATCCGCTTCGTAGATCCATCTTTGAAAATATAGTGGTTGACTCAAGTTGGCCAAACAAATCATTGATGTGTGGTAAGGGATAGTGATTCTTCACTGTTACTTGATTAAGCATATGATAATCCATGCACATCTACAACGATTTTTCCTTATTTTACAAACAAGATAGGGACTCCCCAAGATGAAATATTGGCATAAATGAACCCACGTCAAGAAGCTCCTGAAGCTAATTCTTAAGCTCAGCAAGTTCATCTGGAGCCAAATGATAAGGCAACTTCAAGATAGGTGAATTTTTGGGTGCAAGATCGATGGAAAACTCCACCTCACGAGTTAGAGGCAACCCAAGAAGCTCCTCTAGGAACACATCACGAAAGTCCTTCACCACATCTATATGATTTAAAGTAAGGGGTGTGGCATCGAGTATGATAGATGCTAAATATCCTCTACACCCTCGTAAGACAAGATTTTCAGCTTTGATAATTGAAATGATGAATTGCCAATCCTTTCACTTCCTACCCTTGATACATAACCTTTCACCATCATGGTGTAACAAGCCAACCTTCAACTCCAGACAGAATAGGGATACCTTTTGTTCCGTCAACCAATTCATCCCCAGGATAACATTAAAAACAGTCATGTCAAATAGGATGAAATCTAAAGGAAACAACTTCCTAGAGATACAAAGGTCCAAGGTTGGGAGTTTGATATGAGAAGAGCAGATTCTACCGCTAGGGTTTATAACATCTAACACATGATCCATGTATTATGATTCTAACTCTAACACTGAAGTAAATTAGGTTGATATGAAGGTATGGGATGATCCAAAATCAAAAATTGCCTCGATAGGATGCATATTAATATGTAAAGTACCTTCAATAACTTCATTGTCCTCTCCATGCTCTTCAACATTTAGAAAACACTCTTCCATTCCTCCTTTCAATAGGTGTTCAACATCCTTGATGGTTCTTATTGTTGTTCCTTAGAGGTAGATTCTATTGTTGTGGCAGCTACTAAGCTGGTTACAGAGTTGCGGTTGTCCGTGATGAGGCTTAGGACAAATAGGTTGAATATGTCCAGCTTGGCCACACTCATGGAAGATAGGCCAGGACAATCATCTCTACAGGGAAAGGCATTTCCTGCATTGCACTTCCCAAGAAGATGAGATGGGGAATAATGGATTCATCTCTCACATCCCTGATTTCTACCTAAGTTCTTCCTCTTGTTGTTTTTGTTGTGTCTGAAAGACTGAAATTTTGGATAGGAATTGATCACAAGCGATTTGTCCACCATTTGTTGAAAAGTAGGAGGTAGTTGGGGAACAAGGTTGCATCTAACATTATAGTTGAATCATTCCAGCAAAAGCGTTGATCTTCATTTCGATCTAAGATCGACGACATAACATTCCAAAAGCAAGAAACATTAAATGTATTCAGAAATGCTCATGCTTCCCTATCACAAGCTATACAACTTGGCTTCCTTCCTTTTTAGTTAAGTAGGGTAGTATTACTTCTCACGAAATAGTTTGAGGAACTGCTCCCAAGTCATGTTGGTGATGTCGAGGGTACGAGCCATACCGTTCCACCAAACATGTGTTGGCTCATCCAGTACATAGGTTTCAAAGCGAACCTTCTAATTAGGAGGACATGTCATGCCCTTGAAAGTATGCTCCAAGATCAACACCCAATCATCAGCCTTATCCACCATGTTTGACTCCCTCTCTCCCTAAAAGTATGGTGGTTGCATCTTTATGAAGTTTTTCAAAGTGAACTCCTTCAGTGTAACATCCCAAAATTTCAAGAATATTTGAACCTTAGAATGTGGTTTATCTTAAATAGAATTAGTTGAGGGTCTAAATGCAAAAAGACCATGAAACAAATTTTTAAATATAATAAAGTAAAAAGAACAAAAAGGCCATAATATTTTTTCTCTTTCAAATGAACATTATGTGCCACAAATAACTCAAAGACATGAATGTTGAATTCCTTTCTCTCTCTCCTTGAATATGCTTGAAAAGGAGTAAAAGCCAAAGGGAAAAGAACTGAATTGGAAAAATAAAAGTGTGATACTTGCTTGCATAAAAAGTTTTTCTTTTCTTATAGTCTTAATATATGCAGAAAGTAAAACTACTCTCTTTTTCTCTCTCTCTTGCATGAAAGTTGCTCAGAAGGGATAGAATATATATATGACAGGGGTAATGAGTTATTATCTCGAATTTTGGATCCAAGTTTCACAAAGGAAAGTCCTTTTCACAATATCTAATCAATTAATGTATTAATGTTAAAGGTAATTGACTAATAAGGAATTGTGTGGAAATTTCTACAAAAATGTAGGATGAGAGTAACCAATGAGTATAATTCAATCCTAATTTGTACCCAAAAGAATTAATACACACAAATAGGGTTGATTGCCAAGTTTAAATGGAAAATACATTAATTAATGCCTTAAATGAATAAAATTAGGCAATTACTTAAGGGGAAATAAAAGGGTATCTAACTTTCATATTTTGGCCTCATATATTTCCCACATATAGGTTAGATATTATAAAGTTTCCTTTAAAATTTGGGACCAATCAGAATTAAGGAGAAAGAGTTATGAATTATTTGGGTTTTCCTAAAGTGAAAGGGTTTATAGGGAAAGACATTAAATGTAACAATTTTATTTCATTTGGAGTCTTAGGACCAGCCCTTGTATTTGTCACGTGGGCTCGCAGATGTCAGATCGAGATCTGATGGTGTTCTACCTAGAGATGGTTTGGGAAAGTCAGGGAACAGGGAGTCTGATCTTCTCGAGTCTAGTTCTCTCTTATCTTGAGACTTACTCTCTTAATTCTTTTTCCTTTGTATTCAGGAGATGATTTTGAGTATTTTAATCCCCAAGTGACCCCTCTTTGGTAGACTCTATATATTTCCCCCAACTCTCAGACCTCTCGTCAATCACCCTCCATAGCCCGTGTGTATATATGGGGTAGAATCCCCCTTTGAGACCTTCCTTTTGTTCGCAAGACCACACATGACTGTCAGCATATATTACTCACCTCAAATTTATTTTCTATCCCACAATCCTTCTCTATTCTTCTCTGTTGCCCCCACCAAAGGACCCCCCTGCCCGCTCTCCCTACTCCAGCCATGCGACTGGGCAATAGAGGCCTCCAACGAGTTCGCGATAGTGAGGTGATGGTGTCGGTGTTCCCCTTTTTTTCTGAGGATCCCCAGAACCTAGAGTCAACCTTTGTGTTGACTCACCCAGGTATACTTATGGGTGGGCTCATGGTTTTCTGGGGTTGAAGATGATTGTTTGCCAAAAGACAATACATTCCCTACAACCATGAATGCCTAATTGTCAGAGAAAAGGGCATGTGGGTCATCTCCACCTTCCTTGAGCGCCTGTCAACTTGGCACGCGGCACTGAGAAGGCCACAGGCTATTGGCCAGGGGAGACCGTGTGGAAAATAAGGTACAGTCTTCTTTTTTTGCTGACATGGCCTTTTCCTATTGGAAAATGTATGTTTATCTTGTAAAAGGTGTATTAATTCCTACGATGATTGGATTAAAACAAGTTGTATATGAAAATTTCTCAAAAAAATGTAAGGAATGTAATAAAAATATAATTAAGACCTAGTTCTGACTCTAGTTCTAAAAGTACCTAAAATTGCAATCTTTAAAATGTTAAATGTATAAAAACCCAATTATCTTGAATATAATGATCATATCATGTTTAAAAGAGTTGAATGGATAAAGTTGGGTCTTTTAGGATGAAAGGAGAATATTGGATCTAATTTAGTAATAAGGATTTATAAGTTGCTAGAATTAGGGTTTTAGGTGGTAAATTGAATACAAATTGATATGTTGAATGCTATGAACAGGGTGTTTAGGGTTTTCAACCCCAAGGACGTGATTAGGGTTTATTAAACCTAGGAAGGGAAATCAGATCTTCCCCAAGTGCAAGATAAGTGGTCCATGCCAACTAAACATAAGTAATGTTTGATTTTATGAATATATGTATGCAATGAATGTTATGAATTTTTTATCTATTTAAATTGTTTAAAGTCAATGAATGTATCATGAATTGAATTGAATGTTTTTACTGTTCTTATTATTGTATCACCATCATGAATATTAAGAGTAAAGTTAAAGTTAAGTTTTTAAGAGAAAGATAATGTAAAAGATAGCTTATATAAGGTCCTCATTAAGAGGTTCCTCAGAGAAAAATTTAAGAGGCACTTTGGTGCAACCCAAGAGGCACTTCGATGCATAAGAGAAGAGGCACTTCGGTGCATAAGAGAAGAGGCACTTCGGTACATAAGAGAAGAGGCACTTGTGTGCAACCCAAGGATCCTTATATAGGTCAAGATAAAAGAGAATTTAAAAAGTAATTGTATGTCTTCTCAATGTTTAATGTTTCATGTTTCATGTTTAATGCTCAAAGTTTATTTTCAGTTTACAAGTTTTCTTTATATTATAATATGTTCAATTCCACTTACCATTGGTTTTATGCCTGGCTGGCGGTGAGATGACCATAGGGAAGGCGAAAGCTTAGGATAAGAACTGCAAGGGATAGCTCAAGGAATCTTCAAGCAGAAAAGATTTAGTGGGGTTCCATTTACCAAGATGATCCAAAGTTTAGATAGCATTATATCATGTATGGTCTTGCTACCAAATTATATTAAGTGTATTTGATATAGTTTTCTTTTGCCAAAAAGCTATGTATGAATCAAATTTATATAATGCAAAGTGTTTCATTTATTCAAATTGCAAATGAATATTATGTTTGTGACACCCCCTTGAGTAAAGAGCTTCCACTTAGTGATTTATACATGTGATGTAAAGTGGGGCGTTACATTAGGTTTGGTAGTAGTGGTTGCGGTAGTAGAGAGTTGTCCCATCAAGGAAGTTGGGAGTAGTTGGTTCAACATGGTCAAATCTTGTTCAGGGGTCAGGACTGGTGTGATCATAGGAGCAGTAGGGGTCTACATGTCATTTTGAGGAGTCACTTGGTGTCTTGGATGTTGGTGTTTCTAGAGGAGGCTCCCTAGGGAGTGTTGTTCATGTCCCTAAACAAATAACCCATCATGAAAGATCATGGAATAACATAAGATTTCCATGTGTTTCTAATAGAGATATCTATGGCTACTTAGGCATGCTATTTTGGACAATCAGTATCAGCTCAAACTAGGCAGGTATCATGTAGATCTCGGAGTCCTTGTAAACCAAGCTAGTGGCACGAAGGAACATCTTGCCAGCCCCCAAACCTTGATCCTTTGTAGATGCCCTTACTTTCAATTCATGCCCTAATAGCTACCTATCAGGCTCAGATACTATGTTGTAAGGAGGCGAGATCACCTCTTTCTAAAAATTAACAAAAAAATATGCATCCATCTCTTTTGAAAGAACTGTGATAATGAAGGATGCATTCGTAATAACTCCAGTTAAATAAGCATGATTTAGATACAAAATTTCCAATAGTAGCAGTGGAAAGAAAAGAATAAGTCATTACATGGCTTTGATCCAAGTCTACTACATGAGATTCATGAAATATAAACTAAAAGGAAACTACAGAATCTTGTAGTAGCAACCTAGATATTTAGTAAAATCTCTTGAATATACTCCTGGATAGGTCCTCCTTGATCGTGTTCCACTCCTTGTCCTAGGTCTGGGAGGTTGGGATCACCCAACAAGAGAATAAAAACAACGTATGTGTCAGATAAAGAACAAGAACACGATAAGATCAACAAAAGATAATAAAGGGTGTATGTTCATCAAGAACAAAGAAAGTCAAAATAATGAGGCACATATCAAATAAGGATCTTGCCATAACAAACAATAGTAAAGCATCATGCAAGATTAATAGTATGACTACATTACCTAAGTAGGACTGAGGCACCTACCAAACCCCAACCAATAGGTGAGGGAGAGTAACACATTCCCAAACACCTACAAAATATATATATAAGTGAGGAGAGTAAACGATTCCCCTCTGTCAAATAACACATGCCTAATTATGGGTGGTTGTATAGAGGTACACTACATTAGCTAACAAGTCAACCAAATCACCGTGCTAAAAGAAATAATATGGGAAGGCAATATTTAACATCAATTAATAGGGATGTGGCATGTGGGTCAGAACCCAAGAAAATAATGAAATAATTGAAACTAAAAGAGAAATAATAGGAATCAAAATCATGCCTCATTGGGAAATTAAGGCTTGGATAACAAATATGTCCAACTAAAAGGGGTAAGATACACATACCTCAATTCAGAGTCCTAGTTATCGCTTTTCACCAACTAAGAAGATTCCAAGATCAAATTTTCCTAATTTCAAGTTATTCACATGTATAAGGGTTTTATAATGCTTAGAAGTGTAAGAGAAACCCTAGTTTTAGACCTTTTTGGAAAACTTTGGATGTGGGACACAAAACCTAAACGAATCGATTACTTATGTTTTTCTTATCAAGAAAAAAATATTTATTTGTTTTATTTGGACTTTATATGAATTCATTAAATTTTTAGGGGTTATATATAATTTATTAGATCTTCAAAAATCAAAAATTGAAATGTGTAAATTAGACTCTGAAACTAATTTTATTACATTTTTCTGATCCCAATACATATTTTTACAGAATTTTTAGACAAGTAGATCAAAAGATATGATTTTTACAAATTTGACCAATCAGTAAATTCTAAAGTCCACATAAGCAAAAGAATTTGTGAGAAAGAGGGAGAAAGGGGATGGTCCTGTGTGACTTGGCCCAATCTCAGGTGGCCAAGTAAGTCGGTCAAAGGCCAACAAGACTTGCACTAAAGTTAAAATGAAGTGACAAAAAGACGATATTGCCTCTAAGTGAGAAATCAAAGAAAGAAGGAAAGAGGGAGCAATTTAACAAACTCACAAGGGGACATCATCCCCTTCCTCTAGCTCATGCCATGGCTGCCTGAACTGCCAAACATGGCTAGGAAACAATTGGGCAAAACTTCATTTCACAATGATACAAGAAACTAAGAGCATAGAAAGAAAGACAAAGGTCTAGAGAACTTACTACTAAGTGCTATTGAGATGAGGAGATGAGAAGAAGGAGCACTACTCACCATAAACTCAAGTCTAAAACATGGTCACCAAGTGTTATTGAGCTGAGGAGATGAGAAGAAGGAGCACTACTCACCATAAACTCAAGTCTAAAACATGGTCACCAGTGGCAACACACACAAGCACAGAAGTAATTGGAATGAGAGGAGGTTTGCAAAATGATCGAAGAAAACCAGGGTTGTGGTATATATAGGTGGGGATCCAATAAATAGAGAGTAGATACCGTGTTGTGTAAGAATTGGGTGTTTCCCAATTTCTTGCCAAAATGGTGCAATTAATGGATCATTGGATGTAGAATTCAATATAGAAACAGTGGGAAAAGAAATCTCGAGAAAAGATGGAGAAACGAGGGATGAATCTGAAAATTAAATAATCACATATAAATGCTTATTGCCTTTTCTGACTCAAGCTAGAAAATGAGTTGCGAGATGCTAATCCAATGGTCCAGATCGAAGCGCATCGCATGACATTTACTTGAAATCCAAATATGATTTGGAATAAAGTGACATATTAATTATTTCTCTTTTTCTCTCTCTTCAATTATGGGTATAAACAAACTCCAAATTAAATTAAATTTTACATATTGCCTATTTAGAATGTGTAGAATTTTATTTTGGCATTAGTTTTCAATTTTAGAGACTCTAAGTATTTTATTTAATTCTTTTAAAGTAAATCATATTTTTTCCTTATCACATTAGAGACTTCTAGAATTACCCAATTTTGGTATAACTCCAACCTCAAGAAACTTAAGTATGTAGAACATGAACTTGCCATTAGTTTTTTTTCCCTTGGTATTTTTTAACACATTATTTAATATTTTGGGCTTTATTTACACTTTCTCTCCCTTAAACACATTAGAACATTAAATTTTGTCCAAATTTGTTGAAAATTCACTGATAGGCTTCTTTTAACATGTATATTATAAATTTGAGATTTGTTGTCACTTTTAGAGTCTATCAATGTTTTATTTTTCATATTAGACCATGATTGAAAATATTAACTGAGGTATTTGTGCATAAACCCATATATTTGCATGAATAGAGAACAAATATACTCCAAACCACTAACAATTCCACAAATTCAGCATCAACGAGAAAAGTGATAAAAAGGATAGGAAAACTTAGGGGAAAAGGCTAAATTAAGAATATACGTAGATTTTAGTTCATTACACAAATATTTTGGTATCTTGATCATAGGGTAAATCAACATGTTTATGATTAAGAACCATTTTAATAATTGTTTCATTGTGAGCATCAATACCCTTATGAATAATTATGTGTGTGACCTGATAGGTTCCTAGTTACATTGGTAGTGGTTTTCAAAAAAAAATAAGTAAAGATTTGTGTCTAGCAGTACATCATTTCCACTCAAGTAAGTGGAATGAGTTGGATAATTGCTATAACATGTAAAGTAATCAATTTTACCATGATCAAAAGTCTCTTTGTCACAAATATCAGATTTTTATGTGAGGCATGGAATTTCATCCTCACGACATTCAAACTTATTCCTTGAAATAGACCAGACTATTGTGATTATGTGAGCTCAATATCATATATTAGTTCACATGAGCATAGTCATGCATTTGCATGGTCTTACTTATCAAGTGACTAGGGATATCACTCTAGAGGAGGGGCAAATTTCATATACATCACTCAAAACATGTTCATGTGCCATAGTTTACCCAATCACCACATTTTCAACAACTCATATTTCATAGCACATAGGGCTAGTGTCAAAGTACACAGAATAACATGTGTTATTGTAGTGACTTCATGTATAAGGAGTGCAATCATCATTGTCGCATAGAGATATGACTATGACATGTCATTACATGACTTACATGTGTCAATCTAAGAGTGGGTTTGTCCAGTACAACTTGTTCTCTAACAAGTAACCCATGCATCTGAGTTCATATCCAATATCATGACTAAAGAGATGTAGTCATCACTCACCATGCTTGCTAGTCTTGTGCATTATTTTTGTCCTATACTATCCACAATATTAACTGACTAGGTACACAACAAGAATGAATACTCTTAATATACACATGATCTCAAGCTTAGGTCCCCAACCTAAACCATGTGTCATTGATTAAATGTTCTTAGGATATTATTAAGTTTATCCATTATCTCAATACTAAAAAACATAATAAGTGAAATTACCTTTTATTAATAGCCAAATCAAGTGCAAACATCCCTTTTACAATGATCTCATGATGGCTCTTATGACATATAACCAACAGTCTCCAACTTGCACAAGAGCCAATAACTCATGAGCCTATGTCCAATAGATTTAACATGACCATCATGGTTCTATTGTAAAAATTCTTTAGTTATAGGATCAATAGTGTTGCTTTCAGTTGGTACTCTACAACACTTAATATATTCTCCTTGCACAATCTCAGCTATGAGATGGTAATGCTTGTTTGTGTGTTTGGAAAGCTGATGTGAACTGGGTTCCCTATCTTGTACAATAGCTCTATTTTTTCGTAGTAAATCTTTTATGTGTCTTTAATGGTTGGAACCACCCCAAGTTCACTAATGAACTTCTTGTTCTATACTGCTTCCTTTGCTGCACTAGAGGTAGCAATGTACTCATCCTCTATTGTAGAGGTAGCAATGTACTCATCCTCTATTGTAGAATCAGTCACAATCTCCTGCTTAGAACTTTCCATCTTATAACTCCACCATTTATGCAAAATATAAATCCATATGGCAATCTATAATCATTCTTATTGGTTTGGAAGATTGCATGTCTGGAAAATTGCATCAATGTAGCCTTTTACAACTAACTTTTTCTCACCATCATAAATTATAATTTGATCCTTAGTCCTTCTTAAGTACTTAAGGATGATCTTTATAGCTATCCAATGACCATCATCTTTGGATAAAGTCAAATTTCTTCATTGACTCATCAAAACTAAGATTCCAACTTTGAGATGCTCTCTTCAATCCGTAGATTGACCTTTGTATCTTACATATTTATTGTCTTCATTTGGAGCGGTAAACCTTCAGGATGTGTCATATACACATCATATCAAAGATTCTCATTAAGGGAAGTAGTTTTAACATCCGTTTACCAAATTTCATAGTCATGATAAGCTACAATAGAAAGCATGATCCCTATGGATTTAACCATGAAAATTGTTGGGAAAGTTTCATCTTTATCAACATCTGGTTGGTTTTACCCCTTCAGGTGGATCAACCAAAGTCCATACTTTGGTGGTATACATGGAAACCATCTCATATCTCATGGCCTCAAAACAATTCTCAGAATTTGGTTCCTCGATAGCCTCAAAGTAGGTAGTTGTAACATACTAAGATCTAGCTACCTTGACTCTAGAAACCCTAATTTGTAAGGAGATTATCATGCTTGCATCACTATATTTATCCAAAATAGGTTAAGAATGAACCATAACACACACATTCGAATCGTAATGAATATATAATGCACATAATATGTGTAACCCACATATTATCCCTCGTTGGGGATACTTATGATCTTGGACATGTCATGGACCAATAAATCATAATGTTTTGTTGAGTGAGATATATGGAACCTAACACATATAGGAGATGTAGGTGATGTAGAATGATCACTTTGACCTAAACCCTAAGCTAGTATGTCTAACCCTAACACATACATATGTTGGTGACTTTCATGATATATTGGTGAAATTAGGTTGCGTAATCAGGCAACACACATTGATACACATAATTTCTACACAATCACCTAATCATAAGTTGGTATGTAAATCATTTCATTAATATGCAATATATTTCACCTTCTTCACTAGCATACATCTAATGACTCCAATATGGTTAATAAGTAATTTGATTGACATAAATATGCATGAATGACTGATGTGGGTTTAAATGTGCATAAGTGATAACATGGTATGAATAAATATGAGAAATTGATTCGTATGGACAATAATGTGATTGTTTTATATAACATGAAAATATATAGAATTATAATATAAATGGAGATAATTATTTTGTTGTTATTTTTTCTAATAATGAATTTAATGGTCTCAAGGAGAAATTGAGTAAAATACTATTTGTTTTCATGTGAAATGAGGATAATGACCTCTTTATCCAAAATATTAAGGATAATGACAAATATAATAAATATTATTAAGATAGTTGAGTTAAACCCTAAAATGTACTTTTTGGGGCAAGGATTAGTAAAGGGGTGCACTTTGATGTTGAAATACCCTAAGATAGAGCAATACACACTAATTGTATATAAATACCGTCATGTGACATAATATGTAGTTTGAGTTCATGAATTTTACATTAAAGTTTACATGTTTCTTACATACACATATTTAGGATCTATTAGGGTTTAGAATGCAATTAGGAATTCTAAAATGGTGAGTTATTAACAATTCCTAAAATCCTAAATGTAACTTGATAACCAATTTGTGGTGTGTTTTTGGAAATAGAAAATCATAAATAATAGATTTTAGTGCCTTAAATATTGGTAATAATGAGAAATCCCAAATCTGTAGAAAATCTAAAAAGACAATACTAAAACATAAATTAAAGTTCAAAATTAGTTTCAACATAGTGGCAATAGGTAGGGTGTCAATTTTCACTATTTTAAAATAATGTTTAATGGGTCAATTTAATGAAATATGATAATACATTAATAACTAATGTTAGCATTAATAGGACTAGGATTTTGATGGTTTACATATATCACATGTGGCCTGATCCATGAGACCACATGTCAGTTAAGAGTCATGCTTTGGGTCCCCTGGGATTTGTTGTTCCTAATTAGACAAGGAGCAGGTTGCACCTTGTGTTCGATGTTGCCACCTGTTATACGAATAAAATTCCAACCCTACTATTCAACGGGTAGGGACACGCGTGAATTGATGGAAAAAGGAGTAGGTTGCTCCTACTAAAAGAAGGAATAGAAAATCTGGACTCGCTTTGGGTGGGTTGCATGCAAAACTGCCAGACTATGGTCATATTCAACTCCCGATCCAGAAGCCTATGACCCCGAATGGTGATGCAGTCCAATTACCAGTTGTACTCATATTGATATGAGCCTTCTTATCCCTCAGATCCATACACACTTCGATTCCACATACATCAGCAGACATAATTTCCTAGAATCCTTTAGAAAGCACTAGAGGATAGGTCTCTCACAAATAGGGACACTCTCACCTCCTCTATTGTCGAGAACCCTAGTCCTCTCACGATGCTCCAACTATATAACTCTACTTTTCTCTCTGCACAGGTCTCAGTAGTTGACCCCAAGACCACCTAGTTCATCAATCTTCTCATAGTCTTCTCTGACACATGGATGCCACAGTGACAACTCTGGGGTAGCAGAGCATAGACTTGTGATGCCTAGAAGGTTACCCTAAAGTCCTTGGTGTACTCATGTGTGCCTTCCAACATCTTCCTGCATTTCTGACTTGAGATAACGTCATCTCCTTTGACTTTCTTCTCTGATACGTGAACAACATTGAGTTCCTAGAGTTCTCCACTAACGGTCTCATATGCACTTCCCTTGTGAACCTTCCTGTGCGATGATGGAGGTATTTAAGGTTGGTGTGTTGGTATGGCCCTCTCCATCCTTAGAGGTTGGTCTCAATGCCCCAAGACTACCGACCAAACCACTATCTATGTTGCATTCACGTCGTCGGGTCTTGGTCTATTTACCCTGAAGGAGTCAGGATAGTATGTGTTGAGTATTGGGTGAGTTGTGCATGTCTGTCAAAGATTGGTGGGTCGTACATACGTGGTCTTCCTACTTTATAAACCATGGACTTGAGGGTTATTAAGTAGGGCTTGCACTTTGTTTCTGTGTCACAGATTGTTGGTTGCATGGTCTTTTGATCTTTGATTCCATTCATTTATGTATGTGGGTTATAATGGATGATCAGAGACAAGTATATTGTGACGCACCAAGGTTGGGTTTTGTTCAGATCCTAAAATCAATATCTAGGGTTTTACCTATACATATTAAATAGGAATTAACTTCACAATATTTAAAATTTATAATAGGTGTTTGGAGACCTAGTCTTGGACCCAGGACTAGCTATGGACATATGTAAAGTCAAGTTGAGGTATGTGCATATTTTCTATTATCTAGGCACTATTATTATGACCAAACATCCTTTCCCATATGAGGCATGAGTAGATACTATGTTTTTCATCATTTGGAAATTATTATTTTTTGGACAATACTTATGGATCCTCTGACTCCACATTTTTTATTTTAGGATGCTCTCATCATGTTATTTCACATGTACTAAACTTATACTTATCTTTCCCATTTATGTGCATGCTAAGACTATCCTCATTTCTTGTAGTCATACATCTGTACAACTATATTTACAGGATGTGTTTTTTTCCCCAGGGTGTGGTTTTCTGCCCATTATTTATATAGGCGTGCTTTTCCATCTAGAGTGAGCTTTTCCACCCATATTTTTTTAGGTTGAGATCCAATGGTGTCTCAACCCTAGTTGAAATAACTTTAGTCTTTTTTTATTACATGCACAATTTATTGTTGTTATTAATAATGGAAAATTTAAAGGCAGGATTTCCCTACTTGACATTCCTTAGTAGACATGACTCGCTCTTAGCCTGATACAACTCTGTTGGGACTTATTTCTTTTGACATCCTTTAATTTGATGCTCTTATTTTAGAAATTTCTTAAGTATTGCCTAGTTGTTATTTACTGCACATACTCATTTTTCGCTTACGTCATTTCCTTTTAGTTTCCTCCTTTTAGGTGTTGTCTTTCAATCCACCCATAGATGGCACAACCTCAGGTGTAGGACTTGGAAGACTATACTTGGTGACATGGAACTGCTAGGTGAAGCTCTTGGGGAGATATAGTTGAGATAGATGGATATCCCTCTACTTGATTCTTATGTTGTAACTTCAATGTAAACCATTTAGGGGAGACGACGTACTTTTTGTAAAATTGATTATAGTCATGAAGTTTTATTCCACTGATATACTTTGGTCTCTTTTTGTATATCATCATTTGGGAAAAAATGTTTATGTCTATTCTAGCATGCTTGAAAGTATATTTGGATAGATGAGTTTATTCTCAAAAATAAGTAAGGAGTGGATCCCCTATCGGGTCCCCCTCCTTACAGTAGTTGATTTATCTTCTTTAAAGACACACATGTCATCTTCTTGAGTTACGAGAAATCCATATCTCTCAGACTCAAGACATGCCCTACTAGACCTTTGAAATTCGTTTTCTATGATAGGGACATGAGGTTCCACAACAGTTTGTGATTCCTCTTGTTCCTTATCTACATCCATAGTTTTAGTATTATTTTGTTGATCTTGAACCCTATTCAAGTTCTATTTCCTTCCCATTGATAAGTAATACAACATTTCTAGAAAAAAACAATTTGTTGTCAGATGGATTATATATAGCAACACTTAGTTTATTTAGGGTAAGCAAAAAACATAGATTTATCTGATATGGATCCAAGATTTTCATAAAACTATTTCTTGATATAAGTTTCACATCCCCAAACTTTCATGAAAGACATGTTGGTACATTTACCATGCCATATCTGATTTGGTGTTTTTTTCAACAGAATTGGACGTACTCAGTTAAGTGTAAACATGGTGGTTCAAGAGCATGTTCCCAAAAGGAATGTTGAAGATCAGCTAAACTCATCTTTGATCGTACCATGTCCAAGATGGTGTCATTCCTTCTTGTTGATACACCATTATGTTGTGGTGTTCCACATGGAGTCCATTTTGGTACACTACCATAATCCCTATGAAAGATCTCAAACTCTTATCTAAGACATTCACCACCTCGATGTAATTGAAGTGCTTCAATTCTTTTGCCAAATTGTTGTTGTACTTCATTTGAGAATTCCTTGAACTTTTCAAAGGATTCTGATTTCTGATTCATAAGATACACATATCTAAATCTACTAAAGGCATAAATAAAAGTGATGAAGTACTTATACACATTTCTAGAGCTTATACTAAAAGGTCCTGAAGCATTAGTATGTATGAGTCCTAATAAGTCACTAGCTTTGTCACTATTACTAGTAAAAGGTGTTTTTGTCATCTTTCCCAATTTTTGATTTTCTAGGCATCTTGAACTCCCTTTATTTTCCTATATTTGGTAGTAGTTGTCAGGGTGACTTCCTATTCAAGAGAGAGAGATAATGTTGAAAAACAAATTGTCCCACAATTTGTCTCAAGAGTTTCCTCTAACCCTTGGGACATGCATCCTTCATATATGAGATTCATGGGCTTGAAAAACCCTAATTTCAATCACTTTCCTAACATCAATCTTAAAAATAGTTAAATGCTAAAAACTCTGAGTGGATATTTGATCGAGTGATCATGTTGACAGTCAATTGACATATTGATCCAATCAATATGATTGCAATAATAAACATTCTGGTCGCTCAATCATAGGGTAAATCATCATGTTTTCAATCTAGAACTATTCTAGTCATATGTTTGATTACAAACTTCAAATCTTTTATGCATTCTTATGTGTGTGATCCACTAGGTTCCTAGTTACATTGGTGGTGATTTTCAAAACAACACAAGAAAATATTGGTGTCTAGCCACACATCACTACCACTAAAGTAATATGATTAATTTAGAGAACAACTACAGCTTGTAAAGTCATCAATGTTAACATAAGCGTATAATCCCTTTGTCACAAATATCCAAATTTAACATGAGACATGGAATGTCATCATCTCAATATTCAATGTTGTTCCTTGAACTAGAGTAGACTATTCGAGATAATATGTTCTTAATGTCATAAATTAATTCACATGATCATGGACACGCATTTCATGGTCTTGATTCTCAAGTGGTCAGGCATATCATTCCAGAGGAGGGACAAATTCCAACTACATCACTCACAACATGCCATGTGTCATAATGTACCCAATCACCACCTTTTTGGAAACTCATATTTAAGAGCATGTTGGGTCAATGTCAAAGTACATGGAGAAAATGTGTTACTACAATTACTTCAGGTCTAAGGATCACAGACACCATTATCACATTGAGATATGACTCTGACATTCCATTACATGACTTCCATGTGTCAATCTCAAAGCTGACCCATCTAGTACAAACTTGATCTCAAACAAGTACCCATGCATCTGACTTGATATCCAATATCATGATTAAGACATCATCATCACTCGATATACATGCTAGTCTTCTACACTATTATTGTCCTATACTATCCACAATAGTAACCAACTACACAACAAGAATTATAACTCTTATTATACACATGGTCTCAAATTTAGGTTCTTAACCTTTACCATGAGCTATTGAGTTAAACATTCTTGAGACATTATTAAGTTTATTCATTATCTCAGTACTAAAAAAACATGATAAGTGGAATTTTCTTTTATTAATAACCAAATCAAGTACTAATATCCCTTTTACAATCATCACATGATGTCCCTTAGGGCATAGAACCAATAGTCTCCCACTTTCACTAGAGAAAATCACTCATGAACCTAAGTCTAATAGATACGGGTTTGAGATTATTTCTCTTAATGATTAAAGAAAACCAGTAATGGATAAAGGCAATAAACTTACCACTAGTGGGAGATAACCCACCTTGGTTGGGGATTCTTTCTCTAAAAACCAATCTCTTGCTTTTGTTTTTGTTTCCAAGAAGTGTGAGCACACACACTATACTTGATGTTTTTTTCCATTTGTGAATCATGTCAGAACATGTACATTGATGGAAGGATGATGCATGGAGGATCTATATAAGGAGAAGATCAAGACTGAGACAATAAAATTGAAGATGAGTGAAAAAGCTACTGGAAAGAAACCACCACAGATGTCCCACATAAGCATGCAGCATGACTATGGTGCCAACAAGACAAAATGGGGTTCTTCCCAAAATGGTCATCATGGCTTTTGCCTACCCATTGGAAGCCATGTTGGTCTCTCCTCTTCTTGAAGATGATCACCACAACCCCATGCAGAAAAGACTCTACACATTGGAAGTCACGTTGATATCTCCTACTCTTGAAGATTGTCCACCAAAACTATGTTCCCATTACCCTACTATTCTAAGCTTCTATATCATGTTGAGTTCATGGTTTAAAATTTGGAGTGGTAGGATGGTAAGTCCTTGATTTACCCCATGTTCCTTTATGTTTTTGGTTCTAAATTTTTTTCAATATGATAAAACAATCTGACTAACCTTTATACTTTTCTATCTATACTTGTTATGTTTATTTTGCTTGCATGCACACTAGGTATTTTGTTTTCTTACATTTTTGCATATTTTTTTTGAAAGTTTAGACTTGTTTACCATTCTATGCCATGCATTGCATTTCACATATTTTTTGTAATTTTGTGTGTTTTAGCTAGGATTTGCTCACTTGTTGTTTATTTCTTTCTAGTGTAGGTTGAGATGTGATTTTGGAACCATTTTGGTCAATTTTGCCATGCATTGACATTTGATAAAAGCATGCCATATTCTCATGATATATTTCTAAATGGTCCTAATTCTTGACTTTATACATGTTAATCACCTCTTTCATGCTTGTGACATATTTGGTGTAATTTTGATCTAGGTAAGCTACAAATGCTTAGGGTTTTTTGAATCTCATGATAGAAATGTGGTTTTTATATTTCTCATTCTTGCGGTGTATATTAATTGATGAAGTTCTTGGAGTAATCTTAATGCGGGAGATCTCATATTGAAACCCACACTAGTGACTCCTCTATTGACTAATTTTTCTTTCACCATTCCTTACCTCTCTGACTCATTAAAAGATTCCAAAGAGAACATATTAGCCTTAGTCATCATCCATGATTTTGGAATGGCCATTACATTTCTCATTCATGCGGTGTATATTAATTAATGAAGTTTTTGGAGTAATCTTAATGCGGGAGATCTCATATTGATACCCACACTAGTGACTCCTCTACTGACTAATTTTTATTTCACCATTCCTTACCTCTCTGCCTCATTAAAAGATTCCAAAGAGAACATATTAGCCTTGGTCATCGTTCATAATTGTGGAATGGCCATATATATATATATATATATATATATATATATATATATATATATATATATATATATATATATATATATATATATACATATATACACACATATATATATACATATATATATATTGGGATCACTCAAGATCATCCTAGAGTGAGTGAAAGAAATACAAATGTCTTAGGTCTATGAGTGATGCCCCAAGGGATGTCAGGGTAAATAAAGTTGACTTAATATGATATTCAACAAATCCGGAAAACCACAAGAATTATGATTAGATCTAAGATCAATTATGTTTATTAGATTCAACTAATTCTATGATTGATAGTCACTAAATGAACTATTCAGAAACAATCCTAGTCTCTCATGATTAGAGTTCATAACCGCACAATTCAAACATCAAACTCATACAATGGAAAGGTTGTTGACCAGAATAGACTTCAATCCTTGGATCCTTTGCTACAAGCGACCTTATTTGGTTATTGTCTCCAAAAAATCCAATCTAGGGCATGGTCCCCATCACCCAAAATGCGTTTTTGGCTCAAACCAATATGGTCCACCCCACACTTGCACCATTTTCGATCCTTGATGACACCTAGGATACTTTGTTACTTCAAGATGACTAGACTTCCATAAAAACTAAGGTCAGTTGGTCACCAACCATGCGCACACCCCAATTTGAGAAGTCAGACCCCACCAAAATATATTCAACAATCTATTTATTCAAAACTCCTAGAATACCTAGAAAGTGAGGGTACACCATGAATGTGTCCTATCTTTGTCCCTTTTGAAATTGTCAACAAGACACTATTTAAAACATTGCTAAAAGATCGAGAATGCATGACTTGCACTAGGCGCATACCCAACCTTTTTCTCTTTGACCAGTCAATAAGGCATCTTTAAAATGTGGTCATAAGCCTCCATAATATAGGGGCCACCAAGGCATGTTCCTCCCTAATTTTTGGATACTTCTCGACTTTGTTATGGGTTTTACTATACCCTAACCCTAAGAAACCCCATGTGATCCTATATAAATAGCCTCTTGGAGGCCATTGAATAGGTTGGAACCCAACTATATTGGCTATGACTTTGTTGTAGCCTATTTAGGGAGGCTGACTAAGATCCCTAAATATTGAACTATCACATGGCCGGACATGACTAATGTTTTTCATTTTCCATGTCAACTAATGAATCTACCTTCTATTGGACACCTAAAGTTACCTGAGATAATTCATCATTATATTAACGGTATTGCAAATAAATGAATTCAAATATTTATATAATTATAATTAATGGTATCAACATTCTCTAACAAGAATTGTTCTAGTTCCCCTCTTACTTAAAGGTCTATAAGTTGGCATTGTACCTCCTAGTCTTTACATTGTGTTGTGGTGCTCAATAAAACAACTAAATATAGAAAAACAAAGAATATAAGTGAATCTCTCTCTATCTCTCTCTTCACACACGCAATAGATGTGTTATGTGGGTTTCTTCTTACTCTTACATCTCTTAGTCAAACATCTCAAATTTTTGTTGGGACAATGTAAGTGATCAATTTTGTTATTATAAGTCATGTGTTCCAAATCCTAGACTAAGAATTTTGAACTGGATTATCACTTCAATTATAGAAAAGGTGATAGGAGGTCTTCTCAACACTCAGTTTGTTCATCTATTGGTCAACTTGCTAGTACAATTAGTAATTCTATACCAAGGAACCTCATTGTCAACTTATTTACAATCTAAACCTTATTTTCTCTTCTTCACAACTTGTGTGGGAGTATGATAAGTATAATCAAACGGGAAACAATCAAACTGCTTGTAAACATGCATACCTAGATATGCTTGATGTATGTAATACTCTCTCTTATATCTCCCCTCCTTACAAGTTGAACATCTAGATAGCATGTTCTTTATCTTGGTTCAATGTCTTGGCCCATTTCTAACTTATACAACCCAAAAACCTTTTATATGTATAGATATACATTGAGTCGACTAAAATAAACATGATGACCATTCTCTATTTTATATATCTTCTCTTTCTCTATGTAATATGCACATTCCGTGCATTGCACAAATTTGAAAACATTAGATTACTTTAAGGATGTAAATTAAGTGGCATTGAATCACTTTATCTAGATAAAGACAAAAGGAAAAGAATATATTTGATACACAATTACATTGTAAGGAAGCTAGGTTGAAACAAAAAGACATATTTTGAAATTATTTTGACTAATGTTGTACCAGGCACATTGTTAATGAAGAAGAAGATCACTAAAAAGAGAAACAAGGAATGATGATTGATTGTCAGCGTCTGTACCACCATTTCTTGGATCCTTTCCTCTATCACGTCAAATCAACCACATCCTCCACCTCATTTGAAATCCTTATTAGAATAAATAAGAACCAATTCGTGATCAAAAATACTAAAAGTAAGAATTACATGCCACATTTCTCATGATATTTCTAATATAGTAATCCCATGGTCAATATGTAATTTGATAAGCTAAAGGAACAAATTACATTCAACCCATTATCTCATGGCTTCCATATAACATTATTAGAATACCCAATGAAAAATTTGTAATTTGAATAATTAAAGGAAATCATTCTATGATATCATGTAGTTTCCTTATCAATACTAATGAATAAAATATAAAATCAATTACAATCAATACCTCTCACACTCATTTCTATGCAATACATTGGAATAAAAAGACTACTTCATAATACAAAATATAAAAGAAAATCTTCCATGACCTTTCTTATATAATATAGTGTGACAAGAAATTTTTATTATGAGAAAATCAAGGCTACAACAGGTAATATATGTATCCTTGTCTCAAGGTATGATGTACTTTAGACACAACATAAAATAAACTAAACTAATGCTAATGTGCCTGAGTAGAGGAAACACAATTAGCTAATACAAGGGAGAATAAATAAAATACCTCCAACACCCCCCTTAAGATGGAGAGTACACTTTGTGTATTCCCAGCTTACCACACATATAGGAGAAGGATGAAGGTGGAAGAGGCTTGGTGAAAATATCAACAATTTGTTCTCCATTCTATACATATATTGTAATGATCTTCTTGTCACGAATCATGTATCCCACAAAGTGGAAGTCACCACAATGTGTGTGGTACGTTCATGGAAAACTGAATAAATAGCTATATGAATAGCTTCTAAATTATCACACTTGAGAGTTTCTAGAGAATAGAGAGGAAAACCTAATTCTTAAACAATAGACATCACCCGTTGAGTTTCACAAATGGTATGTGCTATGGTGTGATATTCCACCTTAGTACTAGAGTGAGCCAAAATAGACTTCTTCTTACTCTACCAACTGAAGGGATGACTCTTCAAGAGAACAAAAAAGCCATAAGTAGATCTCTTATCATTCACATATCCAACCCAAGCAGCATCTATATAGCAGGTCAGAAAGAAACTTGGTGATTAGGGCTTCTTGTAGAGGAAACCTCTATCAAGTGCGTTTTTCAGATAGTGTAGGATATGTTATACCTGTCTCCAGTGGAACGTAAGAGGTTTATCCATGTGTTAACTAACAACACCAACAACAAAATATATATTTGGTTAGGTATTTGTAAGATAGATGAATTTCCCAACTGTGTGACAATATTGTTCATGATAAAAGAAAGACTCCCTCTCAGATAAAACTTTGTTCTAATAGTCCTTAGGCAAATAAACATGCTTAGAGTTCATCATACTATAGATTCCTTCAAAAGGTTGAGGATGTACTTGCACTGAGACACATAAGTGCCCTAACGAGAATGTATCACCTCTATGACCAAGAGGTAGCAAATTTGACCTAGATTTTAGTATGAAAGTGTTCTTGGAGTGCATGTTTTAATGTTGAAATCCTATGAGCATCACTACCCATGATAATGATATCATCAACATACACAACAAGGATGATGGTTCTAGCTTGGGAAGAATCAGATAATAGACTACGATTGGTATATGACCTGAAAAAACATAGGCTATCAAGAATGGCATTGAGTTTTGTAAACCAGACTAGTGGTGATTGCTTGAGAGCACACAAAGACCACTTGAGCTAACAAAGTTTATAGGAAGACTCCCCCTGAATACATAAATCTTGAAGTTGTTTCATATACACTTCCTCCTCTAAATCACCATGAAAGAAGGAATTTTCATCAAGAAGGAAAAGCGGCAATCCATGTGAGTGACAAGGGAGAGTACAATCCCGATATAAGCAATACAGGTCTCCAGTGAGAAGGTTTTAAAGAAATTCATGCCATATGTTTGGGTAAATCGAGGTCAACTAATGGTTAGATTCACCGACAATGGAGACCGAGCGGCCCCACTGAAATCATCACTGAAGAAAAAGAGGGATTCATTGTTAAGATGGCTTCACATAGCAAGAGAAAAAGGGTTCTCTATGAAGCCCCATAGTTCATGGATGGTGCTTTGCTTGTCGTCTAGTCCTGGAAGCCTGGAGCTCTTCTGCAACCTCTTTCCTTCATGTAGGTCCCAGAAATGTTCAAGATTGAGAATATGGGTATCCCTTGGACTCGAGATCACATTGCCAGGGTTGCCAACATGTTAGGTAGGCCTCTTGACTATGATGGTTTGTCCATGTCAGCTGGCTATCTTAGAGTTGCTTTTGTCTGTGTTGAGGTCAGTTGCAGTTCAAAGTTCCCAAGAACAACATTGGTTGAGCTTGATGCCAAAGACAAGATGTTGAATACTGAGGTTGTGTCCAGGCCTCTGGTGTGCTCAAGTTGCAAAAGATTTGGGCACATGGTCGTCTCCTGTCCGCATGTGATTAGGAAGACCTTACAAGACATTGATCTGCAAGTTAGATTTGGGAAGCTAATAGGTGTTCGTCAAAATGCCAAAGAGAAGGCTTCTGTCTTCAAAATGGGTTTCGTAGAAGAACCTGAGGTAGCTATTCAATCTGTTGCTGAGCAAATTCATGAAGAGAAGCTAGCTGCTGAAGAACTCTACAAGGAAATCGTCTTTAGTCAGGTTGTTGATACTGTTCTCAGACTCACACCCAAGCCAACACACTGTGATACTCAACCAGAACTTGAAATGAGAGGCTCTGCCTGAACTTAGATTGGGAGTTGGATATCTGTAGGAGTCGGCATGGTGACTGTGATTCAGAATCTTGGAAGATCAACATAGTTTGAGAAAGATGTGGATTCTCCTTTAATTACCAGCAGAAGGGGAAGAAACAGATCCACGATGAGGATGTGTCTGAAGAGGCATCAATTGTAGGTTCTCTATCAGATCATTGGGACCCATATTCACCCAGAGTGGAAGAGTCCAGATCAAAGAAAAAGAAAAAGCATGGTAGGAAGAAAGGCTAAGCGTCAGTTAGATTTCTGATTGCTTAGTGTGGAGTATGGACATGGTTTCAACTGATGATGTAGCTATGTACATGGTTTGTTCTTTTGGTTTTCCTCAAACTTAATCCTTTGCGTTCCAATCATCACTCTTTGTGGGTGGTTATTATGGCTAGTGATTAGTTTGGTTCACCAGGGTTTATATTTGGGATGTTGACTGCTGTTGTTTCTTGTCCTATTTGCTTCAGTACTGATGTCATGTTTTTCTCTGTTTTCTTCCTTTCGTGTTGGTACGTAGCTTGTTCTTTTGGTTTTTTGAAGTCTTCTTTCCTAGGGTTTTGGTGTATGTCCCAGCTGAAAGTTTGGATTTTCTACAGGTTCTTGCTGTTATGGCCATCAAGGTAGCTGGTTGAGTACACTGTTCAGGTTCTTTAATGATAGTGTTTTATCTGCTGTCTTGGTTGCTATATCAACTTTTATGTAGTTTTTTCCTTTTTCTATTGGTATCCATAAGCCATTCTATTGAAAGTTTGTACTTCTTTCTTTGTTTATTTGGATGAGTTGATGATTCCCTACATGGATTCGCTTTCATCATAATTTTTTTTTAGGTTTTAGGGGTCGAACTCGGATGGAGTGAGGGTTGTGTAGATGATGCTCACTGCTTTTTCATTGAGTTGGTCTTGCTTCATTTGAGCTTCAGTCCAAGTGGAGATCTCCTTCTTTGGGTCTTCATACTTGAGGTTCATCACCTTCCACATATCGTAGCTCAAACCTTGAAGGTATAACTGCATTCTTCTCTTCCAATATAGGAAGTTGGTGTCGTCGAAGACCAGAGGTCGCATGGAGAAGTTCCCTTCTAGGTTGAGGGATCCAAGTGTCAAATCACCCATCTTCTCCTACTTGTTGAAGTATCTTGGAGAAGACATGCTCTGATACCACTTGTTGGATCAATGGGCTCTAGAGGGGGGTGAATAGAGCTTCATAATTCTCACAAGACAAATTAGACAACCAATTTATATAAGTGTAAAAGCTTAAACGAGCAGCAATTTGATGTCTTAATATAACATGCATAGAAAGGATGAGAGACAAGGAGAAGCAAGCACTTGGATAGGTGGTTTAGAGTGGTTCCATGTTCTAAACTTAGAAGCAATGTCAGTACACTACCTAGAGTGGGTTAGTCTCTAGGATTTGCAATCTTAGTACTCTTATATTCCATAATAAGATTACAAGACACAACAACCACACATCCAAGGGCTTAGTACCTCAAGGAAAGATCTTCAACCTATAGAAGGAGCTTACCCACTTGAACCATGGAGTCTTCACCCATCAACATGGACTTACCCACTCCTTCCTTCAAGTCTTCTGTCTTCAAGGGATTACCTATATTCCTTGAGCGTCGCCTTGACTATCTCCTTCACTTGGAGATCTTGAGAACCTATCTCCTTCACTTGGAGATCTGGAGCACCTTTCTTTCTTCAACCTTGAAGAACATCACCTCCTTCTCCTTCACTTGGAGAAGAACTTAAAACTTTATCTTCAATGGGAATTGAGGTAGGAAGATGGAGGAGGAGAGATTTACATCAATATAGGGAGTAGCTCTCTTACACAGGAACATATCTCACTCATACTCACAAATTAGACTTGAAGGTAGAGAGAAAGGGGCTCAAAGGGTTAGAACACTCTCAACTATGCTAGGACCAAGTTTGCAATGAATGAGCAGCCTTGGAATGAATTGCAAGAGGTCCTATTTATAGTTGGCGGTGCCCCTTTATGTTGTGGGACACTTAGATACGAAAATAGCCATTTTTTTCAAAGAAACGACTCTATTTTCACTCAAAATACACACCAACAATCACTTCACTTTTTCTGCAAAATTCTGTACAGTGCAATCGGTCGAGTTTCAATAAAGTTAACTCGACCGATCAAGTAAACGACAAAACTGATATTCAAACTGTCGGTCTACATTGATCTGTCGGTCAAGTCTAATTTGTGAGTATGAGTGAGTTAGTTCTTAGGAAACTTGACCGATCAATGAAGATCGTTTTTTTCAGGCACTCGATCGGTCGAGTTCTGTGAAAACACAAATCGACCGATGCTATCTTCATAAAATTGATCAAGATGGATCGGCCGAGTTCGTCCTGGGGAAAACTCAACCGATTGACAACCTGATGTCAATCTTTTGAAAATGCATCTAAAGTGATTTAACTTTGGTGTTTTATGTCCCAATCATTTTTCTCATCTAAGTTACAAGTCAATTCATCATTACAAGTGATTACAAAAATGTTCTAAGGTCATTTACATAGATTTCCACAAATACACACTTGTAGCTCTTTGACTTGAACTTGATCCATTCTAGGGCTTTTGATTTTGGATCCTTTTCATGTATCTAATACCTGAAATCAATCTTTTAATACACATATTAGATACATATGAATGGAATGGTTAAGTCATTATCAAAACATGGACAATGTATAACCTCTAGGTCAACACTACCTTGGGTAGGAGACCGCCTCACATGAACAGTAGACCCGATCTTGTGATGCATATATCTTTCCCTTTTCTTGATGGTTTGTCGAGATTTCTTTGTCGATACGTTCGTGAGATAATTTCACACCTGCCCATCCTAACATTGTTAGGGTTTTGTTTGTTGGAATCCCTGGTTGACTAGGAGTTCTGAGTGCCTCCCCTATTTCTCAGTCCAAGGGTGACTTTGGTCTCCCCATACCTATTCATATACCTAGTCGACAATCCCTATTTGGGTGTGTGGAGTTCACCGATAGGATTCTACCCCCCACCTCGATGGGAAAGAACTCGTTGTCATTCCTAGACCTCTCGTGAAGCTCTAGGTCCGTTCCATTGGATGCTACAGTAAGCCCTTGCCTTTTTCTCCTTTTTTGGTCTTATTTTGCCTCCTGCCATGGCGGAAGGGCGGGTTTGAGCCCTAGGTCACTGTGGGGCTCATTTCGTGGCTCGTTGAGTCTGGGTTTGGACAAGGAATCTTTCTATGATCTTGTTTGTAGATAGTTTTCCTGTTTACTCACTTTCGATTCATGAGTGATTGACTTGGGAGGTTCTTCTTCTAGTTCTCCTTCAAGCTGATCAATTCGATGAACGAGTTGACGAAAAAGGGCAATGTTGTTATTTTGATTTTGTTCCCCAGGCGAGGGGTATTTTCATCTTTTTGTGGCTCCCATATTTTTTCTTCAGTCAAAGTCACATGATAGTTGATTAGTGACTTGGTCGGCTGTGATTGGGCCAAGTCACCCGGGCCCATCTCCTTCTTTCCACTCCCGATGCAAATCTATTACGTGAAATTATCTGATTGGTCAATTTTAGAAAAGTCATAACTAATTATCTACTTATCCAAAAATTACAAATAAATAGCCATTGGATTCAAAAAAAATGAGATCTGTCTTTTGGTGTTTGTTTTTCTGCCTAAATCCAATCTTAAAAATAGGTGATTTCAATGAATTTACCTGAAATTATAATAACTTGTAAAATATATAACTAAATATATATAAGTCAAAAACTATAATAAAATATGTTTTGGGCTCCTAATAAAATAAACTAAAATGTGGAATAGTTTTCATAACCTAATTCACATAATGATAAAAAGGTGGTTTTTAGGGTTTGGATAATGTACATGAAATTGACATAAAATCTACACGTGTTTAATAGGCTCTTGGAGACCTAGGCTTGGATCTAGAAGTGCTTTGGACTTTGGACTTTGAAGTTAAGGTATGATGTATCCCCTATTACTCTATATTGAGCAATTCACCTATCTTTTCATGCTCTTGAATTTGGCCTATATAATATGTCTTATCTCATAATATCATGGTTCATGTGAACTATTTTTCTTGTTGTGGTCTTGGATATTCTCTTGAACTCTTATCTTGTAGATGTTGATGATATATGGTGTCTTGTTCCCACTTGCATGAGGATGTATGTGTTGACCATTGTATGATATGGAAACATTATATAATTTCTGACCATACCTTCTACTTGCCTCTACATTTTACCTGATGTGTGATTCAGTAGCACTAGAGTAGTATAATTGCATTTGTTTTTGTTCATTGTGAATTATGGAAACATTGTGATATTTGTGGGATGGCATATGTATGATTCCCCATACCCAGGCAAGATGTATGATTCTTGGCCCATGTTATATACAAATGGGTGGTGGATGTATGATTCCCCATGCCTGAGCAAGATCTATGATTCTTGGCCCATGTTTCATCAGGTTCAAGATGTATGATTCTTGACTACCTTTGTCTTTATAATATTCTAGTGTTATGTTTATCTCACATATGCAGGATAATAATAGTGATGATGATGGGTTATGTTCCCAAATTCTTGATATGTGCTTATGTGGCACCCTTTATTGTTTTATTTATGGCAAGTACCTTATCTTATCATGTGATGATTCTTCTCTTTTTTTCCCTTGTGGGTAGTCCTTATCTCTTGCATGGGAAGCATGTATACTTGATGTCCTCTAGTTCTTATATTGCTCAAGTTTCCTTTTAGTATGCACATACCAGCCTTTGCTGATGTTTCCTTTTCTTCTCCTTTTTGTGGGGGTATGCTTCCAACCCCATGATAAAGCAAGGAGAGGATAAACGAGGTGGACTTGGACAACAACCGTTGTAGTTGAGCTTTTAGGAGATGTGAAAGAAGTGGTTAGATGACCCTCAAATGATCCTAGTCTGATTAAGATAGTTTTCCTTTTTGACTCACCCATGTGGGGTGTAGATAAAGTTATCAAGATTTGTAATAGTTGGATAATTTCTCTTCGGCTTCTACTTATTGTGTTATGATACATACATGTTGAATGAATTGGTTATCATCCCTTTGGTGAAAAATTTTATGTGGTGTTTGGTTCAAGGGATGTTGCCTTTTTATTTCTAGTAGGGAGTGGTTCCCCTCTGGGGTCCCACTCCTTATAATGGTCATTATGATAATGTGGAAATCACATTGTTGATCCATTACAAGAGCTACCTGTGGAAACTCAGACACCACAGTCATGGCACCCACCACAGTCGTTTTACCCTCAAACCACCATGGTTTTGGCACCCACCACGGTCATTCTACCTATTTCATTCCAACCAAAATTTATATGACATTTTCATATTTTAACCATGACCATTCCCACCCTCCACGGCCATTTTTACCTTCTCCCACCATGATCACTTTACCCATCTAACTCCATTGCTTCCCACTTATCATTTTACTACATTACCCCCACTTAACTAGAGACACCCTATGCCTTTATACATTATACTAGTGGTGGTTGGGAGTCTAAGGTTAGCTTCTTAAATCCTCCAAAATATATCTTATCTTCTTCACTCTTACCATCATGTGCTTTAACTACACCAAGGGCAAAGAAAAATAAAAAGAAAGTAAAAGATTCTCCTTTATAATAGAGTCTAAATAAAGAAAATAAGAGTGATCCATTGTAATAGCACTCTAATATCTTTCTGTAACCCCTTTCTTCTATTTGCATGACCATTGATCTAGAGAACATTAAAACTAGCTCATTTCATCCATTTACATGGCCATGTGGATCACCTAGTGTGGCAGGAGATCTGAGTTTGGATGCATGAAGATGAAACAACATTCCGAATCATCTTTGATCATAACTATCATGAAATGATTCACCTGCAGATAAATGAGAACCATGTGGATTGCTTGTGTACCCTATGCCCTATATTAGAAGTTTGTATGCTTAGTTATTTGATCACAATTGGTTTGTGAAATAGGAAAGAAAAGAGCTAGAATGTGCATATTTAATCATCATGCAGCTCATCTAGTCATTAATCAGTTGCAGTGCATTTGTCATTTCTTGCTTGTTTAAAAATTAAAGAGAGATTGAATTGGATCATACTTGAGAACAAGTAAGTTTTATGTTTGGGAGTAGTGATGAAACCCTCATTTAGGGCTTCATTTTGTGTCATTCTATCCTTAATTACATCCAAACATGTTAGGATGCATATTATTTCCCTGAATAAATCATTTATTATTAAATGCACTTATGGATATTATTTACATATTTTTAAGGTACTTGGACCACACTTTGGATGAATGGGAGGGAAGGAGGATGACCTAAGGGTTTCTCTAACCCTAGCAGAGACTAAAGAGAGTATAAGAGCTTCCCTAACCTACCTCTAGTGAAGAATCAAGCCAAATAAAAGAACTCCATGGATGGTGACAAAGAATATGAAAGTGTAAGAAAAATCTCTCAGCACAATCATGGAATCATAGATTGCCTATGTTGTGGATGCCAAAAACATAGCAAAATGACAAGGTTGGAGTAGCTCTAAGCAAGTTCACACTACGACTGTGCTAGCAGCATATTTGTGCCAAGAAGTCCCCAGCACAGTCGTGTCAGCCAAAACAATTGTGCTACCAACTCCCACAAAGCACAATCTTAGTGGAACAACAATCATCCAAATCGCCCACCACATATGTGCTACCCAAAATGGTCTTCCACTTCCCTACCACCACGGCTATTCTACCCAACATGACTATTCTAATTATCCTCCACCATGACCGTGCTACCAATCTACAAATACCGCAAAAACTAACATGACATCTTTTCCATCTCAAGACACTCGTTCCTCTTTAGCACAGGAATTCCACCCTTCTATCAATAAGGTCATTATATATAGAATGGTCATTCTACCATCACACCCTAGTGCAAATTTTACATTTATTTTCATATCTTTCCCCCAACGTAACCCTATGCTTCCTTGGCCACTATATATACCATGGTGGTAGTTGGGAGCTAGACTTAGCAATTATTGCCACCCACTCTAGCACTAATTGATCCATCTACTCCTTTACACCTAATCCCACTTCATTTCCACCATCTCCCACCTAAGATCCCTAGTTTTTTAGGGTTTTGTCTACTTCCATCCATCTATCCATGCCATCCAACAACCAAGGAGAGAGAAGGACGAGTTGCTACAATAGGAGGTAAAGAAGAAGGATCTTTACCAAGCTTCCATGGCTATCTACTCCTCTACTCCTTTATTATTTTCTTTTGTTATGAGTAGCTAAGCCCCCCTAGATGGGTTTTTTGGGGTTAAACTGTGACTTTGATACCAAGATGGGGGAAATAATGTGTAAAATCTAAAATTTCATTTGTTAGTGGTTATGTTCTACCACTATCTCATTTCTAATGAATTGTCTTGTGATGTGTGCTTGAAACCACCTAGATTCTAGGATAAAATGGCCTATATGTAGTTATTTTGGAATTTTCTCCTAGGTCCAACTAGTGTATCACTTTATAGCACCCCATCTTCCTAAATATATATCCCTTGTCATATTTCTATGTGTGAGATCTAAGCATCCAATTTAGAAGCACTAAGTGCAATTGGCTTGGAGCTATAAAAAGGCTAGATGGTAGGTGATGTTAGGTGAAATACCCTCATCTTCACTCTTCATTAGTACCCTTAGCCCTTAATTTCCCTAAGAGATACTATACTAGAAACCTAGACTTTATGAGATCCTAGTTGAATTTCACCTTAATTCTAATCCAAATGAGCCTCACATGGTTGGATTGGGGGGGCTAGGGAGTAGTTCCCCTATACACACCCTATTCCACCCATGGACAATTAGTAGCTTAGGGAAATTCCACACCTAACTTGTTGTTTGGTTTGGTGATCCAAATGAATGGATATTTTTTGCATTTTATGACCCCCAACCTAGGTACTAGTCACATTACCCAAAATAGCCTACAATTCTATTAATCATTAAAACCCTAAATTCTCCCTTTCTTAGTTAATGCTTGCTTAGCTAATCTCTTTACTTACTTAGATGGTTGTTTTTCTTGTTATTGGAAGTTAGGCTTTGTTAGAGTATTTAATGATCATTTGAGATTTCCCTGATTGCTTTCGCTAATCTAATCTTTTTCTTTCTCTAGTTTGCTAATTGTAGTCTAGTGTAGCTTCTTACCTAGTGTAGCTAGTTTCCATCTCATGGTTTATAGTTAGAATTGCTTTTTTAGCTTAGTATTAATGTTAATCTTGCCTTTCTTGCCTTACTGTAAATTTTATCTTTTCTTTCTTAGCTCCCTTTCCTGCTATTTAGAACATAATTGTCTAGGGTTAAAGTAGGTTATGTTCTTTCTCTCTCTTAATTTCATGCTTGACCACTTATGTCATGTTTGGTTTGCAGTATTATGAGTGGGATAGGACCAAGATCTCGTTAAAATTTCAAATCCCAAGTTTGGTTGTGTTAAAATGACACAAGGATTCTGATCCATTGGGAATAGGTGCCCCATCTGAGTATGACTTTTCAATATTGCACCCCTCCTAGGTATTGGGCACTATAGAGAGACTTCATATCCCAACCTCTTCCCTAATATATCTTGTGACAGTGCACCCCTATAATTGCTCCCATTGTTCCCTTCTTTCGGTTAAAGTTCATTATTTTTGGTGGAAGCTCCTTGCACCCGGATGGTCTTCTGCATCATTTCTAGCTCTCTACTTGACGGTGTGGTAATATCTGTTAGCCAATCTTCATCACGGTGCCTGTGAAATCTGATATAGCAACTTGTCTTCCATTCTCACATAGCCAGGAATGAGATAGGTTAAATTTAACAAGTTATTCAATGATATGCCCTCCATAAAAAACGTGCACCTCATCTATTCATTTTCTATAGTTGCAAATTCAACAATATGGTCGGCACTACAAGCATGAGATTAGGAGTAGATTTTTTCTTTCTAAATTTTGTGGTTCTCCTCATACTATCTTGCTGGCCAAGAAGGTACCTCCTTTCTTTTTTCTTATATCAATATTCATCTAATAATTTTTAGAAACAAGAACCAACATAGGTGTTTACTTTCTTCCTCTTTGCACTGATTCCCATCAATGAACTTTCATAAACACAACATGACATCAATTATTTTATTGATTTCTCAAACAAATACTATTTTAGATCAATACTATATGGTATTAAATTGTTTAATTTTTTCTAAGACCAATTCCTAGTTGATCACATTGTGTGTTCTTTTGATTTACAAAAAAAAATCATGAATTTCTACTGAACATATAAAGCAAGTGGCACCCAGAAAGCCTTGTTCAATCTTTTATTAATTCAAATATTATATGAAATCTGAAAATAAGATGCATGTGATCTGTCATTATGCCTATAAACTTCCAATATAAACACATATTTCTTCTAAAGGCGCATAAAAAATTATTGAACAATCCTAGCACAATCAAGCATACAAAAATATGGATTTTGCTAATATTATTGATTGCATAACTGTAACATCATGTATGATTTTTTTTGCTTGTCATATTCATATACATTGAAGTTTTATTCATTTGCATTGTTTGCCCATCATTGTAATGGCATGTTTGTAAAAATGAAAAAGAGCTACAAGGAACAAGAATTTATTTATGCATGTTATACAACAAGAAATTCATCTATTCATGGTCATCATCAGCATTGTTATATGGACATATGAGCGCAAGTTGTTAAGGTCAAGATATAGTCTAATGGATCATAATGAGAATAAGAATAGCCTTATTGATGGGTGTGTTGGTAAAGTATGTCCACAGAGAAAATCATGTGATAATTGACATGGCATGTACCATAACAGATTTAATTAATACTCACAAAGGTAAGTTTCTATCATTTTGTTTCATTCATTTATGAGATAATGAGGAAATATTGTGAAAGTCTAAAGAATGACAATACTCAATGATATATGTCTTCAAGTACATGACTTGGAGGATGAGATCATATGAATGTTAAGAGTGTGTACATTCTTATTATGTCCCTAGTCAGTTGTTATTGTGGAAGGTAGATAGACACCAGTAACACATAAAACTAGAGTGTGGGTTGGTTGATGATAGAATCTCATTAGCATGATGTCGTAATATCAAACCAAGCACACAGAAACATATTAGGGAATAGTGTATCGGATAGACCCACTTTGAGAGTGACACATGAAAACCATCATTGGTGGTCATACTCATCTCTCATAATGAAGGTGGAAATTGTGATTTAAACCTAAAATCATTGCACTTATCACATGTCATTGGGTACGCTTTGACATCATCAAATGCAGTCCTAAAACATGGGTTGTTATAAGGCTTGATGATTGGGTGACTTTAACACATGGGGATAGACTATGAGTGGTAGAGATGGGATTTGTCCCTCCTATTAGAGTATGATATCTTAGCCACTTGATAAGTGAGACTGAGAAATGCATGTGCATGGACATGTGAATCAATATATGATAATAAGGACACATTATTCCAGACAATCTACTCCTGGTTCAAGAAACATGAGATGAACATTGGAAGGATGATGATTCCTTGCCTCGAGTTCATCCTGAAATTAGTGACAAAGGAATTATATAATCATTGCAACACCTTAAAGAGATTGTAGGTTGAAGTTAATCTCAAATTTTCCATTCACTTGGGTAGCGCTGATGTGCCATTAGGCACCACACTTTGCTTGTGATATCATAAGTTAGTTATGGACATTCACTACCAATGTGATATGGGATCTGTAGGGTCATTAACATAGGAACTCATCTAGAAGAGGAGTTTAATCTTGAATGATGATTGGATTGACTATTAAAGTGTTTAGGTACTCAACTCATGCAACAGATTGGCTATTGTACACCCAGATGACCATCTCATAGGCTGAAATGGATGTTTGGGTAGCCATATGGGAATTTCAAGTGTCGAGATGACCATTTGGGTCGTCTTGCTAATCAAAAATCAAATTGGCTAAGATCTGTCCAAACTGAGGTGTAAGTTGACCAATTTATTATGATGAACTAACAAGCTCAGATTGACTCAGTAGACGGTTGTCTTGCATGTGTAAGATTTCTCAATTAGACAAGAGGAAGGTTCGAGATACTTTCCTAACTTGTTTCAATTGTGTGATACTTGTGGTGCAAGAAATCAACATCTAACATTAATGGAAGTCGAAATGCCAATTTTGTATGCGGTTGCAAAACTACCAAATGGTTTTTGGCAGTGTGAGACGACTATCTCGTATGACCACTGGGTCCCCAGAAGACCGTTTCATGGTTTGCTGGTTGTGAAAATTCAAGATCTTCCAGTCCATTCCACTCTCACATAGATCCAGATCATACTAATAACCCTATCCCTAACCCCATCTATTAGTAGAGGAGTATTGGGGGCTTCTTAGATCACAACAACATCAATTGAGAATCAATTGCTCTGGAAAAAAAATTACCCTCTCTGGTTGTGGTAAATAAGAGAGCCCAAGCAAGTCCTACTCGAGTAGGGAGGAATATTGATGGGAGAAAACAATTGAGGATCCTTGTTGTGGGAGATCAAGTTGGTGATTAGTACATGAACAGGAGGGACAACTCCTTCCTGTCTATTCTAGTTGAAGGACAAGATTTCTAGTTGGTTCATGTCGACTACTCTAGAGGTAGGAGTCCTTTTTTTGTTACTAGGAGAGCAAAATCAGCATGCAGTCTGTGGCGAGACCACAAAGTCACTATAGAAGTTCTTATGTTTTTTGCTCATGGTAAAGACCATGAGATGCATAGCCAACATCAAGGAGAAACTAGAGATAGTTGCATTGAAGTGAGTTGTTATTGCTGGACTTGGTCTAGGACTAGATATAACTTGTTAAACCATCCTTCCTATTTCATAGTATTTGGCGCGATCTTGTTGTTATGGGATTATGGATAGATAAAAAAATTTGTTTTCACAGCTCTACTCTATAACTTGTTTCCTGACACTGATATCAGATCCATGTCAATTTACTATTTTTAGGAAAATAGATATGATCGGGTTTTGGTTTAATCGTTAATTTATTGCATACGATGTGAATATTTAAACTGTCTCATATGTGTATCTAATCAAAGACCACATATCCCAAATTAATATATATGCAATTTATACACATCATCCTAAATTGGTTTTGATAGTTGATGTGTAGTGTGGTTATAACGAATACCCAATATCTCTATGTGGTTGGATGGTTTGGTTTTATTCCTATTTATCTTAGTCTGTGTACCGAGCCTCTACCTCCCTCTTACCAATGTAAAGTTAATTATTTCTACCGTTGATTCCCTCAAATGTAACTTGAGGTTTCTCATTACAATGTAATAGTTTAATAGCAATAGGATAGTTTCTTTTCTTGCAAAGACGAGGAAGATGATCATCGCTAGATAAGTTGACTACTTCATGAGATGAGGCAACCATCTGGAGGACAATGGAGGATGAAATGATGGATCCAGATGACCACCTAGTGGGCCCAACTAACAGTTTGGAAGGAGTCCAAATATCAATTGGACTAGAGGCCAGACAACCATCCATGATGACCAACCAACTGACCAAGAGGCGAGATGACCGATTTAAGGGTTGAATCGATCTATCCAGATTAGCAAGCACAGATCTACACCAACAGCATCTTCATACATGAGATGTGATGATTGACCTAGGTGATAGTAATTCCTTAAAGATCCAAGGAATTACATGTAGACATGGACATATCCATCGCTTTTGTTGTATGTTTACATTGTGGGATATAGCATGTATATGATGCGTACTATATATGTGGAGATTGAATACAGTATATGTATATATACATATGTGATACATATAAATCCTTCAATTAAATATATTAAGTCTAAGATGTTTTACAATAGAAATATACATGAAAATCTTGTTTGACTAAGTGTAGGTTATGATAAAGCGTGATACGCCATCTAACTCGTGGAAGTGTGATGGTAGTAATGTAAATACCATCAAAGCGGGGTGCATACTATCATATTGGCTATTGGGTCATGCTTAATTGTTGACTTGGAGAGCCCAAGCCCATAGGTAAGTAGATAATCATGGCAAGGAGTTGCACATATCATCTATCCAAGAGTTACATATGGTGCAGTTGGCATGATTTCCTACCTAAATAATCAAGTTGTGGGCGATCAGCCAAAGATGACTCATGTTTTGATGAAATATGGATCGTGGCTCATTAGAAAATTGTTCGTTGTAGTTTTCTAAAATGAAACTTGAGGGTTGTCAATTTGAACAAAATAATGAGAATGATAATGAGTTAAAGACCTAATTATTATCGCCTAGATTTTTAATCAGATCAAATCAAAAATGAGTTTTTGAAGAAAAAAAAATTGTAAATTGTTTTGTAGAATCAAATGGAAACAAACAATAATCACTTTTCTCTGGTATCAGTCCTTGAGAAGGACAAACTAACTGTGAACAACTTCCATGACTAGTTCAGGACATTGAGAATAGTTCTCACACAGGAGGACAAGCTCTATATCCTAGTGATGTGTGTATTTTATATCATCTTTTAGACCACTTTTGGTTGCATTTCCTAATCATTTTAAACCAATAATCACTCTTAATAATGCTAGATTTTCCATCTGTATTGTTGTCTTTACTTGCTCTATGGCTTGGTTTGTAGGCACAATAATTTGGAATTAAAATGGGGAGAAAACGTCATCATAACATTGATCAACACATTCCCTAATAATCCAAACATTTAGAAAATCAATGTTGCTAAAATGATAAAGACACCATGTGTCTTAATAAATACACCTCGTGTCTTATTAAACACACCATTTGTCTTAGTCTAGAAATTGAACGCAAAACTCCATATTTGCAACAACACATCGTGTATTAATAAAGACAACTAGTGTCTTATTAAAGGCATGGCGTGTCTTATTAAAGACACATCGTGTAACTTTTCAGAAGTCGATCTAGACTTCGGTTATCACATAGGACAACTCGTGTCTTATAAAATACATGTTGTGTGACCTATATATTTCATTGAAACACGGATTTAACTACCTCACGCTTATATATACGACCTTAAGCCGTCTTGGGACAGTTATCACAGAATATTTTGGACCTTTTGGAGTGGAATTCAAGCAAGGGAGAGCAAGGAGGAGTTGGAGATGTTCCAAGGGAGAAAATTTGGTTTCTCGAGAGGGAAACTTCTTCTTCTTCCTTCTTCTCCAACAATTGTAGTAAGGATCTCTACCGTTCTCTTCTATCTACTCAGAAGTGAAGCTTTCTGGAGAGTTTCCAGTAGCAAGGATGGATTTGTGACTCCTTGACCGGAGATCCAAGTCTATCTTCCTTCTTCCACAAACATCCAAGTTTATTTCCTTCTATTATAATATCTAGCACTACTTTCTACTATTTGTATCTACTTTCTACATCCATGTACAAGTAGATCTCTTGTTATTGGGCATGGGGTAGTAGCTACCATGTTATAACATTGTTGAACACGAATTTCATATATAATGCTAGTTGTTTTATTGTTCTAAGGTTCATTGGTGTTTAATTCTTCTTATATGCTTTGCGCCACTTTGCATGTATGATTTCTGCTCTTTGTATAATTTGGGAATATGTGCATAGGAGTAAGGAGATGTACTTTAGCTATACTACCTTGACCACAGGAGTGGCTAGGATGTGTTGGGGAATAAAGGTTTGTAGTCAGAATCTAAATATATCCAGGGGAATGGTATACAAAGTTAGAACTGTTCTATACTACTGGGAAGTGGGTGTAGGATACATGTCTCTCTTATGTTATTGCTAGAGTTCTTGATATTTGTGGTTCTCCATGTTATGATGTGGATGTGAAACCCTATCCTCAAGAATCCCTAATCCAAATTGATCCTTAATACATGTGTTTTCTATTTTAGTTCATTTCCTTTCAAATTGCTTAGTTAACATAATAAAACTCCTCTTGTTTAAAAGATCTCTATATTGTTGAAGTTCAATACTCTTGTGCCTAACAAATCTATGCTCCTTGGATGACCTCAATAACACTACATGCACTCGTATACTTGTGGGGTAGTGTTTGATTTTACAAATATTAAAGCTTGCACACGCAGCCAATAAGGTTTTAGTGCCATTTCTGAGGAGCATCAGTATTTTTTTTAGAGTAAGAAGTGTTGAATTGTCAGTGAGACTAGATCACATCACCACATATCATATCCACCATCATTTTTTACCTTTCATCGTGATCATCATCATTATCATATTTTTGTATCTTCCATTCCTATTTTTGCAATTCACTCGCCTTCTTTATTTTTAAGACAATATGAGGCTATCCAAAAAGGGTCTTGAACCTTCCACATTTGTGGACCCCAAACTTGAGCACAATGTTAGTAGCCTTCAAAAAGAAAGAATGAGTGAAACTCAAATGGATCTAGAGGACTCACAAACATCATCATCAACGTCTTCACCACCATCTTCACCCAAGCATCCATCTCAACAAGAAAGACCAATCATGGAATATGACTGTGTCCACATAGGCTTCATTACTCTAGCTACTACAAAAATCAATGGGGCTATCACTATCCCACAAATTGAGGCAAATTACTTTTCTACCAGCCCCGTAATTATACAGATGATACAGCAAAACCAGTTTAGAGGGACACCAATGGAGGATCCAACCCTCCACATTGCTGAGTTTTTGTAGTATCTTAGCACTTTCAAGATAGATGGTGTTCCTACTGATGTAGTTATTCTTATTTTCCAATTCTCTTTGAGAGACAAAGATAAGGCATGGATCTATTCTTTACTAGGAAACTCCATCAATACTTGGAACGAACTCCTCAAAAAAATTTTAGCCAAATGCTTTCTACCAAGCAAGACCGCACAATTGAGGAGTCAGCTCATCAATTCTTCTCAAAGGCATGGAGAGACCTTGTATGACACATGGAAAAGGTTCAAAGACCTTCAACGTCTTTGCCCACACTATGGTTTGAGCAGTCAGCTTGTATTGAAAACTTTTTATAATGGCTTATTCTCCAATACAAGGATATCTATTGATGTTGTTGCAAATCGTGCTTTAATGAATAAATCATACATGGATGCTTATTCCATTATTGAAGACATGGATCTTTATAATTGCCAATGGAGTTCTGACTGGAGCAACCAGTCTTCTTCTTCTATTTTTGTAAAGTAAGCCACTGAAGTAATTTCTGATGAATGTAGAGAAACAAGACACACTCCCTCTTCATGTTTTGCCACACCGTTATAATTTGAAGAGATACTAGAGCTCAACAACAATGTTAGCTACAATTTCATCTAGCAACAACAATATATGCAGACCCAATCGAGTTTCATGTCCATCCTTGAGACCTTTGTCTCAACTCAAATTCAGCAAAATGATGGGCTTCACAAACAAAGGGAGCTGCTAAAGGATGCTATTTTTCAACTTTCTTCTAAGGTGGATGGGATTTCCACTCACACTAGGATGTTAAAGAATCGAATTTCTCAACTATCTCTTACCAATCAAAAATCACCTTCTGGTTCCTTGCCTAACCAACTAGATATGAATTCAAGGGAGGCATTCACATCAGTTACCTTGAGAAGTGGAACTGCCATATGAAGGTGTTGACTCCAATGTAGGCAATGATGTTGAAGCTCAAAGCAAGAAATATGCATATGCTCCTAGGGGTGATTTTCAAACAAGACAAGTGCCCCCTAACAACACATCTTTGATACAATGCTTGGTGATGGCATAATTCTCTTTAAATAGGATGTTGATTATTTTGAAGAAGAGAATGAAGAAATATACAACATAAAAATGTAGAAGACTATTCTTATTGCAAATTCATAAGCATCAGTCTTTGGGCCAAATAAAAGTATTTATATAGAGTTGTAGATGCTTAGCACAACAATTTCTAGCCTCAAATCAAAGCAATGGACCTCCATCCTCATCATTCACCATGATAGGTATCCAGTTGCAATCCTCTTGAGTTTGTTATATGCAGTGAGGACACTGCAAATTTCAAGCTTAGGGGCAAAGTAACCGGCCAGTAGTGTAGTGTAGTTTTATTTCACTTTTATCATTGTTTTCTTAGTGTTTTTTTAGTTTATGTTATTCTTGTGGCTAATCCAGTATGATATGAGGCTTAAGTGGATTGAATCCTTTCTATGCCAAACTTATTGTCTTATTTTGTTGAGAAATATCACTTGTAGAAATTTAAAAAGCATGCATTAATCAAATGAAACCTTTTGGCCATCAACATGTGCTTAACTCTGGTTTATGCTTCTAGCCTAAACATTCATCTTTCACATCCTTGATTTCTTAAATCATGTGGCAGTTTCAATTTTTGTGAGTAAATCAATTTTACAACATAATTTAGAATACGGGATGCCCTTGCCAAACTCTTATTGCATTTTCAACCACTCTTTCAATGAAAATTTTTCAACACAAATGAATGAAATCTATCTAATATTGTAATTTAGTTGACTCTCCTATGTTGTGTAAATTTTTTAAAATTGGCTTATTTCACCCTCATACCCCATAAAAGATGGCTAAACCACCCACATATCATGCTAGCCTAGTGCAAGTTTGATCTGGCCACGATGGTTAGGTGGTATGTCTTAAAAGAGGGTAAAATACCCCAACTGCAACTCCATGTGTGCATAAGCCTACATTAGCAGTGGAACCAGAACCTGTAATCTATTGTCATATAATTTTTGGGAAAGAAGGAGATTACATCTGAAATTGTTAATTTTAACTAAGATTTCACCATTTGTATCCTTAATAGTTGAGAGTTTGAGTTGCACATCCACTAATTGTTTGGCTTAGACATCCAAATTCTACTTAGTGTTGTTTAATTAATTGATTAATTTAATTGTGACAATCCCTGCTAAACAAAAAATCTCTTTCTTGGGTGTTTAAGTTGAATTGATGGCTATGAGTATGAACATGTTGATCATAGTTGGTTTGGTCTTATACACATCTTTCATTTTATTTGATATATGCTTGAACTTGACAATTTCTTCTTTTGTGTTTTTATGCTCTTTTTGCTTGAGGACGTGCAATAGATTAAGCTTAAGGGGATTTGAGGTACATATTATATATCATATTTTGGACCACTTTTGGTTGCATTTCCCAAACATTTTAACCCAATAATCACTCTTAATCATGCTAGATTTTTCATCTTTATTGTTGTCTTTACTTGCTCTATGGTTTGGTTTGTAGGAACAAAATTTTGGCATCAAAATAGGGAGAAAACATCATCATAACATCCATCAACACATTCCCCAATCATCTAGACATTCAGAAAATCAACATTTTTTAAACTGATAAACATACCATGTGTCTTATTAAAGATACCCCATTTCTCAGTCCAAAAATTCAACGTAGAACTCCAGATTTTCCACAACACATTGTGTCTTAATAAAGACACCATGTGTCTTATTAAAGACACGTCGTGTCTTATTAAAGACACGTCATGTAAATTTACAGAAATCGATCCAGACTTCAGTTATCGCATAAGACATGTCGTGTCTTATAGAAGCCATGTCATGTGACCTGCATATTTCCCTAAAACACGAATTGAACTACCTCACACTTAAATACGACCCCAAGACATCTTGGGACAATTATCATGAACAATTTTGGACCTTTTTGAGTGGGATTCAAGCAGGGGAGAGAAAGGAGGAGTTGGAGGTGTTCCAAGGGAGAAAAGTTGGTTTCTCAGGAGGGAAACTTCTTCTTCCTTCTTCTCCTACAATTGGAGCAAGGATCTATGTTGTTCTCTTCTTTCCACTCAGAGGTAAAGCTTTTTGGATAGTTTTCAGCAGCAAGGATGGATTTTTGACTCTTTGACTTGAGCTCCAAGTATATCTTCCTTCTTCCACGAATATCCAAGTTTATTTCCTTCTATTATGATGTCTAGCACTACTTTCTACTATTTATATCTAATTTCTACATCCATGGATACATAATAAAATGTGATACCATATGACTCCAATATGCTTGCTTGAATTCAATTGCTTGTTTGATATATGCAAAATTTCAAGTTTGAATGTTTTGATATGGTTTTTGCTCATATTTCGAGATTTCAAAAATTTTAGGAATTTAATGGTAAAAATGGCATGTGATGATCTGATTGTATATATATGTCTGTGTGTGTGTGTGTGTGCGTGCGTGTGTGTGCGTGTGTGTGTTATGATTGCACTCTAAATTTAAACACCCCTTTAAAGCTGCATTCAAGGCTTTAAGGAGTTTTGGTTAACTTTTTCATTACCTGAATTTGTCCTAGTAAAATGTGGGAGACAACCATATAAGTGATTTGTAAGGAATTCCATGGGATGAACTTCTTGAAGTCAAAATAAGGTCAACAATATGTTGTAAGAAAAAGAAGAAGAAAAAGGGTCTCTAGACCCTCTTTGAATCCTTTCTACTACTTCAAAAGTTGATTGAGACCATCCTATGTGTAAGGTCCCTAACCCTTCTTAACCTATAAACATAATTTGTTTGGCATAATTGGACTAATTTGATGGTCAATCTTGAAAGTAACTCTATTTTGTGATGCCAAACTAAATGGTGAAGCTATGTTTAAAATGTGAATCAAATCAGACCTTGTTTTCACAAGTTACCTATTTAAGTAAGTTGTGGACTTTTGTGGAATTTACCCTTTTCTGGTAGTATGATCGTAGACGTGACACATGCTTGAAGTTTCTTCAAGCTGCATGTAAGGATGTTATAATTTTACTTCTCCTTTAGATGCTTTTCAACCAAGATTGATGGAGTGCATAAGCTTGGTGGAGTGATAGTGTTATGTTTCATCGATCCATGGGTATTGGGTGACCGTTTTCTTTTTACAGTCACTGTTTCGTTCTTAGTGGTTGATGGATTCCATGTGATTGATGAGTTCCCATCACCCAGTGGAACTACTAGATATCCAACTAGGTTTTCATCAACCGACGAGGTTAGTTAGTGTATGTGTGTGACTGATGAGGTTTTGATCAATGACATTCATGATGTAATGATTGATGAGTTTTGGTCTGTGGTGTTCGACCATCGATGAGTTTCTAGTGGCTATCAAGATTTTTTGGTGACTGATGTTGCTTTGTTTCTCAATAAAATCTTAGCTTTTTGGTCAATGGTTCTCTGACCGACGTGTTTCTGGTGCCCGATGAACTTCTTCACCATCAAGATTCTCATCACCTGACATGGTTTCTGGGCTGATGGGTGGCCTCCCTAAAAAAAGTTATGTTCAATCTTATATATACCCACCTCTTTTTTTTCCTTCTACTCTTTTGGCGGAGCTTCATTTTCAACCTGAAGAGCCAGATGAAAATATTCTACAGAGTGGTGGTCAACAATGATTCATTGATGATGACAATCCCAAGATTTTCTGGATGCATGTGCTTAGATCAAGGTTCCTTGGACCAATCTCAAGACGTTGATTGTGTTTCTTGCTTCCTTCGAGCAAGATTCTAGTTTTTCTATTCATTTCCTTACTATTCTTCACCCTCCTATCTCATGTGGCCGAGTTCTATGGGAATTCTGGGTGTTCCTTTGCTAGAACCTTGTGCATGTGGGTTGTGCACTCTCATGTTTTTGTTTCTTGACCTAATTCCACTCTGTTTGTGGAAAAGGGGGATGATCTTGAAGCTTTGTTGGGTTAAGATCGACATTTTGGTGCTGATTTTGAGAGTTTTCTCCTCTTTACCAGGTGAGTTATATAACTTTGAAGCATTTCTTACTTACTATCTACTTGCATGTCATTAATCTTGATCTAGAAACTCATAATCATGCTAAAGATGGCCACTGTAAGTGTTGTTTTGTATAACAAAATGATGATTTTTGCTTGTCAGTTGTACTTTAGGCTTTATGGACATCAATTGTTGACTTTTGAACTATTCTTTTAAGGATACAAGGCCTAGAAATCGTAACATAGGTGTAATGACCTCTAAAAATGTCACATGAGTGTTTTTTTGGTTCATGGTTAATCTATGGCATTTATCTTGCTTTCCTAAACTATTTTGGTTGTGTAGCCATGGTTGGGAAAAACCCTAATATGGAGGATAACATATTTATACTAAATGTTTAATGTACATGAGACTTTTGTACAAAGCTAATGCTATCCTGACCATAGTGATGCTAATGGATCTATGCGCTCTAGTTGGTGATCAATCCTTTCATGACAAGGGATGGTTATTTTCTATGAGAAGTAGTGTTATGGAAATGTAAGATATATTTTATATCTTCTGAGATTGTGCATCCCAACGATATTTGTAAGGATCTTATTGGTGTTTGTACACAACTTCTTGATGCAGTAAAAAGCAGTCAATTGGTTTAATTCACCAAGTGAAACCTTAATCATATAGTGCCCAGAGATTGTAGATCTATTCTAGTGTCAGAAATTGTTGGATAGTGAGACAAGAGATCCAAAAGGAGTTCGGAGTCATATACTGTTGAGTATATGCAGGTGTAGGGAGGGTATATTCATACCATCGTGATCCCAATGCTTTGGAAAGCGGTCGAGGCAATGTCTTAGATGATGATGTAATTGAGAGAGAATGCAGTCATAAGTCCGATTTAAGGGTTGTATACCATCATTTCTAGTGTTGTGGCATGTGTGCCTAGGGTCGTCTAGGTTGTTCTGTAGTTGGTCTGATATGCCACTACACTTGACTCGTACTGATGAGGGGAAGAGATTTTAGGATTCCACTCATCCTAGATCTTATGTGAGGCTAATTTCAACTTTGTAGTTGTTAGCAAGTAGTTTGATTGGTATGCCTCAAAATACCCACAGGTTAATAAAATGTAACTCATCCGTGTTGCATAATTGTTGCGGTTACTTGACAAATCACATTGGATGACAACCCTTGCTATGTTTCTTTGATCTTATAGATGGTTTACAATGTGGTAAGAGATCAAATGTACAAATGGTGTGGCTATGCTTGTTCTTATGTGCAAGTTATATAGTCTTATTTACATAATATTGTCTATTTTATCTACTTTAATACATAACCCTAGTAAGCAATAGATGTTCTTGGAGTTATATCTCTTTCTCATACATGGGTCTCTCCTCGTGGGCTACCACATCTTTTTAGGTGATTGGCAGCACAATTAGACACAGAGAAGTAAGGAGTGGAGCTATTCGAAGAGAAGTAGAGACAGAAGGGTGATTAGGTTGTATAGAGTCCTAGAGTCGTCCATGCACTCTCAGGTCTATGTGAGGAGTTTTTATGATGTTTTATATTGACTCAAGTTTTTGGCGGTGTATCTTGTTTTACATGCATGTTGTAAATATGTGTAATATTTTTTTAAATAGGATTTGGCTTACGCCATAGAATAATTGTAAAGATACATGGTATGGTTATATATATATTCAAGTTGTCAGACCTTTGTGTAAATGTTCTCTAGAATGTATGGAAAGTTTATTTAGTTTTAAATTCCATACCTTCTTGGTAACATGATTAGTATGTGTTTGATTGGTGTTTTAGTTTTGAGTGATCTCGTTTAGTGTGGCGGTGCCACATTTGGTGGTATAAGACTCTTAGGTTCACTGAGTCAACATGGACATAAGACTTAGGTTGGTGTGTTTGCTCTTACGTAATCCAACATATCTAACCATGGTTTATGGTTGCATATATGTCTAGAGAATGTGAAGAGCATGCAGATAGTAGTTTTGTGGCACTAAGAGGTGGCGGTAGGAGGTGGGTACTGAATGGGGGAGTATTTGAGACAGGGCCTGAACAACCTATTATGCCTCCCTTCGGCCCTAAAACCATATATGATCCAACTTTTCTATCCATCTTCAGACAAGTAATGGTGACTATTATGCATCTGGCAGATAGGGCGCTTGCACCTCAACCAAAGACCCAAATGCAAAATCTTTGATTCCAAGGAAAACCTTCGAGAAGTTGAAGTGAATGAGATCCACAGGGTACAAGGGCATAGAGGACCGAACTAATGCTAACATGTGATTGACATAGCTAGAGAAGGCATTCATGATTCTGAAATTCTCTAAGGAGGACAAGGTGAAGCATGTGATCTACCTTCGGAAGGGTTTAGCCATTAGTGAGCTATTGAGAAGGAGAATAGACTAAGAGAGGTGATCAGTTGGGAGGACTTCTAGTGGGATTTTGTCAACCATTACTTTTTGAAGACATATCTAGAGGATAATATGGCTCAATTTGAATGGTTGTGCCAAGGATCATTGTCTAGAAATGACTATGAGGCAAAGTTTGTGGACCTGTTGAGGTTCTATCCTCACATAGAAACCACAGAGAAGGTGAGGATCAGAATGTTAGAGAAAGATTTGAACACTGAGTTTGCAAGGATGACTTCTGCTTTGGAGATTTGAGAGAAGTTTTCCACCTTTATGGAGTCAGTAAGGAGGATAGAGAGGACTGGAGCAATGATAAGACAACCCCACGAAGAGAGAAGCCAATGTTTTCTTCACCACATTACCAACAATCTCTTCTGAGGTTGATATTTTCTAAACCAAGGACATAGATGCAGTCACAGTGGTCTCCTAAAAAGGGGAGAGGTCACCATTTTCCTCCAGTTGGGGTGAACAGTTCTGGTTTATTGTGTGTGACAGTGCCACCTAGGCCACAATATTCTACAAGGACATGTTACAATTGTAGACAAGTAGGGCATGTGATATGGTCTTACCCTATGAAGGATCATGAGGTTTCACAATAGCTGAGGTAGAGCCAACACGGCTCATAGTAGGAATGGTATAGTGCTAGTGGTAGTAGAGGAAGTAGATGGATGTGGTTACAAAGTCACCAGGACCAACTAGTAGAGGTCGATGACGATAATAGCAAACAACTAGGTTCTATGCCAGTAGTTATCCTTAAAGGATATGAGTCATCCTTGAAGAAGTGGTCAATCCATGGGTCGTGATAGGTCAGATGGAACTATTTCATTCTAACTTATCTGCTTCTTCTTTTGTATCTTTTTTGGTTAACCCAGGTGTGATGCACTCCTTTACCACTAGAGAGGTGATAAATAGCTGTAACCTGCTTGTATGTCATAGAGATGATAGCCTATTATTAGAAACCCCTTTGCTTGGTTTCGTGGTGTTGTAGGAGGTGTGTCTATCATGCGTTCTTTCTTTCTTAGGATGCAACAATAATCTGGATCTCGTACATTTGATATGGATGGATTTAATGGATCCTAAGGGTGGATACCTCAGAGAAATATATGGTTGTTTTGGACAGTAGTTCCAAAGTTGTCACATTCTGTGATGATGATGTCTCTTGGGCATTCTAAGGATTCAGGAAGATCCTTCCCACCTATCTAGTATCAATTGTGATAGCAGAGAAGTTGATGAGATAAGGGTGTGAGACTTTCTTATCTCATGTGGTAGATACCAAGGTGAGGAGTCCTAGTACCAGGGGGTACCTATTGTGAGGGAGTTTGATGATGTTTTGTCCAATGAGTTTCTAGATGTTCCACCATCGAGGGAGATTGATTTTGACATCAATCTTATTCCTGGCATGCAACCCATAGCACAAGCACCATGTAGGATGGCTCCTGCTGAGATGAAGGAGTTGAAGAAGAAGTTGTAGGATTTGTTGAAGAAAGTTTTTATACGACCGAGCACTTCATCTTGGGGTGCTCCAATGTTGTTTGTAAGGAAGGATGGTTTTATGAGGCTTTTCATAGACTACCAACAGTTGAAAAAATTTACAGTGAAGAATAAGTACTCGTTGCTAAGAATATATAATCTGTTTGAAAAGTTGAGATGTGTTGTAGTGTTTTCTAAGATAGACTTGAGGTCAAGATATCACTATCTTAGGATCAAGGAAAATGACATACCAAAGACCACTTCTAGGACTAGGTATGGTCATTATAAGTTTGTGGTTATGTTGTTTGGGCTAACAAATGCACCAATAGACTTCATGGACCTGATGAACAAAGTGTTCAGACCATACCTTGATTAGTTTGTAGTAGTGTTCATAGATGAAATCTTGATATACTCCATGGACAGTCAAACAACATCAACATGTTCTTCGTTAAGCTTTATAGTTTTAGATACAACATAGGATGTATGATAGGTTCAATAAGTGCAAGTTTTGACTGACCTAGGTGTCTTTTCTGGGTTATGTCATCTCTACAAGAGGCATTTGTAAGGATACTAAGAAGGTGGAGTCAGTTTTGGGGTGGGATCATCCCAAGACACCGCCATAAGTCCAAAGTTCCTATGCTTAGCTGGTTACCACTAGAGGTTCATCAAGAACTTCAATGCTTTGGCTTTACCCTTAACCAGGCTGACTAGGAATGGTGTTTCTCTTGTTGGGATGATAAGTGCCAGTGTTCTCTTTAGTTCTCGAAGGAGAAGTTGGTGAGTACTCTAATGTTAGTGTTTCCAGAGCCTAAGAAAGGCTACATCATTTTCTATGATGCTTCAAACAATGGATTGGGATGTGTGTTGATGTAGGAAAGAATGTGATTTCTTTTGCTTCCTGACAACTTAAGAAACATAAGGAAAACTACCTTACTCATGACCTAGAGTTAGCATTCATGGTTCTTTCCTTGAAAATTTGGAAGCACTATATACATGAAAAGAAGTGTCAAAACTTCACTGATCATAAAAATCTATAGTAAACATTTTCAAATTCAGACATGAACATGAGACAAAGGAGATGGATGGAGTTGATCAAGGACTATGACTGTACGATAGACTACTGATTGAGCCCTATTTTAGGGCTTCATCTTGTGTCTTTTTTCCCTTCAATCACAACTATACCTGTTAGATTGCATGTCATTCCTCCCAATATGTTTATTTGTATAAAATGCACTTATGGACATTATTTGCATGTTTTTCAAGCATTTGGACCAAACTTGATGGAAGAGAGAGAAGGAGTTATCATAGGGTTCCTCTACCCTTGGAGAGACCCAAAGTGAAGTCTGAGGCTCCCTCAACCTACCCCTAGTGGTCAAAGATCAATTGAAGCAAAGATGTCCAAGAAAAGTCAAAGAACAGAGTCAACTTGCTGATCCAGGACCCAGCATGACTGTGGTACCACAGAACGGTCGTGCTAGGTCACTTACAAATCAACAGAATGACCTCCAAGTCAAGCAGAAAGAACCACGGTCGTGCAACACAGAACGATCGTGCCATACACAGCCACCATGTCCGTGCTACAGTAGATCAAAATGGCGGTGCAACATCACCACGACCACCTTCACCCAGTCCACCATGACCGTGGCACACAGCACGTCTGTGCTACCCTCAGTTCATCACGGCCGTGGTGACCACCATGGCCGTGGCATTTTTAGCCCAAAATCGACCACCAACCTGACATTTAGCCATTTTATTCACCACGGCCATTCCCATCCACCATGCCCTAGGTGCCAGCTACGCCCTACTTGCACAAGCCCATAGGGTTTCTATGGTCCTTCACTAACATCATCATCTAAGGAGCTATCCTTTACCCTAACATGCACGACCCTTCCCAGGGTTGGGTTGCCAAAGGTGCTAGGTCACCCATGGATCATATGGCATCCCAAAGGCATGTCCTTTTAAACACCTGGTCCAACTCATCTCTCTCTAACCTTCACTTAGGGTTAGGGTTAGCATCATCCTCCGAGGATGTTCCAGGTCTCTACTTGAAATGGAGATCTTTATCTCCAAGACTAACTTATCCTCCTGTCAAGAAGGTCTAGCCTCAGGACTCTTCTGAGGACATGACAACTTATGTCATACGACCTAAGCATGTATCTATTCTTTAGTTTGTTCTTAATCTATTAAGCTTATGTCCATGACATCTTATTTACATGCCTTTCATTAATTTGGTGGAGGATTCCTTAAACTTTATTAACCCATACCTCAAGAGGGTGAGGAGAAGAAAGAAAACCCTAATCCTTTAGGTCCTTATCAGAATTTTATGGTGAGAAGGGATGAATAAGATGAGAAGTCCTAAAGGTATCTTATTTCGATTCATACCCTAAGACTTTGGCCAGGCAGACACACGGATCCGGGAGTCCTCATATTCCGACTAGCGGTGCGGAGGAAAATATTGCCAGCCCCCGATCGTGATCCTTTTCTAGACACCTTCGTCTTTCGGATAATCCTCTAATAACTCCCTTGGGTTCTATGGATTTTGTAAAATTTAATAATTATTAATGGTTAAATGAGGAACCTACACTCTGATACCAAATGTTACGACCCAACCTCCCGATAACCCCCAATTAAGGGAGACCGAGTGGTCGAAGCCGCACCCATGACTTCCGGATCAAAGGTTCGGCAATTAACCAAGAATAATTATCAAATTTTAACATACTATACTAAAAGCTGCAGAAAATAAATTTTTGCATACCTTTTTGAAAACTTGGATCTCTAAACTTCTATCCACACAGATACTAATCTATCTAATCCTCTTTTGCACTTTAATTCTCATTTAGTACCACATGTGCCACTTTACAGTTTGTTCTTTTCATTGTACCTAAAACGTCGACAAACAAAACGTCGGTCATCCCGAAGCTGGTATGTGGGGGGAAACAATAATCATGCACAAATATGTTAACAACGTAATCATTCAATTAATCATTTATCATCCAAGATTATGTTTTAAGCCAAACTACTCAATCCATACCTATCCACAACTCTGTGTTGTCCCTGTAAGGACATATATGGTACCTCTGTAAAGGTAGAGTCGCATGGCACCACCCAAAGGTAGCCCAATATCTAACTCACTGTGACTTGATGGACCTACCCTCTAGGCAGCCATATACTAAGTCATTCATGACCTGATGGACCTACCCTCTAGGTAGCCATATACTAGGTCAGCCATTACGACACAGAGGGGACCAGGATCTGAGCTAGAAGGCATATACATTATGTGATAGTCATAGTCACTTTATAATTGCAATATGAACATCCAAACATTTTAGTTGCATTCAATGCAATTAAACATTCAGGAATCCATCGGAAAACCTAAGCGGTTATTCATAATTAACCACATACCTGATCTGATGATTTGAACAGAAATATCCATGCAAATAAGAATCCAAGCAAGCAAACATTTTCAACAAGATCCTGAAATAATCATGTAATTCCCTTTTATTACTTATGTCATCAAGATCTAATAAACCTAGCTCACTTCCTAGGGTTTCTAATTCACTTTTAGGGTTTCCATTGCAATTAGGGTTTCCCTTCATCTTTTGCTATTTCAAACCCTAATTTTATCCCATTACTCATAAACCCTTATTATATTATCTATTCTTCAATATAAAGGTTATCTTAACATCATATAACCCTATTCTCGGATTTAAAGGCACCATTAACCATCAATTAATTTCATTAAGTTTCTTTTACATTAAAGCTACTATTTTTACCCTTTTTAATCCATGCCAAGATTATTATGCTCATCCATCATCAATTCAAGGTTCATTATGATCTAATTCACATATGAATTTGATTTGCCATTAATACTACCTTTTATTTATGAGAAAACCCTAATTACTACTTTAAGGGTTTTTATCCATGATTAGAAACTTTAAAGATCGAAATAGATTAGAACCATTATATGAAAACACATTTTCACATTTTCCAGATTAAATATGATCTTATCATCCTTGCCCATAAATTAGGGTTTTTATTGCTTAATCGTTCAGAATTGGTGTAAAAACCTAAACCATGTGATAAATCATCTATATCAGGTTCATATTCATCATTAACATTTCAACAAGTTGCTATTACTTAATTTTGTTGATTAAGTATCATGAATTCAACCATTAACTTCAATTAGGGTTCCTAACATGATTTCAAAGCACTTTCCATTAATTTGGCATACTTTTGCAAATAGGAACAAAATCAGATTCTAAAAGTATTTTTATTGAATTCTACGCATTCTCCTGATCAATTTTCATGTTTTGCATATTTCCATCGGAGCTACCAATCTTTAGTTATGGATTTTGCAATAAAACTTTACCTGGGCCAATCAGGAGGTGCCACGTAGCTCGTTCCCATGCAACTCATGCGATTTGAAAACATAATCAAATTACAACTCTGCCCCCGCTTAAGTTTTCCGGTCTTCATACCCGCAGAGGGTATATCCGTCCAACGTCTGTTGCGCTCCTTCTTCCTCGTGAAAGCCCTAGGCTTCCGCCTGTAGTAGCTCGGGGAGGGCTTCCCTCCTCCACTACTCGGTCCCCTAGGTACCGACGACCCCTCCATCATCTCCGCCGCCTTCCGCTGCACCTGATGGTGCTTTTCCTCCGCAATCCAGAGCAGCTAGCCTACGCTGGCCAGCCTGCGACCCGCGGCCGGCCTACTGTTGTGCTGCAAGTATCGCATAGGGATGGCGGGCAGGGAAAGGTGGCCCTCCACTCCAGAACTTCGGAGATGTGTCGTGCCTCCACAAAGCATCTAGATCAGTTGGGAACCACCAAGGTGGCCCTATGAGTTCATGGTTAGGTTTCAAACGTAGAGAAACAAGATGAGGAAGAGAGGAAAGATGGGGGTTTTCTCTCCAGATCTCAAGGTAGGGGTTTACCCCTCTTATAGGGGTGGGTACTCGTACCCCAAGACGTTTCCTAGTGGAAACAAGTCCCCCCTTCTTAAAGGAAACATATTCCTTTAATGAGAAGGAATCTTCTCACTCTCTTAACTTTTTTTTAATATTCCTTTTTCTATAAATTCTAGGATTTCAAAAATTATCCCACTTATTATCTTTGTTTCTTGCTTTTCAATCCTTAGGCACATAATCCTATATTCCTTTAATAGGATTTACTTTCTTTTTAGCAATCTCACATAATACATTAATTGTATACTCACATTATCTTCTTATTTTCCGTTATGGGTATTTTCTCTTTCCTCTTTTATTAATTGGGCTCCTTGTACCCTAAGAAACTCTAATATTTCGAAATTCTTTTCCAAGGATATTTATTATCCTCCTAGATGCATCTAAATGCATTATTCTTTATTATTCCTCATTATCTTGTTTATTTCTTATCAAAATATCTCTTTTTGAGAATTTCTCTTTATTTCTCTTTTATTTTCCTCATTGGTATCCCTTTTATCATTAGGAATCCTTGGAACACGAAATTCCACAAAGGATAACTGAATTATACCTCTTTTCACTTGTTTTCCATATTTTATCATTATTTTCAATTTCTTTCTTATTAAAGAAATACTTAATTAAACTTTTCTTTTCTTATTGCCTTTCCTTTGCAACTTTGGACTCCTTAGAACCCAAGGAACCCAAGAGGCACGAAATCCCTCTTTGGATCTGCCTTCTAGAGGTTTCCACATTTTTCTTTTCTCAAATATTCAATTATTCATTTACTAATTGAATTTTCTTGTTATTTGGGCCCAATAGCCAATAAAGCCCACAAAACAATCATCAAGGCTATTGTAAACGAAATCCATGTATTCAAAACAGATTATACCATTCTTTGTTCAATTATTCGTAATATGAGAAATTGCTTTTCTCACCAATTGAACCCAAAAAAATTGGGGTTGTAACACTAACTAAGCAAGAAAAGAACTAATTAAGCTAAGCAAGCACAAAACTAGGGTTTTAAGCAGTAAAGAGATGTCACCTCAGTCTGACCTCACCATGGTCGTGGTCGATCGCCACGGTGATGGCCATTCCTCTTCAACATGGCCGTGGTGGGAGGCCACGACCTTGGCCATTCGTCCAAGACAACCTGACATTTTCTGTAACTTTGGTGCAATAATTCCCACGACCGTGGTGAGAGCCCACGGTTGTGGCCATGCTTCCTTGACACGGCCGTGGCAGGTGGCCACGGTCGTGGCCAAACTTCCAAAAACCCTATAACTTTGGTCAACTTGATGCAATAAAACCCATGACTGTGGCATGGGGACACGGTCGTGCTTGACCACATTTTCCACAGCCGTGGTCGAGCTTCACGATCATTTTGGGGGTGTTCCTTCAGTTTTCTTACTTCAAAAACTTGAACTTCATTTTTATTTGTTATTCAGCCACAAATCAGCCTTAATGACCATGACTTGACTTCTATCCCTCCTCTCTCTATTGTCTAGCACCTGCCACATCATCAAAACTCAAAGAAAATTATCAAGGACAAGTGTGTGTGTGTGTGTTTCGTGTAAAATAAAGAAAAAGTATCAAAAAGCAAGGTTTGAGAATCTCAAACCACGTGGGTTGCCTCCCACTAGTGCTAAATTTTACACCTTCATCCAGTCTTATTGACTATAGATCTCTGTCACTTCTTTGGAATCCTCAATGCATCCTTGTAGTATATTTCTTTTTCATCTGCTTCCAAGCACATTTCTTCATCAGATTGTTCTTCTACAAGCATGACAATATCAAAACTTTGATTGGCCTTATCTGGGCCTATCTCCACAATTGATTTCAATCTTTTCCCATTGACGGCAAACTCTTTTGCACCTTCTTTCTCACATATGACTACAACCCCATATGGGTATACTTTCTTGGCAAGATAAGGTCATTCCCATCTAGACCAGAGTTTTCTGGAAAAGAACTTCATTCTTGAGTTGTAAAGCCATACCCACTTTTCGGGCTCAAATTTATTCTTTCTAATCATCTTATCGTGAAGGAACTTGGTTCTCTCTTTGTATCTTTTTGACATCTCATACGCCTCATGGCGCATTTCCTCTAGCTCATTGAGTTGGAACTTCCTCTTCATTCTAGCATTTTTACCATTAAATTCCATGGCCTTCAAAGCCCATAACACCTTATGTTGCATTTCCACCGGCAAATGGCAGCTTTTGCCATAGACGAGATTGAATGGTGTGGTGCCAATCAAGGCTTTGTATGCAGTCCGGTATGCCCATAGAGCTTCATTTAGACGGAGTGACCAATCCTTGCGGTCTGGTCTTTTACTGCTTTCTCTAAAATGATCTTTATCTTGTGATTGGCCAACTCAACTTGGCCACTTGTTTGAGGATGATATGGAGGGGCTACTCGATGGTTTATTCCATGTTTCTTGAGCAACCCCTCAAAAGTGCGGTGGATGAAGTGACTTCTGCCATCACTTATCATGGCTCTTAGAATGCCAAAATGACTGAAGATGTTTGATTTCACAAAATCACATACTACCTTGTGGTCATTCGTTCGAGTTGCAATAGCTTCTATCCACTTTGATACATAATCCACGACAACCAAAATGTTGACATACCCAAAGGAAGGTGGGAAAGGACCCATGAAGTCAATCCCCCATACATCAAACACCTCCACTACAAGAATGGGTTATAGAGGTATCACGTCCTTTTTTGAGATAGTGCCCACTTTTTGGCATTTCAAGCATATTTTGCAAAACTCATGTGAATCTTTGAACAAGGATGGCTAATAGAATCCAAATTGAAGAACCTTTGCAGTCATGTGTTTTCCTCCAAAATGACCTCCACATATCCCGAAATGGCACATGGAGAGGATGTCTTGCTGTTCTATTTCCGGCACACATCTTCTTATAAGCTGATCGAGGCAATATTTGAAGAGGTGAGAGTCATCCCATGCATAATTCTTGACCATGGCAAACAATCTTTTGCTCTCCTCCTTTGTTCACATACTAGGTATCCTCCCACTAGACAAGAAATTGGATATGTGTTGATACCATGGCCTTTGAAAGGATGAAAGAAGGAAGAGTTGTTCATGTGGCATTGTTTCCTTAATTTGACTTGTTTCATCAAAGGGGTAATCAATCCAAGAGAGATGGTCAGAAACGCCATTTTCCACTCCTTTTTTGTCTACAATCTTCACATCGAAGTCTTGAAGCAATATAATCAATCTGATCAACCGTGGCTTTGAATCTTTCTTTGACATGAGATATTTGAGCACAACATGATCTGTATATATCAGTACTTTATTTTGCAAAAGATATGAGAGGAATTTGTCAAGAGAAAAGATGACGACACGCAACTCTTTCTCGATTGTCGTGTAATTTCTTTATGCTTCGTCCAACGTCTTGCTCGCGTAATAGATAGTATGAGGAATTCGGCCAACTCTTTGGCCCAGCACATCCCCCACTGCCATGTCGGATGCATCAGTCATAATATCGAATGGCAAAGAGAAATCAGGGGGCTGCATGATCGGAGCATAAATGAGTCTTTCCTTCAAGTGATTGAAAGCTTCAATATACTTGTCATCAAAATGAAACTCAACATCTTTTTCAAGTAAGTGACATAGAGGATTTTACTGAAATCCTTAATGAATTGGCGATCGAAATCGGCATGTCCCAAGAAAGATCGGACATGTCTTATGGTGGAAGGAATGGTGAGAGTAGAAATGAGGCCTACTTTGGCCTTGTCAACTTTGATTCCATCTTTTGAAACCCGGTGATCCAAAACTATGCCTTCGGGTACCATGAAGTGACTCTTTTCCCAAGATAGAACTAGTCATACTTTCACACATCTTTCAAGAACAACAGCTAAATGCAGTAAGCACTCATCAAATGTCTTACCAAAAACTGAGAAATCATCCATGAATACTTCCAAAGATGAATCAAGCATATCTGCAAAGATTGAGGTCACACATCTCTGAAAAGTAGAAGGAGCATTACATAGCCCAAATGGCATTCTTTGGTAGGAAAAGGTGCCACTTGGGCAAGTGAATGTCATCTTCTCTTGATCTGTAGGATGCACGGCAATTTGGAAATACCCATAATATCAATCAAGAAAGCAATAGAAGCTTTGTCCTGCTAGTTTCTCTAGAATTTGATCAAGAAATGGGAGGGGATAGTGGTCCTTCTTTGTCTTTTCATTGATTTTCCGATAATCAACACACATCCTCCACTTGGATTGTTCTCTTACCGGCATTAACTCTCCATCTGCATTCTCAGCAATAGTGATCCCACCCTTCTTGGGTACAACTTGGATGGGGCTCACCCATGTACTGTCAGAAATAGAATAGATGATCCCAACATCAAGCAATTTCACAACTTCTTGAGTCACCACCTCTTTCAATTTTTTATTTAGCCACCTTTGCATTTGGCGGGTTGGCCTTGCATCATCCTCTAGATAGATCATGTGTACACAGATGGAGGGATAAATACCCCTCAAGTCAGTAATAGACCATCCAATGGATTGGATGTTCTTCTTCAAAACCTTCATCAATTCCTCCTCTTGTTTCGGTGAGAGAATGGAAGAAATGATCACCGGGAGGGTGTCATTTGCCCCTAGAAAAGCATACTTCAAACCTTATGGAAGTGATTTCAGCTCAAGAGTGGGGGGGGTTCTTCAAAAGAGTTCTTTAATGGTTTGGAGATAGAAGGGAGGTCTTCACTCGCAATCACCAAGGCTAGCTCATTCTCTTCATCAGCTTCCTCATCATCCTCGGGGAACTCAACTATCAGCTATAGACCTCTACCTTGAGTGGCAGTTTGAATCCACATAGGTAGACATTCCTCCACAATCTCATCTAGGCACTCAATGAGGTAGCAATCTTCTTCAGTCGCCCCTATCACCTCGGTCATGACTGATGATTTAAAGATGTTCAACGGGATCTTCGTGAGCATGAATGTCACATACATCGTGCCGGTCCTCACATGAATAACCACATCAGCTGTGGCTAGGAAGGGTCTCCCCAAGATGATAGGAACCTTCCTCGTGTCTTTCTCCATATCCAAGATAATGAAATCAGTAGGAAAGAAAGTAGATGTCTCATCATCAAGTCTTACAAGCACGTCATCAACACGCCCTCTAGGTGTCTTTACCGATTTGTCAGCCAACTGTAAAGTGCAATGAGCCGGACCCAACTGCCCCATCTGTAGATCTGTAAACACATCATACAGCATGAGGTTGACACTAGAGCCTAAGTCTAGGAGAGCTTGGTCTATGCGATGTGCCCCAATGTAGCATGATATGATAAGAGCACTAGGATCTATCCTTTTTCTTGGTATGGTGTGTTGTAAGATCGAGCTCACTTGCTCAGTGAGATTCACTTTCTTTGGAGTTCTTCCCATAGTCCTTCTTTTGAATGTGCAGAGATCCTTCAAGAACTTAGCTAAGAGGGAGTTTGCTTGACTGCATCAAGCAAAGGAATGTTGATTTTCACTTTTTTGAAGGTTTCAAGAATGTCCTCAGTGTGCTTCTTTCTTCTCTTCTCAGCAGATGGCTCCTTAAGAGCTTCAGGGAATGGAGGAAGTTGGGACCCCAAATGGTCCATATCAACAGTATCATCAATAGGAATCGCATGAATCACAGTATCAACACCCGGTATCACAGTGTCAACCCTGCCTCTCATCACAATATCCTCAACCTATATCTCAGTATCAACCTACTCAGCCTCAGTGTCACCTCTTTCGACAATAACTATATCATGGGGGTGCTCTAAAGTCTGGCCACTCCTCAAAGTAGTCACCGCCTTCACATGCTCATGGGTAGTAGAAGAAGAGGCTTGTGGTGGTGGCTGTGGCTTTTCAGGTGGTGGAGGCCTTTGGTGAGGTGAATTTGGATTTTGGAGAATGAATTGTGGTTGCGATTGTGGTGGTGACTGTTGTTGTTGTGGATGGGGGTGGTATTGCGAAGGTGAATTGTTTTTGTTTGGTGAGGTGAATTTGCTTGACTGCATCAAGCAAAGGAATGTTGATTTTCACTTGTTTAAAGGTTTCAAGAATGTCCTCAGTGTGCTTCTTTCTTCTCTTCTCAGAAGATGGCTCCTTAAGAGCTTCAGGGAATGGAGGAAGTTGGGACCCCAAATGGTCCATATCAACAGTATCATCAATAGGAATCACATGAATCATAGTATCAACACCCGCTATCATGGTGTTAACCCTGCCTCTCATCACAATATCCTCAACCTATAACTCAGTATCAACCTACTCAGCCTCAGTATCACCTCTGTCGACAATAACTATATCACGGGGGTGATCTAAAGTCCGGCCACTCCTCAACGTAGTCACCACCTTCACATGCTCATGGGTAGTAGAAGAAGAGGCTTGTGGAGGTGGTTGTGGCTTTTCAGGTGGTGGAGACCTTTGGTGAGGTGAATTTGGATTTTGGAGAATGAATTGTGGTTGCGATTGTGGTGGTGACTGTTGTTGTTGTGGATGGGTGTGGTATTGTAAAGGTGGTTGTTGGTATGTATGAGGTGGAGGTGGAGCATATTGGTAGTTAAGAGGTGTTTGAGGAGGTGGTGGGGCATAGGCGTTCGGCGGGGGTTGGTACGATGGTGGAACATATGCACTAAGATTGTTCCCTAGGAAAGCATTGTCATTGTTCGAATTGAGCATCAGTTGAGATGGGAGTCTTCCTTCTTCCCTCCTAGCAAGAGAGAGGGAAATCTGATATAGTCTTTGCCCAAGGAGGTGGATGAACTGCCCATGTGAGTTTACATCCTTTTTCACTTCATCCAAACTTCTTAACCTTCCGAGCACTTCCTCTTCAAATTTTGAGCTGTAACGTGGCTTCGGTTGCCCTTGCCCTTGTCCATCCTCATTTTTTTTGTTTCCAAGAAAAGTTTGAATGGTTCCTCCTGGAGTTGGACATGGGGCCTTGGTTGTTGCGGCCACAAAAGGAGTGCAAAGCATTCACTTCCTCATCCATAGAGTCGATTGCCATAGTGGGTTGGCTAGAAGAGCCACCAACTTGATTCTCTCATTTTCATCATGTCTGCCATCATTTTCATCATATCAGGGTGAGCACCATTGCAGGTTGGAGCCACGGAGGAAGGCGGAGGGATATAGCTTCAACTGCAATGCTCCCCTTTTGTGGAAGCGTGATGGCGTGAGTTTTTAGCTAGATGTTCGAACAAGGGCCATGATTCTTTGGGCGGCTTGGCCATGAAGGTACCTCTGCAGGAGGAGTCGACGTTGTTTTGGCTTTGCTCTTCAAGCCCGATGTAGAATGCTTGAACGAGTTTCCACAAGGGTACTTCATGGTGAGGGCAGTCACAGAGTAGTTTTTGAAACCTCTCCCATGCCTCATGGAAAGGTTTATTTTCCTTTTGAGCAAAAGAAGTGATGCTCCTCCTCATGTAGGACAACTTTGCAATAGGAAAGAACTTCTTGAGGAATTTGTTTTTAACTTCATTCCATGTGACCAGTTCTGAATTTAACATGTACCACTCTTTAGCTTTTTCTTTTAAGGGGAAAGAAAAGAGTGTCCTCCTAATGGAATCGCCAGTGGTGGGTGGTGCGGAAGGTTGAGCACATCTCAAGGAACGTGTCGATGTGGTGATAGGGGTTATCATTTTCCATCCCATAGTAAGTAGGGAGGAGTCCAAGGAGTACAGGAGGAATGGAGAATTGTTGACCCAACATGTCACGCCCCGATCTCACACTAGCCACAAACCATGAGATTAGGGCACGACGGATGTGATTTACACACAAGCCAACCACTCATCACATTTTAAAACATTTAAAGACATTAAAAGGATAACCAAATTTATGTTGTAAATTAAAGCTAAACAAACTGCAGAAGCATTTCTATTAAACTGACTAGAAATATAAACACAGTCTGCAGCATATTACATTATTCGACATAAGGTAAAGCATACCAATTAATTTACATCTATATACACATTCCACATACACATTCTCTCTCACCCACACCTTGTCCCAAAGATCGAGGGGAAAGGACTAAGAGACCTCTAACTAGACTAACTACAAACCTTCTATAGACTAGGCGTTAGGATGAAACGATCCTTCCGATTCCTGTTGCTGCTGATGACCTGAAAAATGTTTTGAGTAGAGGTATGAGCCTACTCGCTCAATGAATAGCATTTCACTTAGCTATCACTAAACAACTCGTCATATTTATAATTGAAATAAAACATATATACAGTACAAGCAGGGCAGTTCTAACGACATGGCAGATTACAGAATATAATCGCATTTCTAAGCAACAACAGATAATTTAAACCGTGGTAACAGATATAATGAATTGGCACAAATTTTTGGATATATTAATTTACTGTGATCCTATATGATTACATATTTATATCATTATTATGCCCTAATCATATGCAGTGTACCCTGCATATAAAGATCCGTAGCGAACTACGATCCCACCGTACAAGACTTAGCGACACACCCGGGAAATGTTAAGTCTAACGCCAGCCCTGCTCTGCCACAGGACCACAGGCTCTCCGGCCTGACACATAGGCTCTACGGCCTCAAGGCACTACTCTGAGTGCTCTAGACTCCTCCTCTAACCTGAGTACACAGGCAGAGAGTCTCACCGGGTTACCTCTGTGACACAAGCACGGATGATGTTGCATAACCCCCATTTTTCCTCCAGTGCGATCGTGACACAAGCACGATTGTTGTTGGACACTGCCTCTCTTTCCTCGTGTGTCCATGACACAAGCACGGATGATGTTGCAACACGAGTTTCACCCCTAAGAAGCAGATCTGTCAAAGGGGTTCTACGGTGTTAGGGCACCTAAGTCTATTAACTGATAAACATATAATCATTTAAACAGGAATATCACATTTCATGCATATTTCACGTTTCCAATGAATCAATCATACACTATTGTATGTACTACATTGCTTAAGAGTCATATCAACTGATACTGAAGCAAATAAGCATTTAAAATGAGTTAAATAATGATTTCTGAATGAACTACCACTCACACTCTGGAACTCGGCCGATCACTCTAGAACTCGGCCGATCGCTCCACAGTTTCTGAAACTCAGCCGACCAACTTCGGCCGATCAGCAGGTAACTCGGCCGATCCACTGAGAAACTCGGCCGATCGAAACACAGCTCGATTACCTACAAAAGAAACTCGGCCGATTCAAGACCAAACTCGGCCGACCAAAACGCTGTTCGAAAACCTAAACAAGGAACTCGGCCGACCAAAACACGAACTCGGCCGAACCGCGCACAGACAGAAAATAAAAACGGACCTGCAGATGTCGATTTCACTCGAATCGACGGGCAAAACCCTTGATTTGTGTTGCAAATCACTTGCAACAGGTTCACATCACCAAGAACTAGCTGGAGGGGGAGGAAGGACGAGCTAGGGCTGCTCTTTGCACCCTAATCTCCAGCCATCACCTTGCAAACGCAGCTCCTGCTGCAAGCTAGCTCGAATCGATGGAAAAGAAGGTGGAAGGAAGGAAGAAGATGAGTCGCAGCTGCTGACCGGAGCAAAACCAAGCTCCAAACGTCCTTCTCCTCAGCTCTCTTTCTCTCTCTCTCTCTCTCTCTCACGCAGAAGAAAGAAGAAAAGAACGCTCTGCGTTCTCTCATTTCTGGAAAAATGAAACGAGATAAGTGAGAAAGAATAGATAAGGAGGAAAACCTAGGGGCCAAAACGCAAAGTCCAAGAACTTCCAGAAACTACAAACGGGTCCCTACAAGCCCAAAAACATGCAACTTTTGACTCGAAGGTCGGATTCGATCGATTTCTCTGGCAACGCTTCAAGCGTAAGATCCTACACGTTTTAAGGGCTAGGATTCACACTAAGCACATATCATATCCGTTATGAACATTATTAACAAAAATAAGCTTGCAGCTTAGCAAAGCAGCTAAAACACATGCTTAGCAGCATACTTACAGGTTAAGCTCGACGCGGGTCGTAACAATCTCCCTCCCCTATAAGAATTTCGTCCCGAAATTCCTAAAAGAGAAAAGGAAACTTGTTACGCATCTCAGACTCAAGCTCCCACGTAGCTTCCTCAAGATTATGGTTCCTCCACAGAACCTTCACTAAAGGTATCTCGCAGTTCTTAAGCTTTTTGATTCGGTGATCGACTATCTGCACTGGTCCTTCCACGTAGGACACATCTGTCCTAAGCTGTGCCAGATCTGGATCTAATATTTTCTCTGTACCGGGGTGACACTTCTTCAGTATAGACACATGAAACACATCATGAAGATTTGACAACTCAGACGGCAAATCTAACTTGTAGGCTACAGGTCCAATCCTCTCAACAATAGGATATGGGCCCATAAACCTAGGGGTCAACTTGCCTTTCTTGCCAAACCTTAGAACTCCCTTCCATGGTGAAACTTTCAGATACACCTCATCACCCACCTCAAACTCAAGAGGTCGACGTCGTCTCTCTGCATAACTTTTCTGTCTGTCCTGTGCAGCTTTCAACTGCTCCCTGATCACAGATATCTTCTCTGTAGTTATATCGACTATCTCAGGCCCAAGAATTTCCTTCTCACCAACCTCGTACCAACAAACTGGTGATCTACACTTCCTGCCATATAGAGCTTCATATGGGGCCATTCCAAGACTAGAATGGTAGCTGTTGTTATATGCAAACTCCATCAGGCTTAAGTGTTCTTCCCAGTTACCTCTGAACTGTAGCACGCATGCTCTCAGCGTGTCTTCAAGGGTCTGAATGGTCCTCTCAGATTGACCATCTGTCTGCGGGTGAAACGCTGTACTGAACTTCAGCTTTGTACCCAACGCATGATGTAACTGATTCCAGAACCTAGATGTAAACTTAGGATCTCTGTCAGAAATAATGGAAACTGGAATTCCATGCAATCTGATTACCTCGTCTACATATATCTTGGCCAGCTTCAGAACATCAAAGGTTGACTTGACCGGAAGAAAGTGAGCAGACTTAGTTAGTCTATCCACAATCACCCATATCGAGTCCGAACCTCTAGACGTCCTCGGTAATCCTACCACAAAATCCATCGTGATGTGTTCCCATTTCCATTCAGGTATAGGAAGCGACTGTAAAGTACCAGCAGGTTTCTGATGTTCAGCTTTAACCTGCTGACACACTCCACATCTAGCCACGTACTCAGCCACATCTCTTTTCATACCAGACCACCAGTACAGCTCTCTGAGATTCCTGTACATTTTCGTGTTACCAGGATGCATAGCATACATAGAAGCATGCGCTTCTTCAAGAATCTGCTCTTTCAGCTCACTGTTCCCAGGTACACACAACCTGTCATGAAGATACAACATACCATCGTCGGAAAACCTAAATTCTGTTCTCTTGCCTTCTGACATATCCTGCATAACCTGCCACAACTCGTCATCATTTTGTTGCAACTCCTTAATCTGATCGTAGAAAGTAGGTTTGACCTGCATCTGAGCAATCAACCCACTCTGTCCAGACACATCCAAGTCTAAGTTCAACTTTCGCATATCTACAAGCAAGTCTCTCTTGAAACATGCCATAGAAAATGCATCTGCAGTTGAACTTGACTTTCTACTCAAGGCATCTGCTACAACATTTGCTTTACCAGGATGGTAATCGATTGTCACGTCATAATCCTTGATCAGCTCAAGCCATCTGCGCTGTCTCAGATTCAAATCTTTTTGAGTGAAGATATACTTCAGGCTCTTATGGTCCGTAAACACCTGACATGTCTCACCATACAGGTAGTGACGCCATGTCTTAAGAGCATGAACTGTAGCAGCTAACTCGAGATCATGAGTAGGGTAGTTCTCTTCATTTTTCTTAAGCTGTCTAGATGCATAAGCCACAACTTTGCCCTCCTACATCAGCACACAGCCCAAACCTCTCCTGGAAGCATCGCAGAACACTGTATAACCCTTTTCTGCTTCTAGCAAAACCAACACTGGTGCTGAAGTCAGCTTCCTCTTCAAGATCTGAAAACTTTTCTTGCAGTTATTAGACCAAACAAACGGTGCATTCTTCCTTGTCAGGCGTGTCAAAGGTGAAGCTAACACACTGAAGTTCTATATAAACCTTCTGTAATAACCTGCTAATCCCAAGAAACTTCTGATCTCAGTAGGGGTCTTAGGCTGTTCCCACTGAAGCACGGAATCAACTTTCTTAGGATCAACGCTAACTCCATCCCTCGAGATAACATGTCCAAGAAATGCTACCTCAGCCAACCAGAACTCACACTTGCTAAACTTAGCATACAATTGGTGTTGCCTCAACAACTGCAACACTACTCTCAGGTGTTGCTCATGTTGTACATCATCTCTGGAGTAGATCAGGATATCATCTATAAAGACTACAATAAACTGATCTAGGAACGGTTTGAAAATCGGATTCATCATATCCATAAAGGCTGCTGGGGCATTGGTCGGCCCAAACGACATGACCAGAAACTCATAATGCCCATACCTGGTTCTGAAAGCTGTTTTGGAAATATCAGAAGCCTTTACTCTAAGCTGATGGTATCCAGATCTCAAATCTATTTTAGAGAAAACCGTTGCTCCACGCAACTGATCAAACAGATCGTCTATTCTCGGCAAAGGATACTTGTTCTTAATAGTGATCTTGTTCAGTTGCATGTAATCTATACAGAGACGCATGGTACCATCCTTCTTTTTAACAAACAGCACTGGAGCACCCCACGGCGAAGAACTGGGTCTGATGAAACCCTTATCCAGCAATTCCTGCAACTGCACCTTGAGTTCCTTCAACTCTGCAGGTGCCATTCTATAGGCTGGCAGTGCTACTGGATGACTACCTGGATATAACTGAATCTCAAAATCCAGGTCTCTGACAGGAGGTAAGCCTGGCAACTCTTCTAGAAAAACATCAGAAAACTCACGAACCACGGGCACATCATAAACACTGGCGGTGCTCTTCTCTGCTCTAGTGTCAACCACATGAGCAAGGAATGCTTCACATCCTTTCTGTAGCATCTTATCAGCTACAGCAGCTGATACTATGCACGTAGGCAGAACTTTCCTGTCTCCAGTAAAGACACAAGAAAATTCACCTAGTTGAAAGGTAGCTTCCTTCTTCCAACAATCGAGTTGCACTCGATATGTCTCAAGACAATCCATACCCAAGATGACTTGAAAAGTATTGACATCCAAGGGTATGAGATTAGTAGCAAAGGTGTAACCTCCAAAAGATAACAAACATCCGGGACAGAACTCAGTCAGAACCGTTGGTTCACCTAGTGGAACTCTCAACACTAACTCATCTACCAAAACTTGAGTTAACAAATTAAATTCACCAACTAAAGAACGTCGTATGAAAGAGTGAGTAGCACCCGGATCTATCAAAACTGAAACTGGTATACTATTAAACAAAAGCATTTCTCCTGTAATGACTTGTGAAGAGATTATACCTTCCTGAGGTGTCAAAGAAAAGAAACGTGCTGAAGCTCTCCCTCTGCCACGTTGTCCTCTCTGACCACTTCTACCACTGGGCACTCCACCACCTCTGGAACCAGAAGCCACAGAAGAACTTGGAACATCATGGTATTGAGGCTGGAAAGCTTGTGATGCTGCTTATCGAAGCTGAGGACATTCCCTTTTGAAGTGTCCAACTTGTCCACAGACATAACAACTTGGATTCCAACACTGACCAGAATGTGTTTTTCCACATTTGTCACATGGCGGTATCTCCTGTCCCTGGGGACCTGTCACTGACATTGATGACCCAGAAGACTGTTCACTAGCGGCACTGCCCCATCTCCTTGGGTTGTATCCCCCTCTGCCTCTAGAAGAAGCAACATCCTCAGATCTCTGTCTGCTGAAACAACTAAAGCCATGCCCATGTTTAGAAAAGAAACCTCTACTTCCACCTCTGTATCCACTACTGGACTGTCCTCTACTAAAATCTGCAGATCTCTTCTTAGACTCAGGCACCTTGTCAGCATTCACAGATTCCTCAACCTGTCTAGCAGCCTCAACAAACTCACCAAAGTTCTCTCTGTTCCTCCTACTAGTAGCAGAAACAGTATGTCGGATTTCTGGCCTTAGCCCTTCCTGAAACCTTCTGCATCTTTCTAAGTTGTCGGGAACAAGCTGCGGACAGAAGTTCGCTAACCGGGTGAAAAACGCTTCATACTCAGCAACTGTCATGTTCCCCTGCTTAATATTCTGTAACTGCCTGATTTTCTCATTAAGGAAGGTAGGTGGATAAAACTTAAGATGGAACTCTTCAGAGGAATCCTGCCACGAAAGCTCTGTACCTCTCCTCTTTTCCTCCACACTATGCCACCACAGCTCTGCATCGCCTGTCAAAAGATAAACTGCGTGATTAATCTTTTTCTCTTCTGGAAGCTCCATCAAGCGAAAGACCTTCTCTATCTGTCTCCACCACTCATCTGCCTCCGCAGGATCTGTAGTACCATTGAATTCCGTACCACCAAACTTCTTTACAAGCTCATAAGATCGCATCAGATCCTTACTGCTGGTAGAAGTAGAAGCTAGCCTATCAGCTTTGTACTTCTCCCTGGTCTCCAGAAACATTTTATACACACGAGATGCTTCATCCACATGGTCACCACCACCTGGACCCAAGTACATAGGATCAGGGCCAACATGACTCTCAGCCTGATCATCACGATCAAAACCTCTTCCTGCCATCTGCAATGATATAACAGAATATTTCCTGTTAGAAAACTACAGATAGAAGAAAGACACCTAAACCTTAATCCTATTGGTCTCTTATCGTCCCCTGACCTGGACTCTGAGTAACTATGTACTCAACCTATGCTCTGATACCAAGCATGTCACGCCCCGATCTCACACTAGCCACAAACCATGAGATTAGGGCACGACGGATGTGATTTACACACAATCCAACCACTCATCACATTTTAAAACGTTTAAAGACATTAAAAGGATAACCAAATTTATGTTGTAAATTAAAGCTAAACAAACTGCAGAAGCATTTCTATTAAACTGACTAGAAATATAAACACAGTCTGCAGCATATTACATTATTTGACATAAGGTAAAGCATACCAATTAATTTACATCTATATACACATTCCACATACACATTCTCTCTCACCCACACCTTGTCCCAAAGATCGAGGGGAAATGACTAAGAGACCTCTAACTAGACTAACTACAAACCTTCTATAGACTAGGCATTAGGATGAAACGATCCTTCCGATTCCTGTTGTTGCTGATGACCTGAAAAATGTTTTGAGTAGAGGTATGAGCCTACTCGCTCAGTGAATAGAATTTCACTTAGCTATCACTAAACAACTCGTCATGTTTATAATTGAAATAAAACATATATACAGTACAAGCAGGGCAGTTCTAACGACATGGCAGATTACAGAATATAATCGCATTTCTAAGCAACAACAGATAATTTAAACCGAGGTAACAGATATAATGAATTGGCACAAATTTTAGGATATATTAATTTACTGTGATCCTATATGATTACATATTTATATCATTATTATGCCCTAATCATATGCAGTGTACCCTGCATATAAAGATCCGTAGCGAACTACGATCCCACCGTACAAGACTTAGCGACACACCCGGGAAATGCTAAGTCTAACGCCAGCCCTGCTCTGCCACAGGACCCCAGGCTCTCCGGCCTGACACATAGGCTCTACGGCCTCAATGCACTACTCTGAGTGCTCTAGACTCCTCCTCTAACCTGAGTACACAGGCGGAGAGTCTCACCGGGTTACCTCCGTGACACAAGCACGGATGATGTTGGATAACCCCCATTTTTCCTCCAGTGCCATCGTGACACAAGCACGATTGTTGTTGGACACTGCCTCTCTTTCCTCGTGTGTCCATGACACAAGCACGGATGATGTTGCAACACGAGTTTCACCCCTAAGAAGCAGATCTGTCAAAGGGGTTCTACGGTGTTAGGGCACCTAAGTCTATTAACTGATAAACATATAATCATTTAAACAGGAATATCACATTTCATGCATATTTCACGTTTCCAATTAATCAATCATACACTATTGTATGTACTACATTGCTTAAGATTCATATCAACTGATACTGAAGCAAATAAGCATTTAAAATGAGTTAAATAATGATTTCCGAATGAACTGCTACTCACACTCTGGAACTCGGCCGATCACTCTGGAACTCGGCCGATCGCTTCACAGTTTCTGAAACTCGGCCGACCAACTTCGGCCGATCAGTAGGTAACTCGGCCGATCCACTGAGAAACTCGGCCGATCGAAACACAGCTCGATTACCTACGAAAGAAACTCGGCCGATTCAAGACCAAACTCGGCCGACCAAAACGCTGTTCGAAAACCTAAACAAGGAACTCGGCCGACCAAAACACGAACTCGGCCGAACCGCGCACAGACAGAAAATAAAAACGGACATGCAGATGTTGATTTCACTCGAATCGACGGGCAAAACCCTCGATTTGCGTTGCAAATCACTTGCAACATGTGCACATCACCAAGAACTAGCTGGAGGGGGAGGAAGGACGAGCTAGGGCTGCTCTTTGCACCCTAATCTCCAGCCATCACCTTGCAAACGCAGCTCCTGCAGCAAGCTAGCTCGAATCGATGGAAAAGAAGGTGGAAGGAAGGAAGAAGATGAGTCGTAGCTGCTGGCCGGAGCAAAACCAAGCTCCAAACGTCCTTCTCCTCATCTCTCTTTCTCTCTCTCTCTCTCTCTCACGCAGAAGAAAGAAGAAAAGAACGCTCTGCGTTCTCTTGTTTCTGGAAAAATGAAACGAGATAAGTGAGAAAGAATAGATAAGGAGGAAAACCTAGGGACCAAAACGCAAAGTCCAAGAACTTCCAAAAACTACAAATGGGTCCCTACAAGCCCAAAAACATGCAACTTTTGACTCGAAGGTCGGATTCGATCGATTTCTCTGGCAACGCTTCAAGCGTAAGATCCTACACGTTTTAAGGGCTAGGATTCACACTAAGCACATATCATATCTGTTATGAACATTATTAACAAAAATAAGCTTGTAGCTTAGCAAAGCAGCTAAAACACATGCTTAGCAGCATACTTACAGGTTAAGCTCGACGCGGGTCGTAACAATCTCCCTCCCCTATAAGAATTTCGTCCCGAAATTCCTAAAAGAGAAAAGGAAACTTGTTACGCATCTCAGACTCAAGCTCCCACGTAGCTTCCTCAAGATTATGGTTCCTCCACAGAACCTTCACTAAAGGTTTCTCGCGGTTCTTAAGCTTTTTGATTCGGTGATCGACTATCTGCACTGGTCCTTCCACGTAGGACACATCTGTCCTAAGCTGTGCCAGATCTAGATCTAATATTTTCTCTGTACCGGGGTGACCCTTCTTCAGTATAGACACATGAAACACATCATGAAGATTTGACAACTCAGACGGCAAATCTAACCTGTAGGCTACAGGTCCAATCCTCTCAACAATAGGATATGGGCCCATAAACCTAGGGGTCAACTTACCTTTCTTGCCAAACCTTAGAACTCCCTTCCATGGTGAAACTTTCAGATACACCTCATCACCCACCTCAAACTCAAGAGGTCGACGTCGTCTCTCTGCATAACTTTTCTGTCTGTCCTGTGCAGCTTTCAACTGCTCCCTGATCACAGATATCTTCTCTGTAGTTATATCGACTATCTCAGGCCCAAGAATTTCCTTCTCACCAACCTCGTACCAACAAACTGGTGATCTACACTTCCTGCCATATAGAGCTTCATATGGGGCCATTCCAAAACTAGAATGGTAGCTGTTGTTATATGCAAACTCCATCAGGCTTAAGTGTTCTTCCCAGTTACCTCTGAACTGTAGCACGCATGCTCTCAGCATGTCTTCAAGGGTCTGAATGGTCCTCTCAGATTGACCATCTGTCTGCGGGTGAAACGATGTACTGAACTTCAGCTTTGTACCCAACGCACGATGTAACTGATTCCAGAACCTAGATGTAAACTTAGGATCTCTGTCAGAAATAATGGAAACTGGAATTCCATGCAATCTGATTACCTCGTCTACATATATCTTGGCCAGCTTCGGAACATCAAAGGTTGACTTGATCGGAAGAAAGTGAGCAGACTTAGTTAGTCTATCCACAATCACCCATATTGAGTCTGAACCTCTAGACGTCCTGGGTAATCCTACCACAAAATCCATCGTGATGTGTTCCCATTTCCATTCAGGTATAGGAAGCGACTGTAAAGTACCAGTAGGTTTCTGATGTTCAGCTTTAACCTGCTGACACACTCCACATCTAGCCACGTACTCAGCCACATCTCTTTTCATACCAGACCACCAGTACAGCTCTCTGAGATTCCTGTACATTTTCATGTTACCAGGATGCATAGCATACATAGAAGCATGCGCTTCTTCAAGAATCTGCTCTTTCAGCTCACTGTTCCCAGGTACACACAACCTGTCATGAAGCTACAACACACCATCGTCGGAAAACCTAAATTCTGTTCTCTTGCCTTCTGACATATCCTGCATAACCTGCCACAACTCGTCATCATTCTGTTGCAACTCCTTAATCTGATCGTAGAAAGTAGGTTTGACCTGCATCTGAGCAATCAACCCACTCTGTCCAGACACATCCAAGTGTAAGTTCAAGTTTCGCATATCTACAAGCAAGTCTCTCTTGAAACATGCCATAGAAAATGCATCTGCAGTTGAACTTGACTTTCTACTCAAGGCATCTGCTACAACATTTGCTTTACCAGGATGGTAATCGATTGTCACGTCATAATCCTTGATCAGCTCAAGCCATCTGTGCTGTCTCATATTCAAATCTTTTTGAGTGAAGATATACTTCAGGCTCTTATGGTCCGTAAACACCTGACATGTCTCACCGTACAGCTAGTGACGCCATGTCTTAAGAGCATGAACTATAGCAGCTAACTCAAGATCATGAGTAGGGTAGTTCTCTTCATTTTTCTTAAGCTGTCTAGATGCATAAGCCACAACTTTGCCCTCCTGCATCAGCACACAGCCCAAACCTCTCCTGGAAGTGTCGCAGAACACTGTATAACCCTTTTCTGCTTCTGGCAAAACCAACACTGGTGCTGAAGTCAGCTTCCTCTTCAAGATCTGAAAACTTTTCTCACAGTTATCAGACCAAACAAACGGTGCATTCTTCCTTGTCAGGCGTGTCAAAGGTGATGCTAACACACTGAAGTTCTGTATAAACCTTCTGTAATAACCTGCTAATCCCAAGAAACTTCTGATCTCAGTAGGGGTCTTAGGCTGTTCCCACTGAAGCACGGAATCAACTTTCTTAGGATCAACGCTAACTCCATCCCTCGAGATAACATGTCCAAGAAATGCTACCTCAGCCAACTAGAACTCACACTTGCTAAACTTAGCATACATTTGGTGTTGCCTCAACAACTGCAACACTACTCTCAGGTGTTGCTCATGCTGTACATCATCTCTGGAGTAGATCAGGATATCATCTATAAAGACTACAATAAACTGATCTAGGAACGGTTTGAAAATCCGATTCATCATATCCATAAAGGCTGCTGGGGCATTGGTCGGCCCAAACGACATGACCAGAAACTCATAATGCCCATACCTGGTTCTGAAAGCTGTTTTGGAAATATTAGAAGCCTTTACTCTAAGCTGATGGTATCCAGATCTCAAATCTATTTTAGAGAAAATCGTTGCTCCACGCAACTGATCAAACAGATCGTCTATTCTCAGCAAAGGATACTTGTTCTTAATAGTGATCTTGTTCAGTTGCCTGTAATCTATACAGAGACGCATGGTACCATCCTTCTTTTTAACAAACAGCACTGGAGCACCCCACGGCGAAGAACTGGGTCTGATGAAACCCTTATCCAGCAATTCCTGCAACTACACCTTGAGTTCCTTCAACTCTGCAGGTGCCATTCTATAGGCTGGCAGTGCTACTGGATGACTACCTGGATATAACTGAATCTCAAAATCCAGGTCTCTGAGAGGAGGTAAGCCTGGCAACTCTTCTGGAAAAACATCAGAAAACTCACGAACCACGGGCACATCATAAACACTGGCGGTGCTCTTCTCTGCTCTAGTGTCAACCACATGAGCGAGGAACGCTTCACATCCTTTCTGTAGCATCTTATCAGCTACAACAGCTGATACTATGCACGTAGGCAGAACTTTCCTGTCTCCAGTAAAGACACAAGAAAATTCACCTAGTTGAAAGGTAGCTTCCTTCTTCCAACAATCGAGTTGCACTCGATATGTCTCAAGACAATCCATACCCAAGATGACTTGAAAAGTATTGACATCCAAGGGTATGAGATTAGCAGCAAAGGTGTACCCTCCAAAAGATAACAAACATCCGGGACAGAACTCAGTCAGAACTGTTGGTTCACTTAGTGGAACTCTTAACACTAACTCATCTACCAAAACTTGAGTTAACAAATTAAATTCACCAACTAAAGAACGTCGTATGAAAGAGTGAGTAGCACCCGGATCTATCAAAACTGAAACTGGTATACTATTAAACAAAAGCATTTCTCCTGTAACGACTTGTGAAGAGATTATACCTTCCTGAGGTGTCAAAGAAAAGAAACGTGCTGAAGCTCTCCCTCTACCACGTTGTCCTCTCTGACCACTTCTACCACTGGGCACTCCACCACCTCTGGAACTAGAAGCCACAGAAGAACTTGGAACATCATGGTATTGAGGCTGGAAAGCTTGTGATGCTGCTTGTCGAAGCTGAGGACATTCCCTTTTGAAGTGTCCAACTTGTCCACAGACATAACAACTTGGATTCCAACACTGACCAGAATGTGTTTTTCCACATTTGTCACATGGTGGTATCTCCTGTCCCTGGGGACCTGTCACTGACATTGACGACCCAGAAGACTGTTCACTAGCGGCACTGCCCCATCTCCTTGGGTTGTATCCCCCTATGCCTCTAGAAGAAGCAACATCCTCAGATCTCTGTCTGCTGAAACAACTAAAGCCACACCCTAGTTTAGAAAAGAAACCTCTACTTCCTCCTCTGTATCCACTACTGGACTGTCCTCTACTAAAATCTGTAGATCTCTTCTTAAACTCAGGCACCTTGTCAGCATTCACAGATTCCTCAACCTGTCTAGCAGCCTCAACAAACTCACCAAAGTTCTCTCTGTTCCTCCTACTAGTAGAAGAAACAGTATGTCGGATTTCTGGCCTTAGCCCTTCCTGAAACCTTCTGCATCTTTCTAAGTTGTCGGGAACAAGCTGCAGACAGAAGTTCGCTAACCGGGTGAAAAGCGCTTCATACTCAGCAACTGTCATGTTCCCCTGCTTAATGTTCTATAACTGCCTGATTTTCTCATTAAGGAAGGTAGGTGGATAAAACTTAAGATGGAACTCTTCAGAGGAATCCTGCCACGAAAGCTCTGTACCTCTCCTCTTTTCCTCCACACTATGCCACCACAGCTCTGCATCGCCTGTCAAAAGATAAACTGCGTGATTAATCTTTTTCTCTTTTGGAAGCTCCATCAAGCGAAAGACCTTCTCTATCTGTCTCCACCACTCATCTGCCTCCGCAGGATCTGTAGTACCATTGAATTCCATACCACCAAGCTTCTTTACAAGCTCATAAGATTGCATCAGATCCTTACTGTTGGTAGAAGTAGAAGCTCGCCTATTAGCTTTGTACTTCTCCCTGGTCTCCAGAAACATTTTATACACACGAGACGCTTCATCCACATGGTCACCACCACCTGGACCCAAGTACAGAGGATCAGGGCCAACATGACTCTCAGCCTGATCATCACGATCAAAGGCTCTTCCTGCCATCTGCAATGATATAACAGAATATTTCCTGTTAGAAAACTACAGATAGAAGAAAGACACCTAAACCTTAATCCTATTGGTCTCTTATCGTCCCCTGACCTGGACTCTGAGTAACTATGTACTCAACCTATGCTCTGATACCAAGCATGTCATGCCCCGATCTCACACTAGCAACAAACCACGAGATTAGGGCACGACGGATGTGATTTACACACAATCCAACCACTCATCACATTTTAAAACGTTTAAAGACATTAAAAGGATAACCAAATTTATGTTGTAAATTAAAGCTAAACAAACTGCAGAAGCATTTCTATTAAACTGACTAGAAATATAAACACAGTCTGCTGCATATTACATTATTCGACATAAGGTAAAGCATACCAATTAATTTACATCTATATACACATTCCACATACACATTCTCTCTCACCCACACCTTGTCCCAAAGATCGAGGGGAAAGGACTAAGAGACCTCTAACTAGACTAACTACAAACCTTCTATAGACTAGGCGTTAGGATGAAACGATCCTTCCGATTCCTGTTGTTGCTGATGACCTGAAAAATGTTTTGAGTAGAGGTATGAGCCTACTCGCTCAGTGAATAGCATTTCACTTAGCTATCACTAAACAACTCGTCATGTTTATAATTGAAATAAAACATATATACAGTACAAGCAGGGCAGTTCTAACGACATGGCAGATTACAGAATATAATCGCATTTCTAAGCAACAACAGATAATTTAAACCGAGGTAACAGATATAATGAATTGGCACAAATTTTCAGATATATTAATTTACTGTGATCCTATATGATTACATATTTATATCATTATTATGCTCTAATCATATGCAGTGTACCCTGCATATAAAGATCTGTAGCGAACTACGATCCCACTGTACAAGACTTAGCGACTCACCCGAGAAATGCTAAGTCTAACGCCAGCCCTGCTCTGCCACAGGACCCCAGGCTCTCCGGCCTGACACATAGGCTCTACGGCCTCAAGGCACTACTCTGAGTGCTCTAGACTCCTCCTCTAACCTGAGTACACAGGCGGAGAGTCTCACCGGGTTACCTCCATGACACAAGCACGGATGATGTTGGATAACCTCCATTTTTCCTCCAGTGCCATCGTGACACAAGCACGATTGTTGTTGGACACTGCCTCTCTTTCCTCGTGTGTCCATGACACAAGCACGGATGATGTTGCAACATGAGTTTCACCCCTAAGAAGCAGATCTGTCAAAGGGGTTCTATGGTGTTAGGGCACCTAAGTCTATTAACTGATAAACATATAATCATTTAAACAGGAATATCACATTTCATGCATATTTCATGTTTCCAATGAATCAATCATACACTATTGTATGTACTACATTGCTTAAGAGTCATATCAACTGATACTGAAGCAAATAAGCATTTAAAATGAGTTAAATAATGATTTCTGAATGAACTGCCACTCACACTATGGAACTCGGCCGATCACTCTGGAACTCGGCCGATCGCTTCACAGTTTCTGAAAATCGGCCGACCAACTTCGGCCGATCAGCAGGTAACTCGGCCGATCCACTGAGAAACTCGGCCGATCGAAACACAGCTCGATTACTTACAAAAGAAACTCGGCCGATTCAAGACCAAACTCGGCCGACCAAAACGTTGTTCGAAAACCTAAACAAGGAACTCGGCCGACCAAAACACGAACTCGGCCGAACCGCGCACAGACAGAAAATAAAAACGGACCTGCAGATGTCGATTTCACTCTAATCGACGGGCAAAACCCTCGATTTGTGTTGCAAATCACTTGCAACAGGTGCACATCACCAAGAACTAGCTGGAGGGGGAGGAAGGACGAGCTAGGGCTGCTCTTTGCACCCTAATCTCCAGCCATCACCTTGCAAATGCAGCTCCTGCAGCAAGCTAGCTCGAATCGATGGAAAAGAAGGTGGAAGGAAGGAAGAAGATGAGTCGCAGCTGCTGGCCGGAGCAAAACCAAGCTCCAAACGTCCTTCTCCTCAGCTCTCTTTCTCTCTCTCTCTCTCTCTCACATAGAAGAAAGAAGAAAAGAACGCTCTGCGTTCTCTCATTTCTGGAAAAATGAAACGAGATAAGTGAGAAAGAATAGATAAGGAGGAAAACCTAGGGGCCAAAACGCAAAGTCCAAGAACTTCCAAAAACTACAAACGGGTCCCTACAAGCCCAAAAACATGCAACTTTTGACTCGAAGGTCGGATTCGATCGATTTCTCTAGCAACGCTTCAAGCGTAAGATCCTACACATTTTAAGGGCTAGGATTCACACGAAGCACATATCATATCCGTTATGAACATTATTAACAAAAATAAGCTTGCAGCTTAGCAAAGCAGCTAAAACACATGCTTAGCAGCATACTTACAGGTTAAGCTCGACGCGGGTCGTAACACAACATCTGGTTAACTAAGGTGGTGATGGGGGAGTTGTAGTTCCCCGAGGTGAAGTATTCGTAGAGTGGGTAATGTGGTGGTGGAGGTGGTTGTTCATCTGCATGCAAGTTGTTTTCAGCCATCTCGACTTCTCGATGATGGTTGCGGCGAGCTTGGCACCTCCTTCTACCAATCTCAGGGTCGTACACCACCAAGTCGATGCAAGTAGAATGCGTGTTGTGCATGCACAACTGTCACATGCACAATACACAAACAAGCAACAAGAAACCAAGTTAGCAAACTAAGATGCAAAAGTAACACAAAGAATAAATAATAGCAATGGTGAGGGAAAAGGAAAGGCTAAACTACACTATCTAACTCCCCCATTGGGGATTAGAGGCGTTCGGCCTAGCTAGTTAGTTTTTCTTTGACTTTTCCTACTGCCCCCATCATTGCTATTATTTATTCATTGTTCTTTGCATTCTTTGTGAATATTGGTTTGCTAACTTACTTTCTTTTTGTTTGGTTGTGCTTTGTGCATGCGACAAGCCATTTGGGGGAAAACAAGATGGAAGGCCAAAATGCACCCCACAAGACACTTCAGACAAGTAATGGTGACGATTATGCATCTGGCAGATAGGGCACTTGCACCTCAACCAAAGACCCAAATGCAAAATCTTTGAGTCCAAGGAAAACCTTCGAGAAGTTGAAGTGAGTGAGATCCACAAAGTACAAGGGCATAGAGGACCCAACTAATACTAACATGTGATTGACATAGCTAGAGAAGGCATTCATGATTCTGAAATTCTCTAAGGAGGACAAGGTGAAGCATGTGATCTACATTCGGAAGGGTTTGGCCATTAGTGAGCCATTGAGAAGGAGAAGAGACTGAGAGAGGTGATCAGTTGGGAGGACTTCTAGTGGGAGTTTTTCAACCATTACTTTTTGAAGACATATCTAGATGATAATATGGATCAATTTTAATGGTTGTGCCAAGGATCATTGTCTAGAAATGACTATGAGGCACATTTGTGGAGCTATTGAGGTTCTATCCTCACATAGCAACCACAGAGAAGGTGAGGATCAGAATGTTAGAGAAAGGTTTGAACACTGAGTTTGCAAGGATGACTTCTGCTTTGAAGATTCAAGAGAAGTTTTCCACCTTTATGGAATCAGTAAGGAGGATAGAGAGGACTGGAGCACGATAAAACAACCCCACGAAGAGGGAATCCAAGGTTTTCTTCACCGCATTACCAACAATCTCTGTTGAGGTTGATATTTTCTAAACCAAGGACATAGATGCAGTCACAATGTTTCCTAAAAAGGGGAGAGGTCACCATTTTCCTCTAGTTGGGGTGAACAGTTCTGGTTTATTGTGTGTGACAGTGCCACCTAGGCCACAATATGCTACAAGGACATGTTACAATTGTAGACAAGTAGGGCATGTGAGATGGTCTTGCCCTATGAAGGATCATGAGGTTTCACAATAGCCGAGGCAGAGCAAACACGGCTCATAGTAGGAATGGTATAGTTCTAGTGGCAGTAGAGGAAGTAGATGGATGTGGTTGCAGAGTCACCAGGAACAACTAGTAGGGGTCGATGACGATAATAGCAAACAACTTGGTTCTATGCTAGGAGTTAGCCTTAAAGGATATGAGTCATCCTTGAAGGAGAAGTCAATCCATGGGTCGTGACAGGTCAGACAGAACTATTTCATTCTAACTTATCTGCTTCTTCTTTTGTATCTTTTTTGGTTAACCCGGGTGCGATGCACTCCTTTATCACTAGAGAGGTGATAAATAGTCGTAACCTGCTTGTATGTAGTAGAGATGATAGCCTATTGTTAGAAACCCCTTTGGTTGGTTTTGCGGTGTTGCAGGAGGTGTGTCTATCATCCGTTCTTTCTTTCTCAGGGTGCAACATTAATCTGGATCTCGTACACTTGATATGCATGGATTTAATGAATCTTAAGGGTGGATACCTTGGAGAAATATATGGTTGTTTTGGGCAGTAGTTCCAAAGTTGTCACATTCAGTGATGATGATGTCTCTTAGGCATTCTAAGGAGCCAGGAAGATCCTTCCCACCTAGCTAGTATCGATTGTGATAGCAGAGAAGTTGATGAGACAAGGGTGTGAGACTTTCTTATCTCATGTGGTAGATACCAAGGTAAGGAGTCCTAGTATCTAGGGGGTACCTATTGTGAGGGAGTTTGAGGATGTTTTTTCCAATGAGTTTCTAGATGTTCCACCATCGAGGGAGATTGATTTTGACATCAATCTTATTCTTGGCATGTAACCCATAACACAAGAACATTATAGGATGTCCCCTGCTGAGATGAAGGAGTTGAAGAAGAAGTTGCAGGAGTTGTTGAAGAAAGTTTTTATACGACCGAGCACTTAATCTTACGGTGATCCAATGTTGTTTGTAAGGAAGGATGGTTTTATGAGGATTTTCGTAAACTACCAATAGTTGAACAAATTTATAGTGAAGAATAAGTACTCGTTGCTAAGAATATATTATATGTTTGAAAAGTTGAGAGGTGTTGTAGTGTTTTCAAAGATAGACTTGAGGTCAAGATATCACTAGCTGAGGATTAGGGCAAAAGACATACCTAAGACCACTTCTAGGACTAGGTATGGTCGTTATGAGTTTGTGGTTATGTTGTTTGAGATAACGAATGCACCAACAGACTTCATGGACCTGATGAACAGGGTGTTCAGACTGTACCTTGATTAGTTTGTAGTAGTGTTCATAGATGAAATCTTGATATACTCCAAGGACAGTCAAACAACATGAACATAATCTTTGTTAAGCTTTAGAATTTTAGAGACAACATAGGATGTATGATAAGTTCAATAAGTGCAAGTTTATACTGACCTAGGTGTCATTTCTGGGTTATGTCATCTCTACAAGAGGCATTTGTATGGATACTAAGAAGATGGAGTCAGTTTTGGGGTGGGATCATCCCAAGACACCACCATAAGTCCAAAGTTCCTATGGTTAGCTGGTTACCACTAGAGGTTCATCAAGAACTTCAGTGCTTTGGATTTACCCTTAACCAAACTGACTAGGAAGGGTGTTTCTCTTGTTGGGATGATAAGTGCTAGTGTTCCTTTTAGTTCTTGAAGGGGAAGTTGGTGAGTACTCTAGTGTTAGTGTTTCCAGAGCCTAAGAAAGGCTACATCATTTTCTGTGATGCTTCAAACAATGGGTTGGGATGTATGTTGATGTAGGAAAGAATGTGATTTCTTTTGCTTCCTGACAACTTAAGAAACACAAGGAAAACTACCTGACTCATGACCTAGAGTTAGCAGTTGTGGTTCTTTCCTTGAAAATTTAGAAGCACTATATACATGAAATGAAGTGTCAAAACTTCACTGATCATAAAAATCTATAGTATACATTTTCAAAGTCAGACCTGAACATGAGAGAAAGGAGATGGATAGAGCTAATCAAGGACTATGACTGTATGATAGACTACTGATTCAGCCCTATTTTAGGGCTTCATCTTGTGTCTTTTTTCCCTTCAATCACATCTATACCTATTAGATTGCATGTCATTCCTCCCAATATGCTTATTTGTATAAAATGCACTTATGGGCATTATTTTCATGTTTTTCAGGTATTTGGACCACACTTGATGGAAGAGAGAGAGAGAAGGAGTGATCATAGGGTTCCTCTACCCTTAGAGAGACCAAAGTGAAGTCTGAGGCTCCCTCAACCTACCCCTAGTGGCCAAAGATCAATTGAAGCAAAGATGTCCAAGAAAAGTCAAAGAACAGAGTCAACTTGCTGATCCAGGACCCAGCACAGTCGTGGTACCACAGAACGACCGTGCTAGGTCACATACAAATCAACATAATCATCTCCAAGTCATGCAGAAAGCACCACGGCCGTACAGCACAGAACGGTCGTGCCATAGACAGACACCACAGTCGTGCTGCATAGCATGACCGTGCTACAACAGATCAGAATGGCAGTGCAACATCGCCATGACTACCTTCACCCAATCCACCACGGTCGTGGCACACAATACGGTCGTGCTACCCTCAGTTCACCACGGCCGTGGTGACCACCATGACCGTGGCATTTTCAGCCCAAAATCGACCACCAACCTGACATTTAGCCATTTTATTCACCACGGTCGTTCCCATCCTCCAGGGCCGTGTTCTACTCTACCCACCACGGTCGTGCTACTCACAAAACCTACCCATTTTCACTACTTTTCCCATTTTGCCCCTACTTGACCTAGTGCTTTCTCCCCACACCTATATATACCTAGGTGGTGGCTGGGGCATAGGGTTGGCCGCCCCTAGCTACCTCCTAGCTCTCCATTTTTGCCCCTTAGCCATTTCACACCATTTCCGCCTCAATTCCACTCCATTTCACCATTTCCACCACCAAAACACTAGTTTATACTAGTTCCTACCCATAATCCCCTTCATTCTTCACCCTTGCACCTTGGAGGAGAGAGGAGGATGTCCTGCAATAGCTGGAGAGGAGTATTTCTTCCTCTACACCGAGCTCCATGGCTTCTTCTACCTCTTTCCCCTTTCTTTTTGTTTTTTCCATTTCTATGTGTAGTTAGGCCCCCTTGGGTGGGCTGTTTGGGGGAAATTATGTTACTTTGATACCATGTTGGGGGTAAATGACATATAAACTTTGTAATTCCATTTGTTAATGATTATATTCTATTTACATCTCATTCTCCATGGATTTCTTGTTGGTTTGTGTGTGAAATCACCTAGGAATTTAGGCAAATTGTGTATATGTGCAAATTTTGGGATTTGTCCCTAGGTCTAATTCTTGGATCCCTAGGTTGTCTCCCATCTTCCTACATCCTAATCAATCTCCCTAACCCTAAGTGAGAGATCTAAGTAGATAGATTAGATAATTCTAGTGCAATTAGCATGGAGCCTTCTCAAGGCTAGAATGTGGGGGAATTGGGGTCCAAAACCCTAATTTCACCTCCCCATTACTACCCTCGGCCCCTAATTGCCCTAGGGATGTCTAATCTAGAAACCTAGACTTGATTAGACTCTACTTGAATTGAACCTAATCCCTAACCCAATTGATCCTCGTAAGGGTAGTAGGGGGCATTAGGAACTAGTTCCCCTATACACAACCTAGCATATCCATGGCCAGTTAGTAGCTTAGGTTAATTCATTAGACTCTAACTTGTTGTTTGGTTTGGTTAATCTAAATGGAATCACAATGTTCATATGTCACCCCCAACTTAAGTGATAATTCATACCCCTAAATAGCCCACACATCTCTTTACTGCTTAAAACCCTAGTTTTGTACTTGCTTAGCTTAATTAGTTCTTTTCTTGCTTAGTTAGCTTCTAGCTCTGCTCTTGTCTTGTTCATGCTAGTTTAGTTCTTTAATTTCTCTCTTGCTCTTTCCTTGTTTGCCTTAGTATAATTTGTCTTTTCATACCTAGCTTAGCCTTTTCTTGCATGCTTAGTCTTAATCTAGCCTAGGGTTAACTTAGATTTCATTCTCACCTTTAATTACTTTCTTGTTCATCCTTTGTTAACAATCAAAACAACCTTCAAACCCTTAACTCTAGTCTCCACAGTAGGAACCTATTGAAACTAAACCTATCTCTAGTGCCCCCTCTTTTCCCTGTGAATCGACCCTATACTTGCCACCTTCCTATAATACGACACGACCTCATGCAATTGCGTGTGTAGTGTTTTAGTAGACATAGGTGTGTTAGTTTAGGTCTTATAAATATCAAAAGTGAACCCACATATGTGTTATGATCTCGTGGGGCACATCTAGTCGAGTCAAATTGGCTAGCATGTAGCGCCTCTAACGAAATCGCACCAACTACCATCCAAGAAAGGCAAATGTAGTGGTTGATGTGTTGAGTAGAAAGTCATATTCATCATCATCTTTAGACAAATCACAATTATACTCCTTGGAATGTCACAAGAGGGATATGCTAGTTTCGCTTCAACATATGAATGTACAATTGGAAGTATCTCTATTGGCAAGTTTTTTGTCATAGTTACAAGTGAAGCCGATATTGATACAATAGTTAAAAGATGCAGAAGAAGATGATATTGTGACACAAAACATCATATTAGAGTTTGGCAGTGGAAAGCATGATGGATTTCATGAGACAAATGACATAATAGTATGCTTCCACAATCGGATAGTGGTTCCTGACGTTGATGATCTGAGGGAGATGGTACTTGAGGAAGCTCATTCCTCAATGTAGGCGATGCATCCATGCAGTACAAAGATGTATCATAGTCTCAAGGATTTGTATTGGTGGTCAGATCTAAAGCATGATGTGGCAGAGTATGTGGCCAACTCTCTAATTTATTATCATGTCAAGGCAAAACATTAGAAGCCTACAGAGACATTGCATCCTTTACCTATTCCATAGTGGAAATGATATCTCATAACCATGGACTTTATGGTTGATATGCTTAGGATAACCAAGGGTCATGATTCCATTTGGGTGATAGTTGACCGATTGACAAAGTAGCTCACTTTTTCCAGTCAAGACCACCTACACAACTGAAAACTTGGCATATATCTATTTTTATGAGATAGTATGTCTGCATGGCATACCAGCTATGATAGTGTCCAATAGAGATCCTCAACTCATGATTAAGTTTTGGGAGCATCTACATACAACAATGGGGACACAATTGAGGTTTAGTATAACTTTTCATTCATAGATAGATGGTCAATCAGATAGGACCATAAAAACCTTAGAAGATCTGTTGAGAGCTTGTGTTCTTCAGTTTATTGGGAGTTAGGATATCCACCTGAGCTTGATTGAGTTTGCATACAACAATAGTTATTAAAGGAGGATAGATATGGAACCATACGAGGCTTTGTATGGTAGGGGATGCATGCCACCTCTTTGTTTGTATGAAGCAAGTGAGTACCAGTTGTTGGGGCTTGAGTTGGTTCAAAAGACTACAGAGAAGATTAAGGTGATCCATCAACAATTGAAGGAAACACAAAAATATAGAAGTCGTATGTTGACAATCGCCATCGACCGTAGGAGTTCCAAGTTGAATACTACATGTACCTCAAGATTTCCCCTTGAAAGGGTGTGTTGAGGTTTGGTAAGAAGGGTAAGTTGGCTCCTAGATTTATATGACCTTACCCTGTCATAGCATGAGTTGGGAAGGTGGAATACATGTTGGAGTTGCCACCATAGTTACATAGGTTACAAAATGTGTTTCATGTTTTGATGTTGAGGAAGTTCCATCCTGATACAGAGCAGACATTGCAACCCGTGTAGGTAGAGATGGAGGAGGATGCTACCTATGTTGAGGGTCCAATGTTGAGCTAAGATAGGCGTGTCCAGAAGCTTAAGAAGAAGGATATAGCTTTATTTAAGGTGTTGTGTCATCATCACGGTGTAGAGGAAGCCACATGGGAGTTAGAGGAAAGATGCATAGGAAGTGACCATCCTTGTTTGCTTATGATTTTGAGGGTGAAATCCTTGTTAGGGTTTATGGTTTTAAGGCCCCTAACCATGCTTAACCTATAAAAATAATTTGTTTGGAATAATTGGATTAATTTGATGTTTAATCTTTAAAGTAACTCTATTTTTTGATGTCACAGTAAATGATGAAGCTATGTTTAAAATTGTGAATCAAATTAGACCTTGGTTCATCAAGTTACCAATTTAAGTAACTTGTGGAATTTTGTGCAATTTACCCTTTTCCAGTAGTATGATCATAGATGTGGCATGTGCTTGAAGTTGCTTCATGATGTATGTAAGTATGTTATTAGTTTACTTCTCCTATGGATGCTTTTGAACCATGCTTGATGGAGTGCATAAGCTTGGTGGGATGATAGTGTTATGTTTTGGGAGATTGTTCTCTTTTCTCGGTGGACATTTGGTTCTCGGTGGTTGATGGGTTTCGGTGACCAATGAATTTCTAGGGATCAATGGAACTAGTGGATATCCAACCAAATTTTATTGACTGATGAGTTTAGTTAGTGTATGTGTGTGTCTGATGAGGTTTTGATTGACGGAATCCATGATGTACTGATCGATGAGTGCATGTCTGTGGTGTTTGATAGTCGACGAGTTTTTAGTGTCCATCATTTTTTTCGACAATCAATGGGTTTTTGTTACTCAACAAAATCTCCATTTTTTAATCGATGGTTCTCAAACTGACATGTTTCTGGTTACAAACAAACCTCCTGATCAATGGGTTTTTTTTGCTCAAAAAAATCTCCATTTTTTTATCGATGGTTCTCTAACCGATATGTTTCTGGTTATGGACAAACCTCCTAACTGACGAGATTGTTGGTGCCAGATGGGGTTTCTAGGTTGACAATGGCCTGCCCAACTGCAGTTCTATTTAGTCCTATATATACCCCCTCTCTCATTTTCCTTCTACTCTTTTAGAGGAGCTTCATTTGCAACCTGACGAGACAGACCAAAAGGTTCTAGAAAGTGATGCTCGATGAGGACTCATTGAGGATGACAATCTCAAGCTTTTCATGGGTACATGTGCTTCGATCAAGGATCCTTCGACTGATATGAAGTGTTGATTGTGTTTCTTGCTTCCTTTGAGTAAGATTATTGCTTTTCTACTTGTTTCTTATTGTTCTTTACCCTCCTATCTTGTGTGGCCAAGTTCTATGGGGATTTATTGGTATTTCCTTCCTAGAACATTGTTCATGTGGGTTGAACACTCTCATTTTCTTCTTTCTTTCCCTAGTTCTACTCTGTTTGTGGAAAATGGGGACGATCTTGAAGCTTTGCTGGGTTGAGCTCGATGTTGGGTGCTGGTTTTGAGAGTTTTCACCTTGGAGTTTGGGTTTCTCCTCTTCAGTAGGCAAGTTATATAACTTTGAAGAATTTCTTTCCTACTATATACTTGCATGTCATTAATCTTTCTCTAGAAATTCATAATCAAGCTAAAGACGGTCATTATAAGTGTTGTTTTGTATAACAAAAAATGATGATCCAAGCTTGTCAGTTGTGGTTCAGACTTTGTGGACATTAATTGTTAACTAATGAACTATTCTTTTGAGCATTAAGGTCTGAAATTCATAAAATAGGTGTAATGACCTATACAAATGTCATATGAGTCCTGTTTTGGTATCAATAGATTAAAATTTAATGATTAGTGGTAAATCTATGGTATTGCATTTCTTTTCTATACAAATGTGGTGGTGTAACCATGGTTGGAAGAAACCCTAATATGAAGGGTAACATTTTTATACTAAATTTTTAACGTACATGAGATATTTGTACAAAGTTAATGCTTTCCTAAGCATAATGATGACTATGGATCGATGCGCTCTAGTTGGTGATCAATCCTTTCATGACAAGGTTATTTTCTCTGTGAAGAAGAGTTATGGAAATGTTTGATACATTTTATATCATTTGAGGTTATGAATCCCAATGATCCTTTTAAGAATCTTCTTAGTGTTTATACATAACTTTATTGATGTAGTAAAAAGCCCTCAACTGGCTTAATTAACCAAGTGAAACCTTAATCACATAGTTCCTTGAGTCTGTAGAGCTATTCCAGTGTTAGAACTTGCTGGATAGTCAAACGAGTGATCCAAAAGGAGCTCAGAGTCATATACTATTGAGTATATGTAGGTGCATGGAGGGTATATCCCAGTCATCTTGATCCCAAGGTTTTTAAGAGAACTTGAGACCATGTGTCAGACGATAATATAATTGAGAGCAACTACAGTTGTAACTCAGATTTGATGGTTGTATACTCTAGTTTTTATTGTTGTGGCCTTTTACCCAGGGCTGAAATACCACTACGACTGACTCATATTGATTGAGTGGAAGAGATCTTTATATTCTGATCATCCTAGATCTTGTACGAGACTGATTTTGACTTGGCAATGTCCAACTAGTATTTTGTGTGATACATCTTCAACTACCCATGGCTTAATAAAATGTAACTCATTCGTGTAGCATAATTGTTAGTGTTACTTGATGAATCACATTGGATGATGACCCTTGCTATGTTTCTTTTAGCTTATAGATGGTTTACAATGTGCTAAGAAAAATCAAAATGTACAAATGTTGTAGATATACTGTTCTTTTTTGCAAGTTATATAGTCTTTCAACTCTATAATACTATCTATACTTTATATATAACCATGGTAACCAATACATGTTTTTGGAGTTATATCTCTCTCTGGGACATGGGTTTCACCTCATGGATCACCACATTTTTTTAGGTGATCAAAAACACTATTACATGTAGAGTACCAAGGAGGAGCTATTTGAAGAGCAGTAAAGAGAGAATGTTATTTAGGTTGTATAGAGTCCTAGAGTTGTCCTTGTACTCTCAGGTCTAGGCGGGGAGTTTTAATGATGTTGTATATTGACTCATGCTTTTGTCAGTGCATCTTGTTCTATGTGCATTTTGTGTATAAGTGGACAATATCCTTTGTAAATAGGTTGTGGATGAGACCACAAAATAGTTGTAAAGATTCCTGATATGGTTATGTATGCAAGATGTTGGATCTTTGTGTAAATGGTCTCTAGCACGTATACAAAGCTTATCTGGTTTTATATTCTATATCTTTTTAGTAACATGATTAATATGTGTTTGATCGACATTTTTATTTTGAGTAATCTCATTTAGCATGGGGGGTGCCACACTATGCATCATTCCTTACCTTTGACCTACCCAAAAATCCTAACCTATCTCTTTCTTCTCATGTTGTGACCCCCCACTCTCTATCTCTCTCAAAAGCCCTAGTTGTTGTTCTTAGCCTTGCCTTCTCCTATTTTCACCATGTCATTAGTATGTGAGAGAAAGAACCCTCTACAAAAACTAGGACTGCAAGACTCATAAATCCTTCTCCCTCATCTTGAATGGATTCATTTTACAACACTTCATTCATACATGATCTTATTGTGTAAAGATACAAGTCCCTTATCCCTAGACAATTGTTCCCATGTACACCCTTTGTTGACAAGGGTTTAGAGAGTTTTTATGCTAGTTACATGTTCAAGACTCACTGCCTTGAATCCCTTCTTCTTGTGCCTCTCATTTGAATAATTTTGAATGGAGAAAGAAGGTTGTATCTGAGTTATATGCAAACATCACATGGAATTACTTCTAAATCATTCTCAAATGATCAGAGCATAGTTATATTTTGTATGATTTTTGGAGTTTTCTTTGAGATTTCTAAGAAGAGAGTTGCTCATTATTTCTATAACTTTGGTCTTGTAAACTCACTCCATCTATAAGAGAGTGATAGACCTCCTAAATCCCGATAATCTTTACTCTCTCTATGACCCCAAATATGCCATTCATAACATTTATATGGATATCAAGAATCTAGGATATGTGTATACCTGAAGGTCCAATTTCACTTCATCTTCCTTCATCCCTCAAGGATGCATCATTTCTATTATTGTTAGTTCAAATGTCCATCTAAAGAAAATCATTGGGCTTTTCTAAAAACATTACCTCGATTGTATATTTGCTATTTAATAATATTAATATCAAATGGGCTAGGTGTATCCTCTGCTACATGACTTTCGTTGACTTAAATCAAATTATGCTTGAGACACCAATCTCTTCCTAGACTTAATCTATGAAGTGTTTCAACACCACACTAAGAAGATCATTTTTCTTGAATTCAAATACCTTTCTTGCTGCAGAGGGTCAACCATTAGTGAAACACACATAACAATATTCATCATTAATACCAAGACCTCCATATCCACTCCAGGTGCATCCTCAACCTACTTCTCCTCCAATGCATCCCACCCACTAAACCTACTCCTCAACCTACCCAACCTTCCTCTATTCCTTCTTCCCCCCATGGACTCATTTTGTGTCCAATGAGCAACTCATGGGTTGCATGATATATAATCAAGCTTATCATAGACAATTTAATTCCCATATTCATGATGATCTGTTCAAACTGTGTCATCCATGAGCTGGTCTTGCCCCATCCCTATCAATCCTATCATCCATCCTTCAAATCCACTGAGTATGCCACCTACATGTATGTGGGAGTATATTTACTCAATGCATACAAATCCACATAAGATTTAAAGGTAAAAGGTTCACAATTATTATCTTTATAAATCTTAGGAAAGCTGAGTAGCAGTATCTCAGGTGGTCGCATCACAATTCCCCTCACAAAGACTCAAATGTTTGACACCCCTAGAAGCACTGCTTGGAAATGAAATTTCACCCACAACACAACTAGACTCTGCATGACTAATACTGGATCTATTCTTAGAGTATAAGAGTGTCTCTAGGGTTTTACCTTGCCATTGAAGGTCATGATTTTGGCTTATCCCAAGGAAGGGTTCTATGTCAGTAACAATAAACAAATTTGGAATAGCTTGTTAGCTTCAAAAAGAGGAGAATCTTGACATGAGAATTAGACATTTCCCATATAATGATGACTTCATCATTTTGTTGATCGTGTATAGTATTTTAGTTAAGTTCATGTTAGATTGGTAGACACAAGACAATTAATCGAACTCGCAAACCCGTAAAATGACAAGTTTTAAGTAATATAGCTCAAAGTCAAGAAATGAAGAATAAATATATTTTTTTGTATAATTTTGTTGTATATCATTTTTAGTGATTGTATGACTCGTATTTAAGTTCAAACTCATTTTAAAATAATTAATATCCAATTATATTTCATTTGTACCAATTTATGAAATGTAAATCATCCTTTTTCATTGGTCGAGTTTGTTCTAGAACAAAGTCAGCCTATGGGTATGATCACTTATCAGTTAGATACCCTGGACCTATTCTAGATGAATTGATGGCCTATGTCTATTTGACTTAGACTCTGGAAAGTCCATCAACTAAGTTTTGGTAACTCATAACTTGATTGATGAGCTTGAAAGTTCTTGTTATAGTTCCATTACTCAAGTATTGTTACCCTAAATTCAATTTACGATATTGTATTCATAAAGTGCAATATAGTCATTATATATAGAGAAGAAGTGATTATACCATACCAAGATCTAGCTACCCTGACTCTAGAAACCCTAATTCCTTGATAAGGACGCTAATTTTCTTATATCCTTAGACTTCCACCAAATAAGGTTAGAGTTATACCCTGGCATAGTTGGTTGTGCCCTAGTGACCATATAATGTACAAATAATGAGTAATTCACATGCTTGACCATAATGCATATATAATGTCTAACCCAAGTATTAACCCAAATTATGAGTACATGTAACCTCTTATCATGGATACAAGTAACCTCAACCATACTTTGGATGAGTGAACATTAACAAGATGTTGACATGGATATATAGAACCTAACCCTAGACTTCATACATGTTGATAAGGTGTATGTGATGTATAAGTGATCATGTTGACCTAAACCCTAGTTGGGATTAACTAACCCTAACCTATACATCCTTAATGACATTCATGATACAATAGTGACATTAGGTGCCATAATCAAATATGACATGTGAATACACATATATTGGACCTAATTACCTAATCATAGATTCATATGAAGTGACTTCATGAAATACCAAATATATGTCTCATTGTTCACTAACACACATATAATGGCCTAAGTGTGATTAATAAAGATTCAGTGTGTATAAAAACATGCATAAATATTGAGATGGTATCTAATCTTATTAATATGTGTAATGAAAATTAGTAATGTGCCATTATTTGATCAATATCTACATTAATGGAATTAATGAGTATTTTCTTAAAGTAACTTACATTGTGCAATTTAATATCATGAAACTCAATTTGTTGTTATGATAATGGTAATATGACTATAAATCCTAATATTTTGAGTATAATGTTAATATATAAATAAATATTAAGATAAATGAGTCAAACCCTAATCATACTAAAACCATATGGTATCATCTCAAAACCTAAATCTAAGACCAAAATCAAATTCTTTGAGTCCTAATTAGTCTAAACACAAAGTCTCAACTTGTTTGAATAAGGTTTTCTATCTTAATTTGATTTTAAAAGATGAACCTTGAATATGTTTCCTAATTAAACCAGATTTAGATTTATCTGGTACTTCCCCCGATTTTATGTGTCATGCAATTTCCTATAGTTTCTTTTATGTGTTGCACTACAAACTTGGACTCTTCTCAGGATCAATTTTGAGCCCTGGGATCTACATCACACAACAATATTTCTTTCTTCAACCTTGAGTCTACCACCCTATGGACCCCACGCAGTAGTCATGACAGATCCTACCCACTCACTTGCTCATCTCTCCTCCTCAACGTACACTATTTGTCTCTATGAATTCCTTGTATGTGGTAAAGCCGGATGAGCTCGGTCTTGACTAAGGCTTGTTCCCCCAAAATCCTAGTCGATAAGGGGTTCCTCACTTTCCCTATTTCTGAGCACCACTAATCAATCTTGATCGGGGTTTGTTCCCCTAAAATCCCATTTGATTAGGGGTTCCTCACTTTCCCTATTTTCGAGAACCACTAGGATCCTAGCTAACCCAGTCACCTCCACTATATATACTTCTTATGAAACCATTACCAAACTCCAGAAATAAACTCATCTAGCTTGCATGTTAATACTTCCCCTGGTTAGTTTCTGCCTAGGTCTGACAAACCAAGGCAGCTTCTTATACTTCAGTGGCAATGTCAGGACCATCATAGTCACTCCCATATGCCTGGTTTCATCAGTAGGGGGTGGTGAAGCTTCTTCCACCATTAGTTGGATAAGTTTGTGATTCCTATTTGTTTTCCCATATTTTCATTCCTTGTTGTAATTTCCAAGGACGAATTTTGCCCTCCTATTGAATCTTTCTGGTAAATCCATTTTTCGCCTTGGGTCTAGTAGTACTAAAAGGTTTACTACTCTTCTTCTTTCTAAAAGATATCTATTCTTTGCCTCTCAAAAGAGGCCACACACCTGTTAAACAATAAGCGCTATGCTTTTTCCCTAGCTGTGTAATGACCTACCTTGCTGATCTAGTCATCAATCCAACTTGCTTTTGATTGGTTTTACTTTGTTGGGTTGCTACAAAAGATTCCTGGATCATATGTCTTCCTTGGCCTCTGGGTTCTAGGAGGTTTCTCAGCTTGCTCGTTGTCAACTATTGTGGAAGGTGCATTGATCGCCTTTCCTTGGCTCATGACCCTCTATTGGGATCACCAAGTTTGGCCTAATCTCCAAGAGACTATGAGGATGATTCCTTTGTTTATCCTTGCCTAATACGGTGCTTTGAATTTTCTCAACTAAGCTTCAATGCTCTATTTTTTCATTGCATCCTTTGGATGTTGCAAATGACTCAGACGAGGAAGAAGATCCTCATCTCAAAATTTTATTTCTAGCCTCAATTGATATAAATTTTGCCATGCAGTACCATGGGATTTCCAATCTTTTTACATACATTTAAATTTATTTTTAAGGTAAGAGTAGCCATTATATTAAGAAAGTCATAAGACATTTATAGAGATAGGGTACCCATACAACATCGACAACATAGTAGTTAAAGGAAGAACCACATTATACCAGTAAGATCAGATGCGATTAGGACGCTTCTACATGGATTCCTCCCCAATGAGCTGGACTAAGAAGCTTTCAAATAGAATCCTTCCATGATCAAGGGTAACATTTGCATAAAAGGAATCCTTACCACTAAGGTCAAGGTCTTCTGGATATCTATACTGATAAACATTATTACTCTCCTATACAAAAATATGATTAACAAGCCTCTTGCCACACATCAAAGGACATATCTAATAAAAAGGGACTTGACATTACCATAATTTAAGAAGGAACCAGACTACCTAACACAACATACCACACAAAAATAAACAAAAATAGATAACGAGAAACTTTGTGGCACCGATGAACAAAACAACAAAATGCCATCATCGCCTTGAGTTGGGGGTGAATTGTGGTGAGTTTGGTCATGGTTGTGGGGATCCCTGAGCCCCCTTCTCCTACCTCTAGTCTTCTCTGCGTACATTTAATTTGATATCATGCATTATTGATATATCAATATGTTACCATTATACCCCATCACACATCAAAGTGTTGATGCATGACGTATTCATGATTTTGTAATTAAAATCAGATTTTTTACTTTGTAAAATTCATAAAATTTTCACTAGAAGGTCAGAATAATGAAGTAAGGCATATTTTGTAATCATGAAATTATTACATATGTTTTGTTATGGTTTTTGTAACCTATTTCCAAATAGTTAAGTATGTAGTGTGTATGGATTTTCTTAATTGTCTCAAATTTGTAAAATTCATATCTAAAGATTTATGAGTAAGAAAATACTAAATAAATATTTTTGATATTAGGAAATTATAATATATACGATTATATATTTTTCATAAACTAAATTGATAATGGAAAATTTTCATTTTGGGTTTTCTTTATGAGAGCCTGAGCCCTAATTCAGCTAATTATTTAATAAGTAGCTTCATACTCTAGTTTGGATATAAGTTGGACCTTTGACCTTAGATACACAAGTTTGAGGCATGTTGCTTCTCTTATAAGTTATATTGGACAATGTTTTATAATTTCTCCATCTCTTTGACTTGAATGTGGGATATTGCTTCAAGTGACACTTGGTTATACATGCTTGACATGATTTGGTCCATTTTACTAAGATTCATCCTATAGACTATTGATAATGCAAATTGAATTTCTCTTATTTTATTCTTCGCAGTTATTCAATCTACAAACACCATTGCTTTATATCACATTAATATTGCATTTATTATTGTGAATCCCAATTTGAAGAATTACTTGGACTAAAGTTATCTTTCCTATCTATTATATTAATGTTTGATTGTTGAGACTTTTATTATCTATTAGTCATGATACATTATGGATTTGAATATCATTGTAAAACTTTTCTTATATATGGGTTTTTATGCTCTCATCTAAGCCACATGTGCTTTCACGTAATATATATACCATTACATAGAGGATTGTTGATGATATCACCTCCTTTATAGTCACAAACTATTGAAATGGTCTGACCTTGCCTTTAGATGGTCATAGTCTAATATTTAATGTGCATGCATAATTATTCTCATTTATTATTGTTCTCTAATTTGAGATCTAGATGCAAGAATTGTTAATTGTAACCTTTATTATTTCATATAATCTTTTTGTCTTATATATGAAGAACTCTTTTGATATCTACTTGGATGTTTTTGCCTCCCTCTTCATTAGGAATCATGTTAGTTTATTTTGATGTACTTCTCCATATAAATTGTTCAATCTCTATTATAAGCACGTACTAGATTTTGTTGATAATCCTCCACCTTGTATTCTCTTATGGAGGGTGTTCCCAATCCCTTAGGTGGTGAAGATCCTACAATAGATGACCCTGCGTTGCAACATGCTCGAGAGTAGTTGTTCTTCTTGAAGATAGATTGGAGTAGCCATGCTTCTCTCTGCAGCCTCTTGGTTAGTTTAGGTTCCTTTAGTTTTTATATTCACCCTGTGTGGTTGATGGTACTATGGTAGAAATGTTGATTGTGATAGTTATACTTTTATCTTTTGTTGATACACTTTTAATAATTGATATGTTACATACTTGAATCTTATTCTTCTATCCTTTGTGAAAAATTATTATAATGTTTTCCGTTGGGTGATTATTATTATTTTCTCAATTAAGTGAGTGGCTCCAATGTCAGGTCCCTTCCTTACAATGATTTTATCCGTTCCAAAACAATTATTCTCTCTGAAACATCCATACCCGAAACTAAAGAGTTATCCTTGCTAGTGAGCACCCTCGACTATAAATAACACATTTGGATACAATTTTAATGTTAACTTTCATGAACCTATGCTAAAGTTGAGTAAAAACTCCTAGAGCCTCCCAATCACTTGATGATTATGATTAATATATGAAATCATTATAATCATCTAGGATACTTGTGAGAGATATAATGCAATTTTTATATGTAATGATTTCATACTATTTATTACAACATCCCTTGTGAATCTTGTTGATGAAGAATTCTTCCTTGGTGAAGGAAGAACCCTATTTGGCAAAGGAAGGTAAAGGTTAATGTAGAAGGTCCTTAGGTAAGTATAGGTAAGTCCCTCAAAACATTGTTGGATCCCTTTCCCAGAAAGGAAAGCTGCTTTACTTTGATCTTGAAAATGTTGCTATCTTGGTGTAATTAATATAAGACAATATAAGAAGGTATTCAAAGTTTGCAACCCTAGTGAATATAATATCAATCCATGACATGTTTCGTTAACTATCCATAATAAAAAATGAGAAAGTTATTACATTCATGATTATATAAGTTTTTACTGAAGTAAAGAACTTATAGCATTATATTACACGTACAAGCAGGTGAAATCCTAGCATAATTGCCTTCCCTTTAATGAATCTAAAATTACTAATTACTATAATATAATTATTTTCTCTTTACTATTTCAAAACCAAAAATCAATATTTTAATCATTTATTTATTCAATAAGACTTGCCAAAGTTACCTTTTCCTTTGCAGTTCAACTCTAAATTACTACTTTGACATCGATATGTTGTGAGGGATCAAGGATTGTGTAGAGAAGTTTCAGAATTTAACTTTTGATTGAATAAGACAACAATCTCATCAATAAGATACACATTCCTTGAAATTCTTTAATTAACCAATTTAATCAACACCCCTTGAAATTCTTTAAACTTCCTCTTATCATCAATCACGTCTACATATACATAATCCTGACTTTTTGAATCTATGAGAAGTATGGGGTGTCAATCATATTTCCATCCAAGGGTCCCATGGTTTGGATCTGATGGTTCATAAATTCGAAATATGTTAAAGTCATTCAAGAAAAGCTTATTCTTGATGGTTGTCTATATCTATTTAAAAAACCAATACTCCCCCGTAAATACTCAAAAGTGGCAAGAAGCACTAAAAATTCTAAGATAAAACTGAGATGATAAATTTGGTTAGGAATGTTCATCAATCTAAATCCAGTCTGACTGGACCAGTTTGGACTAAACTAGACCGGTTCATACCCAATTAATATCTTTTTAAATGAGGGCCATACGGAATGAAACCCAATGCGATCGGAACCAGATTGAAAATATTAAGGACCGAGTTGTAACCGTACATGGACCATACCAAATTAGTTTAGCTTCTATAGTTCATTGTAATAACCATTAAAAAAATATAAGAAAGTTGTTTAATTAGTTATTTTCCTTGTGTTATTAAGCAACAACATATCATATATAATAATAACCGTAGACGCTCTAGACCAACAGTGCATGATCGTAAAATCAAGTAATTTATGGTTAACTAAATAAACTTATACGTTTTACTTAATGTAAAACTATAATATATTCATAATTGAAAAACACTTTACACAACAAAAATTCATGACAATCTCATTGAGCCACCCATTCGCTCATCCGATCAAGTGCCCAATGTCGGATATGATATTTTTTATATAAAATAGGAGATATGTAGGAAAAATAAGAGAGAGTATTTTTTTCATAACTTTTAATCCATAAGGAATATTTTGATGAGACAAAATTGTTAGTTTCTTTAAAAAAGTACTTCCAAATAAGATGAATTTTAAAAAACTCTAGAGAGAGAATAATATGAGAGAAATATAGTACCCATATTTTGGATATAATACTTCATATTTTGGTGTACACCACTTCACATTTAGGAGTACATTACATCAGGAAGTAACATTTGTAGTTTACCCTGAACAAGAGTAATATACCTTAAAATATAGCTATTGTACAATTTGTATTAGGGGTATAATACCCATATTTTGGGATACAACACTCACATTTTGGGGGTATAATACTAATATTACTCCAGTTTTTGGGGTACAATACCTTTGTTTTGGAACTATAGTTTTTTCTTCCCTTCTCTTTTTTATACCCTCTGTATTACCTTTTCTTCAAAGTTTGTCAACACTAGTCTTATTGAAAAATAATTTTGTGATGAAACTAATGGTTTTTATTTCAAAAAAAAAGATTACTAATTTAAAATTATAAGCAAAACATTTCTCTCTCTCTCTTTTTCTCTTTCATAGTGCCTATGCTTTTCTTACCACATCAACAATGATCCTTCCTCTAGAAAAATGGATGGGTGATCGAGGTTGTGAGAGGGTGTGTGTAGAATAACTCTACACAATTACACAAACACAACCCTTTGCAGTTGACAAATCCTTTGTATTCAGGTCACTCACTACAATAATAAATACTCAAAACAAATTTTAAGAATAAAAAGGTGTCTCATAAGAAATTATAGAAAAAATAATCTTGTAATAAAGGCACATCATTTTTGTGATAGAGTGAGCTTTTATAAGTTTTTACATATATTTATCTTTCATGTAAATCTTGTTAATTCCAATAATGCCCTCAACCATCTCCCTCACTAAATTCACTAAATGGCATATCAATTTCACATAATGCAAAACCCTAAGTGTCACATGAAGGTTAACTCTAGGAGTTAATGCACTTAATTAATAACCATGTTGACCATTCGAATTTCAATTCCAATTTTACACCATAGCTACATCATGACATTATAAATATATGCCTAAAATTTCATTACTATTGGATTGACCAATTAAGAGTTATTAGCATTTGAACATAATGTATATAATGTCATTTATTAAACCCTAGGACCTAAGTTCCCAGATCTAATTGACTAAAAATGTGTCACACATCCCTTTTTGCTAACTGGGCGTGGATCACTTAATTAGGACCCAATCTCAGCCATTCGATCCTTCGATCACGGATCGCACAGGATCCAACGTCTCTCAGGTCATCCCTAACCTCCCACACGACCCAGACTCGACTTTAAGTGAACAGTGATCCCTCCAATGCCCCTCACGCCTGAATCTCACATCTTCTTTGTGAGATATTTGGAGGACAACTTCCTCTGACCCGAATGAACCCAACGACGGTCACCATGTCACCCAACTCCCTCAGATCAGGGAGAACGATTCCCCTCTTCCCTGCGCCTCTCACTGGCGAATGTGCTCAATTTAGGGCTTAACCCTCTACACCACCTCGTGCCTATATAAGGCTCCCACAAGCTCCACTGACCTTCCTTTGACCATTCCCCATCCTCAATTGAGCCGAAGGCCGCTCCTATCTCCCTGACCTCGATCACCTCTCTGCACCTGACCCCGATCTCCTCCTTCACTCCAGAACCCCCCTCCTTCCAATCAAGCACGATCGCATGATCGGGGGACCATGGCAAGAAGATCACAACCCTCGGTTAGGGATGTGAATGACCATAAGTCTGGGTCGACTAGCACATGCAACTGAACTCTAAGGACTCCATCTCCAGTGAGGTTGGAGCAACCTCTGAGCTTCAAGAAGATTGCTGACCCATCAACAGACCTCCATGGAGCTCCCAATTCCCTCAATCCAACCTGAGGGTAGGTAACCAACCACCTCCTCTTCTAAATTCATCTCGACATGTTTTGATCAAAAAGGAGCTCGCACCACCATCAGAGACGATCTCTGTTTCCACACAACTACCATGACACCGTGAACTCAACCCACTCCTAGGCACTGCCCAAAACCCCTTAGACACCTTGACTTCACCTCACCTCTGATGTCCCCTCACTACATTCATGGTGTGTGAGTGAGGAAAAATCAAGCAGGTGTAATGTCCACCATGTCATACCCGTTAATGGGTTTCATTCAAACCCCTTGGGCTTTCTCATCCTTTCTCCAACACTGACCCCCCCCCTCTGATGAGCTTCCACTCACGGGCCAGTGGGAGGATCTTCTTAGTTAGATCTCTCACCTGATCTGCAAAGTAGAGCTCACTTTTTTTTCATTTATTCCTCTAGAATTTATCTGATAGGTCTATTCTTATAAAATCTTTTATAAATAGCTCCTGTATCTGAAAATCCCCATAAAATACTTATGTTCTCAGAAAAATAAGAAGAATAGTATAAAATATTACAAATACCAAAATCCAATCCTAGAATTGATGCACCTTTGTTTTGGACTTTATTTGTTTTCTTTATGAATTAACTTATAGAAAATAAAGATAATAAGAGGGATCAGTATTTATGAAAAACCCTAAGACCCCAACCTGATCATATTCTCTCTAAATCGAAACCCTAGTTTGTTGATCAATAATGGTCTTGATATTTCTTAAACCACAAAAAGGTGTATTTCCTTCTGATTGCAATAATGATGATTAAGATAAGATCAACTATCGTAAATACCTACATCCACACTCTGATCCCTAACCTGAATATCCCCCTATTATTATATGTTGGTTTAAGACACACGTCACTTGATGAAAACCCTAGTATGACCAAAACCCTAATATAAGGTGTTGAAAACACATTATGACATTAGGTCTCATCTCTCTTTCAGGGTGATCTACTCTCTCTCTCTCAATCTAAGATTTTTGAAATCAAGATCTGAGATTCAAGGTACGTGGATATAAGTATATGACTAGTTTTGTTGGATGTTAATTGTAAGTATCTGCTTGCATATATTTGAATACATTGTTGGATGTATATCTATGTGTATTTCCATTTCCACCTGAACACTAAAGAACATTAAGGGAATGAAAAATGAAATGTAGTTACTGATGGTGTTCATTAATATCCCTATTAGGGAGGGAAAGAATTAATGTTGACTAGAACCTCCCTAAAGTACATGGTATACGGGGAGATCCCTAGAGTACAAAGTACACAAGGAAGGGCCCACTAATATATGTGATTATTTGCTAAGTCCACCATAGTAATGCATGTTCATTGGAAATATGATTAAGTAACTTGGGTTTACCTACTTTTATGCCTTTAAATAATGTTTTCTCTTTATTCTCTTTCCAACTATTTCCAATATGCCAACATAGTATAGCATTTTAACTACCATGTACCACCTTTATGTTGATGTTTTTGTTTCTCATATTTTCTAGGTACACGGAACATATGATGCATCTTAAAGTACCAGAAGCCATCAATAAATGGACATGGAGGATAGATTAGATAGATTTCTATCTCTAATCTCTTTTTCAATTAGATAGTTGTTTATTTCTTCTAGATGATGTATAGGATATTCTAAATCCTATGTAATAATTTCCTTTCTTTATAGAACTATTCATCTCTTCCATCTCAAATAATATTATGTAATGACTTTATTATCTTCAATGAATGAATGTTTGTGTGTCTATTCATGGTGTTGTGAACAATGATCTGGCTCATTTCTATGATTGGGGTGGTTACCTTAATCTCTTGTATTTTTCCTTCTAACATCTATAGATATGAGTGCACGCATATCTATGACTGTCACTAAGGAAAGTATATAGAAATTAGGGTCGTCACAGTTGGTATCAAAGCCAATATTCACACATCATAGTCACATGAACTTCATTCACCCTATTGTGAGTCTAGGGTAGTCCTTGAGTTAGGGATGTGAAGGGTGGAGGTGACTAGGATAGCATCTACCATGGGTCTGGCTAAAGTCTCTGAGCCACTTTGCTTGGAAATCACGAGGCTACCTATATGGCAGTGTAAGTCTACCTGGCTGGTATCCTAAATGTCCCCTACTTCTTGGGCATACCTTAATTAGGACCCTTCTCATTTACATAAATTTCCCTCTCATCTCTTCTATAGGAAAATTTCCCCCGCATCTTCATTTTTTTTTAACATTTCCCTCTTACCTTTATAATATTAGGTTAGGAAAAGAGTCTATCTATTTAGAAAATCCTAAGGACCGACTGATAAGGATTTTAGGGTATCCTCCACAAATCATAACATTAAGATCATTTATAATCAATAAAGGAGAATAATGATATATCATATGATATAAAAAAAATGTTGAATGATAAATCTAATATGTTCCACCTAGTTTCAAGATGCCTCCTAAGACTTGTAACTCAAAGGCATCTAAAGAATCATCCTCTAAGAAGAGAAAAGAGCCTGAAACCTCTGAAGTACCTAATCCTGATACTGCAGCCAAGGAATGGTGGGAGGAAAAAAAGAAGATCCTTATAGACTTCATGGAAACCCTTGCCCTAAAAGGAACCCATGAACCTAGCTCCTCTAGAAAAAAGGAAGTGATGGTGATATATTTCATCAAACTTAACCCTGACACCTTTTGGGGGGAAGACCAACCTAAAGTCATGGATAAGGCTGAGGCCTAGATCCTCTCCACGGAGAACGCCTTCAGTACCCTAGAAGTACCCAATGAGAAGAAGGTCAAATTCACCACCCATCTGCTTAAGGGAGGGGGAAAATATGGTGGGAAAACTATGGTGGGAATAGGAGAGAAGAAGTAGACGACATGGGTGCGAAGCCTTAAAAATCCTCTTCACCGATCATTTCATGCCTATAGCCGAGAGGAAGAGGAAGGAGAAGATGTATATGGAACTAAGGCAGGGCAGTCTCTCAGTAGCTGACTACACCTAGAAGTTTAGGCTTGTGGGACGTTATGCACCTGTCAGGACTGAAGACCTCCTCAACGATCATTATGTTGATTGCCTTTTCACCCACCTAAAAACTCTAGTTATAGCCTCATGTCCCAGAAACATAAATGAAGTCCTAGACATGGCCCTCAAGCAGGAGAGAGAGCAGGGCATGCAGAAACCTTCCAACATGGGGTACTTAGGGTTAACCACCACTGAGGAGGATAAGTCTATAAAGTTCAACCTTGGCCATAACAACAACGGATTAGGGAAAGGAGGAGTTTCAGGAAAAAGAGGACAAAAGCACAATTGAAATCAACAGAAGATAGTCCACCCAAAGTGTAAGACTTTTGGGCGACACCATGGTGGGGTATGTCGCCATACCAAGTCGGTCTTCTATAACTACAAGAAGGAGGGCCACTTCGTCGCCAAGTGCCCAACTCCCTCTGTATTTGGCAATCCTACAGCAGGTGCTCCACCACCTCAGGGACACCACAATGGCATAGTTTTTGCAGTAAATGCAGAAGAGGCCAAGGCAAATCCCAACCAGCTTTGTGAAGGTAACCTAAATTCTTTTCATAATTTAATATCTTGTCCAATCTTTCCAATTATTCATAACTCAGTTATCCTGTGTAGGCATTGTATTATTAAATGATCATCCTGTTAAGGCTTTATTTGACTCTGGATCTACAAATACTTTTGTTTCTTGAACTCTAGCATCTATGTTACATCTACATATAAGGGAATTGAGATATATTCTAGATGTGTCTACTCCTAGTGGCAAGATACTCACTACCCTACAGTTAACTGATGTTCTCTCTCTTAAATTTGAAAATCATGATATGCCCTTTGAATTTATTCTCTTAACTATGGAAGACTTTAATATTATACTTGGCACGGATTGGCTAAACATATCATGCTCACATTGACTATAGAAACAAGATGGTAGTCCTCTCTCAACCTCATTCTTGTCCTGTAAAGATCCCTAGGGGAAGCATATTCCATAATAATATTATAATTTCCTCTCTTAAAGCTAAACAGATCATTTCCCAAGGATGTAAAGTCTTCCTCAAATTAGTCTCAGAGACCAATCCCAGTAGCAGGCCTATAGAAAGACTGGAGGTGGTATGTGACTTTCCTGACGTATTTTCAGAGGAGCTTCCTGGGCTGCCTCCAAATAGATACATTGAGTTCTCCATAGATCTTCTTCCTGGAACCCCTTCGATTTCTAGGGCATCGTATAGGATGGCTCCTGCTGAGCTTATGGATTTGAAGAAATAGTTACAAGAACTTCTCGATAAAGGTTTCATCCATCCTAGTGTTTCCCCCTGGGATGTGCCTGTTCTTTTTGTCAAAAAGAAAGACTGTTCTATGTGTATGTGTATTGACTACCACATGTTGAACCATGATACAATTAAAAACAAGTATCCTCTCCCTCGTATTGATGACCTCTTTGATCAGCTTTGTACTGCTAAAGTTTTCTCAAAAATATATCTTCACTCTGTCTACCATCAACTTAAAGTCAAAGATTCTAATATATCTAAAACTGCTTTTCGAACTCGTTCTGGGCATTACAACTTTCTAGTGATGCCATTCGAGTTGACTAATGCACCTGGCATATTTATGAACCTGATGAAGAAAGTCTTCCAACCTTATCTTAATGAGTTTGTGGTCATCTGTATTGATGATATTCTGATCTATTCTAATTCCATGGAGAAACACCGAAAGCACTTGAGGGCAGTTCTTGAGATTCTTCGAGCCCAAAAATTCTATGGCAAGCTTTCTAAATGTGAATTCTGGATTGACAAAGTCATGCTTCTTGGACATGTCATTTTTGGGGGTAATATATTTTTTGATCCCTCCAAAGTCTCTATTGTACTCAATTGGAAACCTCCTCAGAATCCTTCTGAAATATGAAGTTTCTTGGGTCTAACAAGATATTATCATCACTTTATTCTGAATTTCTCCAAAGTCGCACTTCCTATGACTAAGCTTACTCAGAAGGATGAGTACTTCATCTGGTCAGCTGCATGTGAGTCCAGTTTCCAGCAATTAAAGCAGAAGTTGACGCCAACTCCTGTTCTTGTTCTACCATTGGGCAATGAAGGGTTTGTGATATTCATTGATGCCTTGAGGAATGGGTTAGAATGTGTCCTACAACAGAATGGAAAGGTAGCAGCCTTTGCATCTAGATAGCTAAACCCCAATGAACTTAATTATCCTACACATGATTTGTAATTAGCTACAATCTTTCATGCTTTCAAAATCTAGAGGCACTACTTGTACGGGGTAACGTTCAACATCTTCACCGACCACAAAATCCTGAAGTACATCCTGACTCCGAAGGACTTGAATCTGCATCAAATATCTACATGACTACAATTTCACTATTGCCTATCATTTGGGTAAGGCAAATGTAGTCATTGATGCCCTTAGTAGGAAAAGGGCAGTGTGTGCATCCCTATATGTTCTTGAATGGAGGAATATGGAGGACCTAGTAGACTGGAAGCCACAATTTGTGTTTGACTGTGTACATGTCAACAACATCTCCATCACATCTAACTTTCATTCTAAACTTCTTGAGGCATAGAAAGCTATTCCTTATCTTATAGAGCTCTCCTCTCTCATGTCGAAGCCTCAAACACATATGCTTGTGGGTCTTGATGGTGGTCTTTGATACAAGAACCGTATGTGGGTTCCTGAGTAGTCAGCTGTAAAGACAAAGATTCTCACTGAGGCACATTGGTCAAAGTACATAGTTCATCCTAGCATGATGAAGATGTACAAAGACCTACAACATCAGTTGATATTGCCGATTTCGTGTCCAGGTGTCTGACATGCCAAAGAATCAAGGCTGAGCATCAGAGACCAGGCGGTCTACTACAACCCCTTGAGATTCCGGGATAGAAATGGGAACACATCACCATGGATTTTATGGCGGGCCTACCCAAGACCAGGAAGGGATATGATGTTGCATGGGTCATAGTGGATCGTCTCACCAAGTCAGCTCATTTTCTCCCTATGAAGACTACTGCGAAAGTGTCTGAGATGGCCGACCTCTATATATGGGAGATAGTACGTCTACATGGAGTACCAACGTCCATTATCTCAGTCAGGGACCCAAAGTTCACTTCAAAGTTGTGGAAAAAGTTTCAAGAAGAATTGGGCACCAAATTGAATTTCAGTATAGCCTACCATCCGCAGACAGATGGGCAATCAGAACGTACAGTGCAGATTCTGGAGGATCTTCTATGAGCTTGTATTCTCGATTGGGAAGGCTCATGGGATGACTACTTGCCTTTAGCTGAGTTTTCCCATAATAATAGCTATCTGGCAAGCATCGGGATTCCTCCCTATGAAGCTCTCTATGGCCGACCATGCAGATCTTCGTTACACTGGGACGACGTCAGAGAGCATACCCTGATGAAATCTGAGGAGATGCAGCTGTATACTAATAAAGTTGCATTGATCATGCAGAGGATGAAGCAGGCACATGATAGGCAAAAATCTTACAGAGATGCTCATCGATAGGAATGTCAGTTCAAAGGAGGTGACCACATTTTTGTAAAAATCCAACCTATTAGAGGTTTAGCCAAGAACAAAGGAAAGCTCAGTCCTCATGATGTGGGACCCTTTGAGATCCTTGAAAGGGTAGGTGAATGTGTGTATCATCTTGCTTTACCACATCAGTATATTGCTATGCATAATGTCTTTCATGTATCTAATCTGAAGCCTTATGTCAAAGACCCCAGTCACATTCTAAATTACGAGCCTCTCGAGTTGAAATATGATATGTCTTATGCTGAGTCCTCAGTCAGAATTCTTGATTTTAAGTCAAAGGAGCTACACAATAATCGATGTATATGTATAGATATGGTGAAAGTTCTCTGGAGCCACCATGATCAGACCGATGCTACTTGGGAGCTCAAGACGGAGGTCGAGAAGAAATATCCACACCTTTTTCGAGCTGCTTAAATTTTTGGGGACAAAATTCTTAAAAGGAGGGGAGAATGTGACAGAGTGAGATTTTATAAGTTTTTACATATATTTATATCTCTTATAAATCTTGTTAATTCCAATAATACCCTCAACCATCTCCCTCACTAAATTGACTAAATGGCCTATCAATTTCACATAATGCAAAACCCTAAGTGTCACATGAAGGTGAACTCTAAGAGTTAATGCACTTAGTCAATAACCATGTTGACCCTTCAAATTTCAATTCCAATTTTACACCATAGCTACATCATAAAATTATAAATTTATGCCTAAAATTTCATTACAATTGGATTGACCAATTAAGAGTTATTAGCATTTGAGCATAATGTATATAATGTCATTTATTAAACCCTAGGACCTAAGTTCATGAATCTAATTGATTAAAAATGTGTCACACATCCCTTTTTACTAACTAGGCATGGATCACTTAATTAGGACCCAATCTCAGCTGTCTGATCCTTCGATCGCGCAGGATCCAACGTCTCTCAGGTCATCCCTAGCCTCCCGCACGACCTTGACTCGACTCCAACTGAACAAAAATCCCTCCAACGCCCCTCGCACCTGAATCTCACATGTTCTCCATGAAATATTTGGAGGACGACTTCCTCTTACCCAAACGAACCCAATGATGGTCACCACATCACCCAACTCCCTCAGACTAAGGAGAACGATCCCCCTCTTCCCCGCACCTCTCACTGGTGGCGGCGCCCAATTTAGGGCTTAACCCTCTACACCACCTCATGCCTATATAAGGCTCCTACAAGATCCACCGACCTTCCTTTGATCATTCCCCATACTCAATTTCACTGAAGGTCACTCCTATCTCCCAGACCTTGAGAACCTCGCTACACCTGACCTCCACCTCCTCCTTCACTCCAAAAACCCCTCTTTCTAATCAAGCACGAATGTACGATCAAGGGACCACAGCAAGAAGATCACGACCCTCTCTTAGAGCCATAAAGGCCCAGAAGCCTGGGTCGACTAGCACCTACAACCAAACTCCAAGGACTCCATTGCCGGTGAGGTTGGAGCCACCTCTAAGATTTGGCAAGATTACAGATCCATCAACAGACCTCCGTAGAGCTCCCAACTCCCTCAATCCAACCCGAGGGTAGGTAATGATCCACCTCCTCTTCTCATTTCATCTCAACCTATTTTTATCAGAAAAAGGAGCTCGCACCACCATCGTAGACGATCTCTGTTTCATCGCAACCACCGTGACCCCGTGAACTCAATCCACTACTCAAAACTATCCAACACCCCATGAACACTCGACTTTGCCTCACCTCTGATGTCCGCTCACTGCATCCATGGCGTGCGAGTGAGGAACAATCAAGCAGGTGGAATGCCCACCCTACCCATACCCATCAATCGGATTCATTCAAACCCCTTGGGATTTCTCGTCCTTTCACCATTGTTGACCCCCCCCGACAAGTGTCCACTTGTGGGTCAGTGGGAGGATCTAGTTAGTCTGATCCCTCACCTAATCCGCGAAGCAGAGCTCACTTTTTTCCATTTATTCCTCTAGAATTTATCTGATTGGTCAGTTCTTATAAAATCTGTTATAAATAGCTCATGTATCCAAAAAATCCCCATAAAATACTGATGTTCTTTGAAAAATAAGAAGAATATGTATAAAATATTACATATATCAAAATCCAATCCTAGAATCAATGCACCTTTCTTTTGGACTTTATTTGTTTTCTTTATGAATTAATTTATAGAAAATAAAGATAATAATAGGGATCAATATTTATGAAAACCATGAGACCCCAACTTGATCATATTATCTCTGAACTGAAACCCTAATTTGTTGATCTATAATGTTCTTGATATTTCTTAAACCACAAAAATGGTTATTTCATTCTCCTTGTAATAATGTTGATTAAGATAAGATCCACTATCTTGAATACCTACACCCGCACTTTGATCCCTAACCTGAATATCCCCCTTATATTATACTTTGGTTTAAGACATAAGACACTTGATGAAAACCCTAGTATGACCAAAACCCTAATATAAGGTGTTGAAAACACATTATGACATTAGGTCTCATTTCTCTTTCAGGGTGATCTACTCTCTCTCTTAATCTAAGCTTGTTAAAATTAAGATCTGAGATTCAAGGTACATGGATATAAGTATATGACTAATTTTGCCGAATGTTAATTATAAGTATCTACTTGCATGTATTTGAATACATTTCTGGATGTATATCTATGTGTATTTCCATTTCCTCTTGAACACTAAAGAACATTAAGGGAATGAAAAATGAAATGTAGTTATTGATGGTGTTCATTAATCTTCTTATTAGAGAGGGAAAACATTAATGTTGGATAGCACCTCCCTAGAATACATGGTATACGGGGAGATCCCTAGAGTATAAGGTACATGGGGAAGGGCCCACGAATATATGTGATTATGTGCTAAGTCCACCATAGTAATGCATGTTCATTGGAAATGTGATTAAGTAACTTGGGTTTACCTAATTTTCCACCTTTAAATAATGTTTTCTTCTCTTTATTCTCTTTCCAGCTTTTTTCAATATGTTAACATAGTATAGCATTTTTACTACCACGTACCAACTTTATGTGGATCTTTTTGTTTCTCATGTTTTATAGTTACAAGGAACATATGATGCATGTTAAAGTACCAGAATCCATCAATAAATGGACATGGAGGATAGATTAGATAAATTTCTATCTCTCATCTCTTTTTCAGTTAGATAGTCATTTATTTCTTCTAGATGATGTATAGGATATTCTAAATCCTATGTAATAATTTTCTTTCTTTATAGAACTATTCATCTCTTCCATATCAAATAATATTATGTAATGACTTTATTATCTTCAATGAATGAATGTTTGTGTGGCTATTCATGGTGTTGCGAACAACAATATGGCTCATTTCTCTGATTGGGTTGGCTACCTTAATCTTTTATACTTTCCCTTCTGACATCTATAGATATGAGTGCACACATATCTGTGAATGTCACTAAGGAAAGCATATAGAAATTGGGGTCATAACAATTTTGGTAAGTCATTAGGTAAATACCTTGTTGGTAGGTTAGTTAGTACACTTTTCATTTATCTAAACATTATATTTAATTATTACATGCCAACATATGTTTTACATTATTCTGTCCAATTTGTTGAGATTGGTTTTTACCATTCCTGGATCGGACCGAGGACCAGATTTTAAGAAAATATAAGATCATGGACTGGATTGAATTTCAAATCGGTCCAAGACAAGATTGAAGAACCTATCCAGTTTACTCCACAGATCTAGAGCAGCATAGTTGATCACCTAATTGTGTACTAATAAGTCTTGTTGGTTAGTCAACAATCTTTTCATGAGCATGGATAAGCCTAATTTTATTAATATAATATGATCACTTGAACCTCCATTAAGATACATTTGTCACTGAGAATGTGCTCTAGAGCCATTATCTATGTTTATATGCTAAAGTTGCAAAAAAAAAATCCCTCGAGCATCCCAAGTACTTCTTGATCTTGATTAATCTCTACAATCATTGTAGTCATGTAGGATACTTGTGAGAGAGCTAATTCAATTGTCATATGTAAAGCTTTCATTCTCTTTCTTCCAATATCCCTTATAATCTTGTTGATGAAGAGTGCTTCCTTGGTGAAGGAAGGACCTTCTTTGGCGAAGGAAGGTAAATGTTAAGGGCAGAAGATCCTACGTAAGTATAGGCAAATCCCTTGTAAGATGGTTGACTCCGTTGCCCAGATTGGGAACGCTGGTTTGGCCTTTTATCTCAAAAGAGGTTGGTCTCTTGGTGTAACTAATATAATATAATGTAAGCCGATACTCAAAGTTATAAAACCTAGAGGTTGACCTTTTGGGTAGTAGATCTACATGCTTCAAGATGGAACCATTATAAATAGTAGTGTTTGTTTGTAGATTGTTCAATCCTCTCATCCTTGCGTGTTATACCTAATTGCTCTTAAACTTGTGAAATTTGAAGGTCTATAAGTTTTTTTTGACTTAATAATTGCTTAATTCACCCCATCTTGAATTCATAAATCCAACAAGTAGCCCCTTAAATAAGATGTGATACTTTTTATGTTTTGTAATTGGATGTACTTTCTAGTTGATATAATTTCATAGTTTCTCATTATCATTGTTGAGGTGTTACACATGATCACCAGATTTCTTAATTTTTTATTTCGTTTATAGTTTGAGAGAACATAATACGAACTATGAATAAAAACTATGAGTGATGATCTTTATTATGGTAGTGAAAAGAGATCATGGGTAGAACAACATAACTGGATTATTGGTTAATTTTATCAATGGTGAGAACAAAAAAAATCAAAACCTGCCATGTTTTGTTAAGTATTCAGAGAAAAAGATCAAAATTTTATGATATGCATGATTATATTTAAGTTTGTGCTAAGATAAGGAACTTATAGTATTATATTGTATGTTCAAGTAGTTGAAGCCCCTGTCATGATTTCCTTCCCTATAATTAATCTGAAATTGATAATCTCTTTGGCATAATTACTTGTCCGTTTTATTTTATTTTCAAAACCAAAAAGCAAAATTTTAATCATATATTTAGTTTAAGAAGACTTACCAAGATTACCTTGCCCTTGGTGGGTTTAGTTCTAAATTACTACTTTGACATCATTATCTTATGGTAGATCAGGAATAAGTTTTGGAATTAATCTTTTGATAGATTAAGACAATAATATCAGTCTTGTAAACAATTTGCACATGTTCCTTGAAATTCTTTAACCAAACAATCCAGTCAATGCCCCTTGAAATTCTTTAACCGTCCTCTTATCGTTGGTCATTTCTACATATACATGCTCCCGACTTAAAAGAGCTATGAGAATTATGGGATGTCAGAACTATTTTTATCCAAGGGTTGGAATATTCAGATTCAATGGTGCATAACTCAAAATCCATAAGAACGACTCGATAAGACCTTATTTCATATGGTTCTTTAAATCCGTTTAAAAAATACACCCCCATAAATCCTCAAAAGTGACAAGAAGCTAGAGAAACTCAAGATAAAATCTAGAGGATAAGTTTGCTTACCTAATTGTGTACTAATAAGTCTAGTTGGGCAATCAAGACTCTTTTCATGGTCATGTATAAGCATATTTTTATTAACATAATGTGATTCATTGAACCTACCTTAAGATACCTTTATCACTATTTACTAAAAATATGCTCTAGAGCCTTAACCTAAATTTCTAGGCCAATAAAATGTGTTGATCCATTAATGAGTGGACATTAGCACATGAAAAATTAGAAAGTTAGTGCTTCTTGAAATTCTTTAATCTTCCTCTTATCATTGGTCACATCTATGCATACATGCTCCACACTTGTCAGAGCTATGTGAAATATGGGGTGCCATTCATATATCCATCCAAGGGTTGGGGTATTTGGATTTGATGGTCCATAATTCAAAATCCATAAAACTCTCTGAAGAACAACTTATTTCGTATGGTTATTTGAATCCATTTTGAAAACAAATACACCCCCATAAATCTTTAAAAGTGACATGAAGCTTGCTAAACCCAAGATAAAATTTAGAGGGTAAGTTTTCTTACCTAATTGTGTACTAATAAGTCTTGTTGGGCAATCAAGAATCTTTTCATGGTCATGAATAAGCCCTTATAAGATTGTTGGCTCCCTTGCCCAGATTGGGAAAGATGGTTTATCATTTGATGTCAAAATAGGTTGGTCTCTTGGTAAAACTAATATACAATAACATAAGTTGGTACTCAAGGTTTATAAAACCTAGAGGTTGACCTCTTGGTTAGTGGAGCTACATCCTTTGAGATGTAACCATTATAAATAGTGTATTCTTTTTTACTCTGTTCAATCTCTCTCATCCTTTGTGTTCTGCCTAATTTCTCTTGAACACATGAAATTTTGAAGGTCTATAAGTTTTGTTTAACTTAATAGTAGCTTTATTAGCCCCCTATTGAGCCCATAGATCCAACAAGTAGCCCCTTGAATAAGATGTGATACTTGTTTTGTTTTGTAATTGGATGCACTTTCTAGTTGATATAATTTCATAGTTTCTCAATTTCATTACCGAGGTGTACATGATCACTTGATTTCTTAACTTGTTATTTAGATAATAGTTTGAGAAAACATAATATGAATTGTGAATAAAAATTATGAATGATGAACTTTATCATGATAGCGAAGAGAGATCATGGGTACACCTGCATAACTAGATAATTGATTAACTTTATCAATCATGAGAACAAAAATATCAATCTATGCTATGTTTCTATTAGTATTCAGAGAGAAATATGAAAAATTTATTACATGCATGATTAAATTTAATCTTGTGCTAAGATAAGGAACTTATAGTATTATATTGTACATTCAAGTAGTTGAAACCCCTAGCATGATTGTTTTCCCTTTAATTAATCCAAAATTGCAAATTGCTTTGGCGTAATTACTTGTTCATTATACTTTATTTTCAAAACAAAAAATAATATATCAATCATTTATTTAGTTTAATAAGACTTAGCAATATTACCTTTCTCTTTGTGGGTTTTGTCCTAAATTACTACTTTGACATCGTTATCTTGTGAAATATCAGGAGCAAGTTTAGCAATTAATCTCTTGATATATTAAGATAACAATATCAATCTTGTAAACAATTTGCACATATTCCTCAAAATTCTCTTGAAACTCTTTAACAAACCAATCTAGTCAACGCCCCTTGAAATTCTTTAATCTTCCTCTTACCATTGGTCACTTCTACATATACATGCTCTTGACTTAAAAGAGCTAAGATAATTATGGGGTGTTAGTACTATTTCCGTACAAGGGTGGGAGTATTTGGATTCAATGGTCCGTAATTCAAAATCCATAAAACTCGCTCATGAAGATCTTATTCCATATGGTTTTTTTAATCCATTTAAAAACAAATATATCCCAAATCCTCAAAATTGTGTGAATCTTGAGAAACCAAAGATAAAATTTAGAGGATAAGCTTGTTTACCTAATTGTATACTAATAAGTCAAGTTGCACAATCAACAACCTTTCCATGGCTATGTATAAGCCTAATTTATTAACATAATATGATCAATTGAACCTACCTTAACATACTTCTACCACTATCTACTAAAAAATGTGCTATAGAGCCATAATTCAAATTTCTAGGCCAAACAAAATGTGTTGATAGAGTGGAAGTTAGCACAAGCATAATTCATTGAAAGGAAAGATTCGTCTTGCTTTGTTTGCATTTGGTTACATTCCTTATAGTTTATGGTGGTAACACATTACAAAACAATAATTTTTTTCTTAACTTGGATGTTTAGCTTGTGTGGTTTCAACCCAACATCCATATTACATAACAATATGTGTATATATGTATTTTTTAACACAAGGATTCATTATTAATAAGAGCATAAGGTTGATTATTAATAAGAGGATCATGTTGATTTTTTATCTAAGAACCCAATATAATTCATTAAATCTTTCTTTGATTATTAATAAGAGGATAAGCTTGATTAAAATCATGAAAATCCAGTCTGTAAAACTATAGAATCAGGCGATGAAAACTATGCCAAAAGATAGAGAAAAATCTCATGATTCTAAAAATTAATTTTGGAGCTTATAGTAAAAAGATATGATTTTTACAAGTTTTCAATGGTATTGATATTACTAAATAAATAAATAAATTATGAAATGATAAAAATGCCCAACATGATGATTTGCAACTTAGGTCATGACATTGACTTTAATGACCTATGCTTATTGGTTTACTAGCGTGAAAAAATAACTTAGCAATGACGTCGAGCTACACATAAGCCTATGTAAATAAAATGTCACATGAGGTATCATGGGGGTGGAATTGTAAAACACCCAAGGAGGGTCATCTTCTTTGTAAGCCAACACCATGGCTGCAAGCTAAAAGTTGCAGCCGCCCTATGAATTTAAGGAAAACATAATTGATGGAAAATAGTCAATTTCATCTTGAGGGGAACAAAGATAGAGATTCGAGGAATCTTACCCATGTGAGTATTTGACCATGGACGAGAGTTTGGAGAGATATCAATGTAGAGAAAACCATGAGGTTATGTCTTAATTACTTCTAGGGTCGAGTCTCTGGATGTGCGACAAAAGTGTGGATGAGTTTAGATTTATATAGGGTTCTAAGTTAGGGTGTATGGGGTCAGAGCTCCGATAGGCATTGGAGGATAATAAGAAGAATTTTGTAAAAGGAAAACTAAGACATGAATTAATATCCAACATGTGAAGATTCTCTGGAGAATTCCACTGTGATAAAAATGTAGAACTTTTGTCAACCAAAGAGTCAGAAATTTGGCACGAAAGGAGACCCAACTCTAGTTGGTCTGAGACGCAAAGGAGACGGGGAGGGAGATGAACCCCTGACCTGATGATCCAATGATCTTTGATAAGGGTGAAATCACGATCGTCGATGCAATGACCTCGCACAAAAAATGAACTAGGTGCATGCCACATTAATCAGAGGATGCAGTTAAATTAGAATTGGGATAAAGTGATATTAAGCATTTATTTATTTTCTTCTAAAGAAATTGAAAAAGAAAATAATGCCTAGTAAATAAGAAAATTGGTAAGCATACTAACTAAAAACTAAAGAATTCAAATTTAAAGTCAATTTTACCTTTTGGAAAACTTTAATACTCAAAATGAACAATTTGATGAAAACCTTATTTTTAACATATTAATATATTTTTTATTATTAATTAACATAATTTCATGTGTGACTCTCTTTTGCCTAAATATGTCCATAGAAAATCTTCTAAAAGATCTATTTGAACCTAAATTTCTTCAATTTGAAAATTTTGCACAACTAACCCCAAATTAGTATATATCCATTTTTTCTTGTATAAAAGCCTCAAATCATTATGTTATTGGATAAAACTTATAGTTAAAGGTTATTAGAATCTAGTGCAAAAAAATTTGGAGTTTGAATTAAAAGATTATATGGTAAAGGGGTAAAAGGTAGTATTTGAGTAAATTTGAGTTCGTTACAACACTCAATCCCTTAAGTAAGTCCCCGAAATTTGAGCATCCTAAATTAAGAGTCCACATGATAAATCTATATTGTGAGTATAGTTTTATTATATCGATTGGTGCAAAGTTTCCTTTAGGGTGACAGATATGTCTACCCAAGGTGTTCCACATAGAAAAATCTACTCATGTGCCCTAGTTAGGATGTAGTTATTGCATATGTTTTAGTTTGATTAATAGCCCAAGACTACCGATATGAGAATTGACTACCGATCTATTGGTAATGAATCCTTGGGAGAAATTCGAGATCTAGTTGAGGTTGAAGCTGATGAACCTCCTACTGAAGAGGTTTGAGTTAATATGCCTAGACGTGAGCCAATGGCGATTTCCATTACTTATGAACATCTGCCTAAGAGATGTCCATACCCACATAGAAAAATCTAAGAATTGACTACCAATCTATTGGTAATGAATCCTTGGGAGAAGCTCAAGCTCTAGTTGAGGTTGAAGTTGATGAACCTCCTACTAAAGAGGTCTGGGTTAATATGCCTAGACGTGAGCCAATGGCAGTTGCCATTACTTATGAACATCTGCCTAAGAGATGTCCAGACTGCAAAGTCTTTGGACATAATGAGGACGACTTTCCAATGAAGCCCAAAGCCATTCCACCAAAACCAATGCAAGATTCTAGAGTTTGGAAGGTTTTCGGTAGCAAGAAGAACTCTTCATGTGAGGCAGGCAAATCCTCAGAGACACCTGTGATCTCAGTTAGCAACAGATTCGCTAACTTGGAGACTGAAGATACTATGGAGACACCTACTGTCCAAGACTCTCCAGTAGTTGAGGTTAACCCGACAATGGTTGTAGAGAGTGTTGCTACTGTGGTGGCCTCTACAGTCACTGCGGTGGCCTCTTCTAGTGTTGACACTGTGGTGGCCTCCATGTCCACTGATGATCCTACTGAGCTAAGAAACAAGGAGATAACATCTGCTTCTGAAGCTGCAGTAGCAGATGGTCCTGCTGGCCAGGGGTCTTCCTATCCTTCTGTTTGCACTGATAAAGAAGAGGGTGAAATCTTCAATACTCCAAGGAAGAGGAAAGACAAGAATGCTAGAGTGAGTGGGTCACGTCGTACCCGATCCTATGGAAGGGGTCATTAATTACAATCTTCATGACCAATGTACATGGTTTAGGGAAACCATGCAAGAAAAGAGAAGTTAGAAGAACTGTTCATGATTCTAAAGCTACCATTGTTGTTCTTGTTGAAACTAAAATCAAGTATTACATGAAAGCATCAACTGAGAAGCTTCTTCCGAATGGTTGGATTTGGATTACTAATTATGATAAAGATCCTAATGGGTGTATTTGTGTAGGATGGAATCCCAAATCTTGGGATATTAACTTACAACATATGGATGACCAACAAATCACCATGACTTGCAAAAATAAAGGCAACCTTGTTCTGTTTCTTACGGTTATCTATGCTAGAAATCTTGCATAAGATCGTATTCCTTTATGGAGTACCATCGAGTCTATTAGCCCTAACATCACTGACCCTTGGTTAGTGATAGGCGAATTCAACAACATCCGTAAGAGAGAAGAAAAAGCTAGTGGTCATGAGGTTCCCTCTCATGTTCTCCATTTGTTCAACACTGCTATTGACAACTACAATCTTGTTGAACTTCTGACAGTAGGTACTGAGATCTACACTTGGCATAACAAGCAAGGGGCTACCAAACACATTGCTTGTAAACTTGATCGTGCTTTAGTCAATGAAGCATGGTTGAGTAAATTTCCTGGCACCAAGACAAAGATTAAAACTTGTTCTTTCTCGAATCACTCTGACATTAACGTCGATCTTATTAAGATGGTTATGAAGAAAAGACCTTTCCGCTTTCTTAATTTTTGGATGGACTGGCCTGGCTGCCGTGAACTTATCAAAGAATCTTGGTCCAAGCAGGTGGATGGCAACCCTCTTTTCAGCTTTTCCCAGAAACTAAAGACTATCAAAACTGAACTCAGACAATGGTCAAAGGAGTTCATCAATCTGAAAAATATGATTGCTAAAGAAACCATGGAAATGGATGACATTTCCAAAGCTCTTAGAAGGAATCCTCTTGATATAGAGCTCATCCATGCTGAAAAGATCACCCATGAAAAACTGGAGCTTCTATCCAATGTTGAAGAAAAGTACTTCTGGAAACACAGCCGTCTAGATTGGATAGCTAATGGAGATAAAAACACCAAGCTATACCACTCTACAATCAAAGAATAGATGCTATCAATACTATAACTGAGCTTTTTGATGATGTAGGTAACATTCTCAATGATGAGCAGGAAATCGCAAGCGAAACTCTTCAGTTTTTTGAAGGACTATACAAGCAACCCAATGATGATTATGCTTCTAACAACAATCCTTTTATAGATTGTGAATGGTCCAAACTTGTCAATGAAGAAGACAACGAAGCTCTATGCAAAATTCCTGATATTCTAGAGATCAAGGAGGCTGTTTGGGACATTGGTCCTAACAAAAGTCTTGGACTAGATAGTTTCAATGGATTTTTCTATAGATCCAATTGGAACCTCATTAGTTCTGATCTAACTAAAGCTATTCAATGGTTTTTCAGTGGTGGTAACATGGTTCGTCAAGTGAACCATGTGTTCGTTTCCCTCATTCCTAAAATGGATATGGTCTCCTCTCCTGTGGATTTCCATCATATTTCATGTTGTTCAATACTTTACAAAATTATGGCCAAGATTATTACTAGAAGACTTGCTCTGGTGCTTCCAAGAATCATCTCTATCAAACAAGGTGCATTCGTTAATGGTAGAAGCATTGAGGATTGTTTCATGCTAGCTTCGGAGTTCACCTTAAACTTCAACCATAAAAATGGCTCTCCGTCAACATGTGTCAAGCTTGACATTACAAAGTCTTTTGATATTGTTCGTTGGTCCTATCTGTGGGATGCTCTACATGGATTGGGGTTCAATGACAAATGGATTTCCATGATCCAGCAATGCGTTCAAACACCATCTTTTTCTCTCTTACTGAATGGTAGCTCGCTTGGATTTTTTAGAAACTCTAATGGTCTCCGTCAAGGGGACCCATTATCCCCCTTGCTCTTTACTATTGCTATGGAAGGTCTTAGTAGAAGAATTGACAAAGCACACCAGCTGGGTCTACTCAAATCCTTCACCATCAGACGCACAAGAGTCACGAGCCATATGTTGTTCGTCGACGATGTTCTGATCTTCACACAAGGTCGAGCACATTCTCTGAAAAATTTGAAGCTGCTACTCCTTGACTTTGGCAAGACCTCATGCATGAAGTATAATCCAAATAAAACTCATTTCTTTATGTCGAAATCATGCATAGATAATGATAAACTTGTCTCCATTCTTGGCATCAGTAAGGGGGAATGGCCTACAAAGTAACTAGGATTTCCCTTTGCTGGGGGTAATCTTAGGGTAGACATTTCCATGGTTGCCTTGATAAACTAAGAGACATGATTGCTAGATGGCCTGGATCGAAGATAGCTATGGCAGGAAGATTAATTCTAATCAACCATTGTGCTATGGGATTGATAAACTACTGGCTTCACCAAGGAGAGGTATCTTCATCTGCACTTCATAGAATGGAAATCATGATGGTTGACTTCATCTGGTGCAATCCAGTCCATGCAGCCTCATGGACCAAGCTTGCTTATCCAAGAACCGAAGGTGGTCTCAACCTCAAGAACCTTAATGAGCTGGCGGATTTCCACACTCTCAAAAGGATTAAAAAGCTATTGCACAGTGATTCGATATGGAGCATATGGATGAGGAGTAGATATGGGTCCAATCTTGGTGTTGAACCTCCACACACATGGGGTTACTCTACTACTTGGAGAAGAATGGTGAAGTTGTGGCCACAGTTCACCAATGTAGATGACAATCTACTTTGGGAAAGTTGTTGCCAAAAAGGAAATACAGATAATACTTTCAAGAATCTCTGGTTCAAATATCATCGGCCTAGATGGAGTCTTACCTGCTTTCGAGCTATTAAAAATATGATGCCCACCATGGACCGTATCAACGCTTGGCACTCCAATGTGAGTGACATCTTCTATCTATGCATGTCATCAATTGAGAGTGTTGATCACCTATTTGGCAATTGCTCTTATTGGAAATATATTTGGGGACGCACTCAACTCAAACTCAATGTCAGATTGCCCTATAACTTATATGAATGCCTCAAGGTCACATGTTCAAGAGGAAGAGGGACTGCTCTGGAAACAATGATTCTTTGGACAATCACTAGATGCGTCCATATCATTTGGCAAGAGAGGAATAATAGGAAGCATGGGACCTAAAATAAAGACTATCTTCTGTTGTTCAATAGTATTAAAAGAGAAATCAAATTTCTCTACAATATGCATAAAGAGGAACTGGCTAATATATCTCCTATCATAATCAGGAATTGGGAATTATAACCAATTCTTTTTCAAATTCTCATGTAAGTTATAAGTTATAGATTGTACCTTTGTCCCTTTTATAGGGTTGGAAATATATTTACCTAAAGTTTCCAAAAAAAATAGCCTAAGAGTTAGCCAACTAGTTCTCCTCTTCTTACAGACTAAGGGTTTATGACCATACCTAGAAAAAGGAGATTCTAAAATCTAGCTAGTCATTTTATATGGATAGCATGAGGTATCACAACTATGTCCCAACTCTTCCTATTATATGTAAAGCTTTTATTCTCTTTCTTCCAATATCCCTTATTAATATTGTTGATGAAGAGAACTTCCTTGTTGAAGGAAGGACCCTCTTAGGCGAAGGTAAGTGTTAAGGATAGAAAATCCTTAGGTAAGTATAGTTAATCCATTGTGAGGTTGTTGGACCCCTTGCCTAGAAAAAAAAGCTAGTTTGACCTTTGATCATGGAAGAAGTTGTTCTCTTGGTGTAACTAATATAAGGAAGTATAAGGTGGTACTCAAGGTTTGAAAAACCTAGAGATTGACCACTTGGGTAGTACAGCTACATACTTTGTGATCGAACCACTATACATAGTTGTGTTCTTTTTGTAGATTCTTTCGTATCTTACATCCTTGTGCATTCCACCCAATTGTTGTTAATTTGTGTAATTTTGAAGGTCTACAAGTTTTTTTAAAAGTTTATAATAGATTAATTCACCTTCCTCTTGAGACCATAGATCCAACAAGTATCCCCTTGAATAAGATCTGATGCTTATTACTTTTCATACTTATATGCACTTTCCAGTGGATATAGTATTGTAGTTTCTTATTGTCATTGCTTATTCTTGATGGTTATTTATATCCATTTAGAAAACCAATACACCCCTATAAATCCTCAAAAGTGGGAAGAAGCTCTAAAAATTCTAAGATAAAAATGAGACGATATGTTTGGTTAGGGATGTATATTGGACTAGATTCAATATGACCGAACCAGTTTGGACCACACTAGACCGAATCAAGATATGATCAATGACTCTCTTTTTAAAAGAGAGCCAAACCAAATAAAACCCAATATGGTCTAAACTAAATTGGAAAAAATTAAGGACCAACTCGGGACCGGAAAGGGACCAAACCAAGTTACTTCACCTTCTCTAATTCTTTGTAATAACCATTGAAAAAATACAACAAAATTGTTTAATTGGTTATTTTTCCTGTGTTGTAAAGAAAAAATAACCATATATAATAATAACTGCATATGATCTAGAGCAAAAATGCATGAGCATAGATTCAAGTAATTTATGGTTGACTAAATAAACTTATACATTTTAGCTAATGTAAACCTATAATGTATTCATAATTGAAAAAACTTTACACAAGAAAAACTGCTGAGAATCTGGTTGGGCTACTCATTCGCCCACCCAATCAAGTGCCCAATGAGGGATATGATATTTTTTTAATAAAATAGGTGGTATGTAGGACAAATAAGAGAGAGAAAATATTTTTCTCATAACTTTAATTATAAAGTGTAACATCCCTGACCTGGGTTATGTGTTAACCCTAGATGTTTTGCTTAATAAGGTTGAGTAGATTCTTAATCTTATCTTGGGAAAAGTAATTAGGACTCCTGAGAAACTTATGTTTCAATTTTGGTCCTGTTTGAACAATGTTGAATCAATGTTTTGTTTGTTTTGGACTAAAGTGAAAATTACCCAAGTTGAAGGGTTTATGTGCAATTGTGCATGATAATATGTTCCTCATGTGTTGAAGCATCATGAGAGTGAATATGATGTTGAGGTATGGCTTATGGAAGCCTAAATACCAAGAAAGAGCTGATAAAGCAATGTTGTGCATTAAAACCTAGTTTTGGTGTAATGTGCAATTTACCCAAAACCTAGGGTTTGATATGCAAATTACCACTTCAATAAAGTCCCTAATGTTTCTTGGCATCATGTAGATCAAATAAAATGAGAGGGGCATCTCATTTGAATTAAGATGGAGGAGAGAGAATCTTGATATTAAAATAATCTAGATTTAATCCTAAGTGAAACCCTAATCCAATTTAGGGCAAAAATGAATGTATTAATTAAAGGGCCTTCAACCAAAATGTTATTGGTTGAGTTTGAATAAGGATGGACGTTCTTTTTCCAATATAAGGAACGAAAATATCTAAAGGAGGTGAAACTCCACTCACCTTATTATAAAGGAAAGTAATTTCCACTCACATATGGGATATTAATATAATAAGCATTAAGGTGCTTATTTTCTTTTCCCTTAATTCATGGATAATGGAAGGGAGTTCGGTGGGGATATAGATGCCCTTGCATGAAAGAAACCAAGGGGGAAGTGGCGGCAACAATTTTGGAATTAAAAGACTTTTATAAAGTATCTTCTCTCTCCTCAATTTTCTTATAAAAGTACCTTTTCCAAGCCAAATGAAAGGCTTTTACGACCCCACTTCTTCTCTTTGCTTGAAAAACCGACCAAGAAGGATAAGGACAGCAGGGATCACGTCCCCAACCTGTTGTTAATCCTTTGATCTTCGTTCTTCATGATTTCATGGTGAAAATCATAAAACAATGTGTAATTCCTTCATTTCTTCACTCAATCTTCAACTCTAGCCGATGATTTCACTCCAAATCTTGAAGTTGAGCCTTGGAATAGTTGGAGAAGCTTCATCCATCATTAGAGCCATGTATATTGGAGCTTGGAGATCAGATTTAAGGTGGGTTTTATAACTCAAACCCTTAATCATTGATATTGCATCAATTCTCTATACTTTGTTGATTGTTTTCTTTAAATTGCTACACTCTTGTTTCTTTGCTGCAATTTCCATCAAGAACGGTTGCTGTTCTTGGTTGTTCTAAGGAAGGGGATGATGAAATCATCCTATATGCTTATCCAAAGAAAAGTACCAAGCCAAACGGTTTTGATAGCTATTCCAAATCGTTTTAATTTGATTGGCTATGCGGTTTCAACAAACCGTTTAAAGGCAAACGGTTTGAAACCGTTTGGGAGCAAACGGTTTCAAGACCATTTGCGATGGTTGACCAAGCATTGACAGTTTGGTAATTTTGTTCCTAATTATGTAGGCTAATTACCCACCAAATTTGAGGGGTTAACACCAAAGTAATAGTAGGTTGAAGGCCAACCAATTAGGCAAATCAAATTGAATTAAATGCTGATTTTCATCCTGATTAACTTGACCTGTTTGGGAAACCGGTTTCAAGACCATTTGAGTGAGTTGACCAGGCATTGACCGTTTAAGATTCCTGTTCATAATTATGTTTTTTGATGACCTTCCAAATTTGAGAGATTAACTCTCAATGAATCGAGATTTGAAGGCTAATCAATTAGGGAAACCTAATTGGATTAAGTGCTGATTATCAATCTGATATAATTGAACTTTTTGGGAAAACGGTCTCAAGACCGTTTGAGTGCGTTGACAAAGGGTTGACCGTTTGGTATTACTGTTCCTAATGATGTGGTATAATGACTTACCAAATTGGAGGGATTAAATCCCAAGGAATCGTGAGTTGAAGGCTATTCAATTGGGCAAACCCTAATTGAAAACAGTGCTGAAATTCCAATGAGTTAATTGGATATTTTGGGTTGATTAGCCCAAACGGTTTCAAGACCGTTTGGGGATCACCCAAACGGTCTCAAGACCGTTTGGGGGTCACCCCAAGACCGTTTGGAGGTCTGGGGTCAAGTATAGTTGACCAATTGAATGTCTAAAGGTACCAAATCATATTGCAATTAAGTGCTGATTTGTTGATCAACTCGATAGACCAAACCTTGATGAAATTTCACTAGAAACCAAAGGTTGGATGAGCCAAATGGTATCAAGACCGTTTGGAGCTCATCCAAACGGTCTCAAGACCGTTTGGTGGTCACCCAAGACCGTTTGGAGGTCTAGGGTTGAGTATGGTTAGGTGTTTGAAGGTCTAAAGGTACCAAGCTGATATACAATGCAATGCTGATTTGGTGATCAATCCCATGATCCAAACCTTAATTGGATGGCTTGGATTTGAGTGATATGATGGACAAACGGTCTCAAGACCGTTTGGAGGTCATCCAAACGACCTCAAGACCGTTTGGGGTCAGGTCATACCCAATTTGGATGATGGTTCAAAAGTTTCAAAGTAAACAATCTTGCATTGATGAGTGTTGTTGAATCATCGATTCTAAACCCTAATCCAATTGAATCAAACCCTAATTGATGACCAAGTGAGGGTCAATTGAGGGTCAAATCATTTGAAGGTTGACCTACTAAACTCGATTGAAGTATGAGCATAGGTCCAATTGATGATTGGTTCCATGAATTCAATGGTTGAAGATCCAATGCAATCAATTGAAACATAATTAGTAGCTTGACTGATGATCAACTTCAAAGCTCTAATTGGTGTTTATAAACCCTAATTCCATTGAGATCAGACCCTAATTGAAGTTCCAATTAAGGGATGAGTTCATGACTCAATTGATGATTGAGTTGATGATCCAATTGATTGAGATTCCATAGATTGGAATTGAGTGTTGTTGAAGTCTTGATTGACTCTTTGGTCCATGCGGTTTCGAGAGGTTTGGACCAAACGGTCTCAAACCGTTTGAGACCCATGCGGTTTCAAGTCCATGCAGTTTCAAAGCTTTTTGCTTAAACGGTTTCAAACCATTTGTGATTCAATTTGGTTAATTCAATTGGATGCCCAATGCAATTGAAGGATCAATTGGTTAATCCAATTGAGTACTTAAAGTAATTGAAGGAACAATGGGTTGATCCAATTGAGTACCCAATGAAATCAAAGACTCAACTGACTAATCCAAATAGATACCTAGTGTAATTGAAGATTCTATTGATTAATCTATTTGGATGCCTCATGTTATTGAAGGTCCAATTGATCAAACCTTTTTGGAAACCAAATGTAATTAGGTGAGAGATACCTTAGTGGTACTAATTAACAATGCATAACAAATGCATGGATCCAATACATTATGAAAATCCTAATTGAGGATGATTCCATGTATAACCCTAATAAGAGGTTGTCTACATATGAAATCACTAATTAGGATGAATAGTAAACCCTATTTGAGGGTGTATCCATGTAAAACCATAGTTGAGGGTGCATCCATGTGAAACCCTAGTTGAGGGAGTATCTATGTGAAACCCTAACTGAGGGTGCATCCATGTGAAACCCTAATTGAGAGTGATTTCATGAGAAACCCTAATTGGAAATGATTAGTAAACCCTAATTATGGGCAACGTGTTATGAAACTCTAATGAAGGGTGATGCTATATGCAATCCCTATTCTAAAAGAGGGGAGATGATATGTGAAACCTTAATCCCTAATGAAAAAAATAGAATTCATACTTGAATAGGATTCAAGAGGTGAACTCCTGTAGAACGACCGTGTTAGGCAGCACGGCCGTGGTATCTTTCCTTTGCACGACCGTGCAAGGTAGCACGGCCGAGGTGGATTCACTTTGCACAACCGTGCAAGGTAGCATGACTGTGGTGACTTTCTTTGCACGACCGTTCTTGGTTGCACGGTCGTGCTACTCTATGTTTGACTTACAGTTTGATTTGAATAGGACCTAACATGGTCTTTTTATTAATTCCTGACTTATGTATGAATCCATAGTATTGGCAATAGTTGTATATTCCAAGTAAGTGACAATTGATCACTACTTTATATGATGAATGTGATAAACTGGTGCATAAAGTATTAGGATGGGTAATACCCTAATACAAGCTAACTATGTGAACTTAAGAAAGCTAATGGTGTTGAGGGAAGTGAGACATCAAGATATGATAGATATCATATCCAACACCCCAAATACTGGTATACCTTGTTGTGATATAAGTCCAATATGATTGGATGAATGATACATGAGATGTGTGATGGAAATCCTAGTCCTGGTAAAGGATTAAGGGTAATACCCTTGAATTATTAATACATTGTTTTTGCATGATGTTGATACATAATTGATGTGCTGCTATCATATGTGCTAACCATGCAGGTATCATGAGATGATGGGCATAGCCAGGTATGCGTTGTGATGTGTTATTAATTTGAATTTGTTTATTGGGCCTTGTGTGCCATAATATATCTTGTTGTCTGATAAGAGGTAGCATGAGAGTTAATAGGCATCAAGTATCATACTTACCTTAGTCAAATGACCTAAAGGTGTTAGTTACCTAAGGAAGTGGTAACAATGCTCAGGTGATGAGCTAAGGGTTTAAACACCCAGAATCACATGGTTAGGGTATTGAAATTGTGAAAGGATGAGAATTTCCAGTGGTGAATTGAGGGATTAAGATCCCAACACTTTATGAAAAGAATATGGCTACGGGCCATGACTCCACAATGATAATACCAGGCTTTAGATATATGATCTAATCCTAAAGAGAGTTAAAGTAGTGGTAATGATTCCGTAGTTTGAATAGATGTTATACATGTTCTTTATATTCCTTAAAGGATAAATGACATGTTGATTCTAACAAGTTATAGTTGCAATGCTTCTGATATAGAATAATGTTCTAATATGTTAGACATCAAAATAGATGCTGCTATACAAATATGATTTCTTCCATTCATATTTATCTTCTTAAGTTGCAATAACAATGTTACTGGCGGAGAGTTATAACTCTCGCTGGGGCAATTTTTATAATTATCTCACCCCCGTGGGAACCACATTTTTAGGTGGACGCGGACGAGGAGATAGGAATCCTTCAATAGGTGAAGGACAACAATACCAGCAGCAGAGACAACAGTGAAGTCTCAGGTGGAGACACTGACTGTTATGACTTGTATAGATGTAAATAGAGTCCTATGTGTCGTCTCTATACTCTCAGGTCCTCGGAGTAGTAGTTAGTGCTTTTGAGATTTTGGCTTAGAGCCTCGAGATTTTATACTGCATGTGTTTAGCTTGACAGGACAGTTAATGCTTGTAATTCTCAAAGGAGATGATACAGAATATGTGCATGTGAACAAGAATGTAATTATGTTACTTTGGTTCTATGTGAGAAAGTTTTCCTTCAATGGATATTTTGATAAAAAGGTTTTAATTTTTAGTGATTTTTGCTAATCCGCTGCTTGATGAACGCTTCTGCATTAGTTAATCTTATTTTCGTGAGACAGTCATCACAATTAAGTGGTATCAGAGCTCTAGGTTTGCTGAGTCTACAGAGACATAGGACTAAGGTTGTAGAGTCTGTTCTAAGTGTCTTCCAGTTTATCTGATAGTATCTTCTGCTCACATAGGAGAATAAGAACTTGAAAATGACTGGAGAATATGAGGAACACATTGCTAAGGACAATGTTGTTGCACCAGGAGAGGGTGCATGGGACCAGGCAAGAGGAGAACAAATGCCTGAGAATTCCCACCTTGACCTAATCAGGATAGAGAATCCTATGCTATGCTCTCGAAGAGCAGAATAAGACAATTGTAATGCATATAGAAGACTAGATACTAGTATCATAACCTAAGTTACCAGTCTTTAATGCATAAACTTTGGGCTTTGAAAGGAAACCTGAGTGATATGATCATGTTAGAACAGTGGAAATGTGGAAAAGATTAACATATGGCAAGAAAGTAGACTCTGCCATAAGTTTAGACAAACAGTACATTTGTGATGGTAGTGACCAAGGAGGGGCCATAAGCTATGAATTAAGGTAAGGTCTTTACAATTTTAGAGACATTTTCCTGGATATTCTGAAAAGCCAAAGTTTTTGGTGTTACCAGTGCACTAAATTCCTAGTACGCCAGGGCAGTAGCCACTAAGTAAAGACAAAAGTTGCAATATGAGATAATTGGACACTATGGGTTGAAATCAACCTAATGTGGTAGGTGACCTTGAAGGGTAATACTTAAATAAAATATATTCACCCTAATACTTCATTTCATGATTCTATGTGTTAAAGATATGAAAGTAGTTGTTTTTTAACTTCCTTTGACTAGTCATATAAGGACATAAGAGAGATGAGAACTTATATCTTACTCAGTGTTCCTTAAAATGTTTTATAATCTCCCTTATGTGTATGTCAAAAGATGAAATATAGAAGTGATGCTTGGAGAAAATCTAGGAAATGGAAAATCCTTTGTGTATAATGATATGAAAAGTGAGGAATACGATAGAAAATAAGGTGCATACTACCTAATCTCAATACTTATATACCCTGGCCAGGTATACAACTATTGATGATAAGGTGAGTATGGAAACTCTTAGATTGATATCTTTTTTATTGTTCTGATCAAGCAGTCATTCTGATACAATCTAATGAGTATCATGAAATAAGAAATATGGAATCAATAAAGGAAGATGCTTTGTGCAATTCCAATAAAGGAAGATGCTTTGTGCAATTCCAATAAAGGAAGATGCTTTGTGCAATTCCAATAAAGGAAGATGCTTTGTGCAATTCCAATAAAGGAAGATGCTTTGTGCAATTCCAATAAAGGAAGATGCTTTGTGCAATTCCAATAAAGGAAGATGCTTTATGCAATTCCAATAAAGGAAGATGCTTTGTGCAATTCCAATAAAGGAAGATGCTTTGTGCAATTCCAATAAAGGAAGATGCTTTGTGCAATTCCAATAAAGGAAGATGTTTTGTGAAATTCCAATAAAGGAAGATGCTTTGTGCAATTCCAATAAAGGAAGATGCTTTGTGCAATTCCAATAAAGGAAGATTCTTTGTGCAATTCCAATAAAGGAAGATGCTTTGTGCAATTCCAATAAAGGAAGATGCTTTGTGCAATTCCAACCCTAAACAAAAAGGGAAAAGCTATGTGACATTCCTAACTAATAGGAAGAACTATGTGAACATTCCCAATTACATAGAGTTTTCTAAGTGAATTATCTCTGTTAGATATATATGTTTTTCCTTTTGATAAATATTCTTGAGTGATTATTGAAGTATGTTCTTTTATGCTTCTTCCTTTCAATGACATGGACATCATATGTTAGGGGTTTATGCTTTGCATAAACATAAATAGTGATATGGAGGAATTAATGAAAGGAGCTTTGTGTGGAATCACAGAGTTCATAATATCTCCAGAATATTAAGATGATATGTGGAGACTTGAGGGCATGATTAATGAATAATTTGTTCCTCCTTTTCCTGGGATTTCGAGGACGAAATCCTTGTTAGGGGTTTATAATTTGTAGCATCCCTGACCTGGGTTATGTGATAACCCTAGATTTTTTGCTTAATAAGGTTGAGTAGATTCTTAATCTTATCTTGGGAAAAGTAATTAGGGCTCCTGAGAAACTTATGTTTCAATTTTGGTCCTGTTTGAACAATGTTGAATCAATGTTTTGTTTGTTGTGGACTAAAGTGCAAATTACCCAATTTGAGGGGTTTATGTGCAAATTGTGCATGATAATATGTTCCTCATGTGTTGAAGAATCATGAGAGTGAATATGATGTTGAGGTATGGCTTATGGAAGCTTGAATACCAAGAAAGAGCTGATAAAGCAATGTTGTGTATTAAAACCTAGTTTTGGTGTAATGTGTAATTTACCCAAAACCTAGGGTTTGATATGTAAATTACCACTTCAATAAAGTCCCTAATGTTTCTTGGCATCATTTAGAGCAAAGAAAATGAGATGGGCATCTCATTTGAATTAAGATGGAGGACAGAGAATCTTGATATTAAAATAATCAAGATTTAATCCTAATTGAAACCCTAATCCAATTTAGGGCAAAAATGAATGTATTAATTAAAGGGCCTTCAACCAAAATGTTATTGGTTGATTTTGAATAACGATGGACGTTCTTTTTCCAATGTAAGGAACGAAAATATATAAAGGAGGTGAAACTCCACTCACCTTATTATAAAGGAAAGTAATTTCCACTCACATATGGGATATTAATATAATAAGCATTAATGTGCTTATTTTATTTTCCCTTAATTCATGGATAATGGAAGGGAGTTCGGTGGGGATAGAGATGCCCTTGCATGCAAGAAACCAAGGGGGAAGTGGTGGCAACAATTTTGGAATTAAAAGAGTTTTATAAAGTATCTTCTCTCTCCTCAATTTTCTTATAAAAGTACCTTTTCCAAGCCAAATGAAAGGCTTTTACGACCCCACTTCTTCTCTTTGATTGCAAAACCGACCAAGAAGGCTAAGGACAGAAGGGATCACGTCCCCAACCTGTTGGTAAGCCTTTGATCTTCGTTCTTCATGATTTCATGGTGAAAATCATAAAACAATGTGTAATTCCTTCATTTCTTCACTCAATCTTCAATTCTAGCCGATCATTTCACTCCAAATCTTGAAGTTGAGCCTTGGAATAGTTGGAGAAGCTTCATCCACCATTAGAGCCGTGTAGCTTGGAGCTTGGAGCTTGGAGATCAGATTTAAGGCGGGTTTTATAACTCAAACCCTTAATCATTGATATTGCATCAATTCTCTATACTTTGTTGATTGTTTTCTTTAAATTGCTACACTCTTGGTTCTTTGCTGCAATTTCCATCAAGAACGGTTGCTGTTCTTGGTTGTTCGAAGGAAGGGGATGATGATATCATACTAGATTCTTATCCAAAGAAAAGTACCAAGCCAAGCGGTTTTGATAGCTATTTCAAATCGTTTTAATTTGATTGGCTATGTGGTTTCAACAAACCGTTTAAAGGCAAATAGTTTGAAACCGTTTGGGAGAAAATGGTTTCAAGACCGTTTGAGATGGTTGACCAAACATTGATCGTTTGGGAATTTTGTTCCTAATTATGTAGGCTAATTACCCACCAAATTTGAGGGGTTATATCCAAAGGAATCGTAGGTTGAATGCCAGCCAATTAGGCAAATCGAATTGAATTAAATGCTGATTTTCAACCTGATTAACTTGACCTGTTTGGGAAAACGGTTTCAAGACCATTTGAGTGAGTTGACCAAGCATTGACCGTTTGGGATTCCTGTTCATAATTATGTTGGTTGATGACCCTCCAAATTTGAGAGATTAACTCCCAATGAATCATGAGTTGAAGGCTAATCAATTAGGGAAACCTAATTGGATTAAGTGCTGATTATCAATCTGATATAATTGAACTTTTTGGGCAAACGGTCTCAAGACCATTTGAGTGCGTTGACCAAGGTTTGACCGTTTGGTATTACTGTTCCTAATTATGTGGTCTAATGACTCACCAAATTTGAGGGATTAAATCCCAAGGAATCACCCTAATTGAAAACAATGCTGAAATTCCAATGAGTTAATTGGAGATTTTGGGTTGATTAGCCCAAACGGTTTCAAGACCGTTTGGGGATCACCCAAACGGTATCAAGACTGTTTGGGGGTCACCCCAAGACCGTTTGGAGGTCTGGGGTCAAGTATAGTTGACCAATTGAATGTCTAAAGGTACCAAATCATATTGCAATTAAGTGTTGATTTGTTGATCAACTCGATAGACCAAACCTTGATGAAATTTCACTAGAATCCAAAGGTTGGATGAGACAAACGGTCTCAAGAACGTTTGGTGGTCACCCAAGACCGTTTGGAGGTCTAGGGTTGAGTATGGTTAGGTGTTTGAAGGTCTAAAGGTACCAAGCTAATATACAATGCAATGTTGATTTGGTGATCAATCCCATGATCCAAACCTTAATTGTATGGCTTGTATTTGAGTGATATGATGGGAAAACGGTCTCAAGACCGTTTGGAGGTCATCCAAACGACCTCAAGACCGTTTGGGGTCAGGTCATACCCAATTTGGATGATGGTTCAAAAGTTTCAAAGTAAACAATCTTGCATTGATGAGTGTTGTTGAATCATCGATTCTAAACCCTAATCCAATTGAATCAAACCCTAATTTATGACCAAGTGAGGGTCAATTGAGGGTCAAATTAGTTTAAGGTTGACCTAATAAACTCAATTGAAGTATGAGCATAGGTCCAATTGATGATTGGTTCTATGAATTCAATGGTTGAAGATCCAATGCAATCAATTGAAACATAATTAGTAGCTTGACTGATGATCAACTTCAAAGCTCTAATTGGTGTTTATAAACCCTAATTCCATTGAGATCAGACCCTAATTGAAGTTCCAATTAAGGGATGAGTTCATGACTCAATTGATGATTGAGTTGATGATCTAATTGGTTGAGATTCCATAGATTGGAATTGAGTGTTGTCGAAGTCTTGATTGACTTTTTGGTCCATGCGTTTTTGAGAGGTTTGGACCAAACGGTCTCAAGACCGTTTGAGTCCAAACGGTCTCAAGACCGTTTGATACCAAACGGTCTCAAACCGTTTGAGACCCATGCGGTTTCAAGTCCATGTGGTTTCAAAGCTTTTTGCTTAAACGGTTTCAAACCGTTTGTGATTCAATTTGGTTAATTCAATTGGATGCCCAATGCAATTGAAGGATCAATTGGTTAATACAATTGATTACTTAAAGTAATTGAAGGAACAATGGGTTGATCCAATTGAGTACCCAATGAAATCAAAGACTCAACTGACTAATCCAAATAGATACCTAGTGAAATTGAAGGTTCTATTGATTAATCTATTTGGATGCCTCATGTTATTGAAGGTCCAATTGATCAAACCTTTTTGGAAACCTAATGTAATTAGGTGAGAGATACCTTAATGGTACTAATTAATAATGCATAACAAATGCATGGATCCAATACATGATGAAAACCCTAATTGAGGCTGATTCCATGTATAACCCTAATATGAGGTTGTCTACATATGAAATCACTAATTAGGATGAATAGTAAACCCTAGTTGAGGGTGTATCCATATGTAAAACCATAGTTGAGGGTGCATCCATGTGAAACCCTAGTTGAAGGAGTATCCATGTGAAACCCTAACTGAGGGTGCATCCATGTGAAACCCTAATTGAGAGTGATTTCATCAGAAACCCTAATTGGAAATGATTAGTAAACCCTAATTATGGGCAACGTGTTATGAAACTCTAATGAAGGGTGATGCTATATGCAATCCCTATTCTAAAAGAGGGGAGATGATATGTGAAACCTTAATCCCTAATGAAAAAAATAGAATTCATACTTGAATAGGATTCAAGAGGTGAACTCATGTAGCACGACCGTGGTATCTTTCCTTTGCACGACCGTGCAAGGTAGCACGGCCGAGGTGGATTCACTTTGCACAACCGTGCAAGGTAGCACGACCGTGGTGACTTTCTTTGCACGGCTGTTCTTGGTTGCACGGTCATGGTACTCTATGTTTGACTTAGAGTTTGTTTTGAATAGGACCTAACATGGTCTTTTTATTAATTCCTGACTTATGTATGAATCCATAGTATTGGCAATAGTGGTATATTCCAAGTAAGTGACAATTGATCACTACTTTACATGATGAATGTGATAAATTGGTGCATAAAGTATTAGGATGGGTAATACCCTAATACAAGCTAAGTATGTGAACTTAAGAAAGTTAATGGTGTTGAGGGAAGTGAGACATCAAGATATGATAGATATCATATCCAACACCCCAAATACTGGTATACCTTGTTGTGATATAAGTCCAATATGATTAGATGAATGATACATGAGATGTGTGATGGAAATCCTAATCCTGGTAAAGGATTAAGGGTAATACCCTTGAATTATTAATACATTGTTTTTTCATGATGTTGATACATAATTGATGTGTTGCTATCATATGTGCTAACCATGCAGGTATCATGAGATGATGGGCATAGCCAGGTATGCGCTGTGATATGTTATTAATTTGAATTTGTTTATTGGGCCTTGTGTGCCATAATATATCTTGTTGTCTGATAAGAGGTAGCAAGAGAGTTAATAGGCATCAAGTATCATACTTACCTTAGTCAAATGACCTAAAGGTGTTAGTTACCTAAGGAAGTGGTAACAATGCTCAGGTGATGAGCTTAGGGTTTAAACACCCAGAATCACATGGTTAGGGTATTGAAATTGTGAAAGGATGAGAATTTCCAGTGGTGAATTGAGGGATTAAAATCCCAACACTTTATGAAAAGAATATGGCTACAGGCCATGACACCACAATGATAATACCAGGCTTTAGATATATGATCTAATCCTGAAGAGATTTAAAGCAGTGGTAATGATTCTGTAGTTTGAATAGATGTTATACATGTTCTTTATATTCCTTAAAGGATAAATGACATGTTGATTCTATCAAGTTATAGTTGCAATGCTTCTGATATAGAATAATGTTCTAATCTATTAGACATTAAAATATCTACTGCTATACAAATATGATTTCTTCCCTTCATATTTATCTTCTTGAGTTGCAATAACAATGTTACTGGCGGAGAGTTATAACTCTCACTGGGGAAATTTTTATAATTGTCTCACCCCCGTGGGAACCACATTTTTAGGTAGACGCAGACGAGGAGATAGGAATCCTTCAATAGGTGAAGGACAACAATAGCAGCAGTAGAGACAGCAGTGAAGTCTCAGGTGGAGACACTGACTGTTATGCCTTGTATAGATGTAAATAGAGTCCTATGTGTCATCTCTGTACTCTCAGGTCCTCGGAGTAGTAGTTAGTGCTTTCGAGATTTTGGCTTAGAGTCTTGAGATTTTATACTGCCTGTGTTTAGCTTGACAGGACAGTTAATGTTTGTAATTCTCAAAAGGAGATGATACAGAATATGTACCTGTGAACAAGAATGTAATTATGTTACTTTGGTTCTATGTGAGAAAGTTTTCCTTCAATGGATATTTTGATAAAAAGGTTTTAATTTTTAGTGATTTTCGCTAATCCGCTGCTTGATGAACGCTTCCGCATTAGTTAATCTTATTTTCACGAGACAGTCGTCACATAAAGAATATTCTGATGAAATATAAAGTATTAGATTCCTTAAAAAATACTTCTAAAAAGATTAATTTTGAAGAACTTTAGAGAAAGAATAATATGAGAGAAATATAGTACCCATATTTTGGATACAATACCACATGTTTAGATATACACACTTCACATTTTTGGTGTAATTTACATCAACAAGTAAACATTTGTATATTACCCTGAACGAGAGTAATTTACAACAAAACACAGATATTGTACACCTCTTCTACACGAGTATAGTATCAATGTTTACGGGTACAATACCCATTTTTTGGGTACATTACTCTCATTTTGGGGTATAATACTAATGTTACTCTAGTTTTGGGGTAAAATGCTCGTGTTTTGAAATTGTAGTTTCGTTCTTCCCTCCTCTTCTTTTGTGCCTCTCACATTACATTTTCTTAAAAGTTTTTCAACATTATTATTATTGGAAAATATCTTTAATGATGATCAAATACTTTCTATTTTAGAAAAAAGAATATGGATTAAAAATTATGAGCAGAACATTTTTCTCTCGCTTCATTTTTCTCTTTCATAATGTGTATGCTTTTCTTAGCACATCAACAATGATCTTTCCTCTCAACAAATAAATGGGTGATTGGGGTGTGGGAGGGTGTGCATAGAGTAACTCTTACATGATTACACTAACACAATCCTTCACAGATCCACATATCCTTTCTATTTTGGTCACTCACTGCAATAATTAACTACTCAAAACAAATTTTGAGAATAAAAAGGAGTGTCATAATAAATTATAGAAAACGATAGCCATGTAATAAAGACACATCATTCTGGTAAGCCATTGGGTACATATCTTGTTGGCAAGTTAGTTAGTCCACTTGTCATATATTTTTTAAAAATATTATATTTAATTATTACATGCAAACATATGCTTTACATTATTTCGGGCCAGTCTGTCTATATTATTTTTTATTGTTCTTGGACTGGACTATAATCTTAATTTTTTTAATCTTTAGATTATAGTTTGAGAGAACATAATCTTGATTTGGAACAAAAACTATAAGTGATGGTATCTATCATAACAGTGAAGAGAGATCATGGGTAGGACTGCATGATTAGATTATTGGTTAATTTAACCAATTGTGAGAACAAAATAATATAAATCCATGTCATGTTTCGTTAAGTATTTAGAGAGAAAGATGAAATAATTTATTTTATGCATGATTATATTTAAGTTTGTACTATGATGCAAAACTTATAACATTATATAGCATGTTCAAGTAGTTGAATCCTCTAGTATGATTGCCTTCCCTTAATTGATCTGAAATTGCTAATTTCTACAATATAATTACTTGTTATTTTTATTTTCTTTTAAAAAGCAAAAAAATAAATATTTTAAAATTTTAATTAGTTCAATAAAAATTACCAAGATTACCTTGTTGGGATCAACTCTAAATTACCATTTTGACATCTTGATCTTATAGGGAATCAAGGATTGTATATAAAAGTTTAGGAATTTACCTTTTCATAGATTATGACAACAATCTCATTCTCTTCAACACTACACTTAATCCTCGAAATTCTTTTGAAATATTATAATCAACCAATCCAGTTAGTACTCCTTGAAATGTTTTGATCTTCCCCTTATCATTAGTCAAATCTACCTATACATGGTCCACACTTTTTCAGAGCTAAGTGAACTATGGGGTGTCAATACTATTTCCATCCAAGGGTTGGGGTATTCAGATTCAATGGTCCATAATTCGAAACCCATAAAACTCACTCAAGAAGAGATTATTCTTTATGGTTATTTGAATCTAGTGAAAAAACCAATACACCCTCTTAAATATTCAAAAGTGACAAGAAACTCTAAACCTCAAGACAAAAATTCAGAGGGTAAGTTTGGCCACTTAATTGTGTACTAATAAGTCTAGTTGGTCAATCAATTTTTTTCATGGTCATGTATAAGCCTAATTTGATTAACATAATATGATCCTCTGAACCTACCCCAAGATACCTTTTTCATTGTTTACAAATATTATTCTTTAGAGTCAGAATCTAAGTCTCTCGGCCAACAAAAGTGTGTTGATCCATTAATGAATGGAAGTTAGCATATGCAAAATTTTATATAAAGGAAAGAAAACTCTCTTTTTTTTGCATTTTTGGGCTTTGTTACAAAACAATCATTATTTTCTTGAGTTGGATGTTTAGCTTGTGTAGTTTCAGTCCACCATCCAAATTATATAACAATACATGTATATCTCTATTTTTTAACAAAAGAATTGATTGAACATTTGATATGTTATTCCTTTATTATTAATTTTATATTACATACAACTAACCTCCTTATAATCCTAAAAAGCTTTAGTTATTCTTAATTGTATTAGAAACTTGAACGTGTTCAATGCAACACCCATCCAATATTTTAAGATCTTATCAAGCGTATAACATGTCCCAAGGAGAGGAGCACATACAAAGCAGAAATGGGTGGGGCATACAAGGCAACCATAGATTAGAGGGTGAATGAAAATTCAAATTTGGATAGGCGATTCAAATTTTCAATTGTATGTTATAGAATAGAGTCCATTTTCTCCATCAAATTGATTTTCTTAGGCATACTTCTAATTGACTTTCTCTTAAAATTGTACACATCCTTTAGAAATATGGCATAAGTTTGAATTTACTTGATTGTATCAAGCAATGGGATGTTCACTTTCACTTACTAAAAATCTACAAGATATCAACGTTATGTTTCTACTTCCTCTTGGATGATGGCTCATCCAAAGCATCAGGTAATGGAGGTCACTAGCACTATCTTTGCTTGCATCAACATGATTATCTTGAGACATCAAGTGAGAAACTCTTGGAATCATTGGTAGAACACTTGGTAGCACAAAATATCTAGAGTGGTATACTAGAATCTCTAGGCCTCATAATATCAACAAATTTCTCAACATCAATAACACCCAAAATCACATTATCAACATTCTCAAGGTTCCTTGGCCGCTCAATCACTCTTCAAATCCTTTGAATTGTTGCAACATTAACTTTATCATGGAGAAGGGAAGCTTGTTGTTGAAGAGAAGTAGGTGGAGGTGGTCCTTGGTGTTGAGAATTAGGTGGACTAGATTATCAGTAGTGATAAGTGTATTGGTATGGTGGTTAGGTGGGGGAGGTGTAATAGGTTTAGGAGGGCCTTGATATTGATATATGGGCCACACTTGCATTGAGGGTGGACTATAATAGTTTTGTAGTGCACCCATTGCCACTTGTATTTTTGGAATTCACCATCTATTGGGAAGGAAGTTTCCTTTCCACATGGATGGAAAGTGTCAAGGAAAACTTCTTCATTCTTTACTCAAGTATTGCCACGTGCTTCTGAACCTCATCAAAGCCGTTCAATATAGAAAGGACTTCATCATCAAACCTTGAATTGTATCTTTGGCCTTGTTGTTCTTGGTTGTTAAGGCCGTGAAGGGCCTTCGCCTCTTCATAAAAGGACTCAATATAATTAACATAATGTCTAGGAACATTTTCAACTAGATTCTTCATAATGTACATCATTTCAACAAGAATCTTCATCATTTGTAGGCTTAAATCAGTAGGAGATGAGGTTTCACATCAATGGCTTGGTTACAATCATTAACCACAGTAGAAGCTCTATGCCTAGATATTGATTCCAAATTCTCAAACAATGACCAATCCTTAACAACACTAAAATGTCTATGCTTTGAATTTTTTGCCAAATTCTCAAATAATGTCCATGACTCCTCAGGGGGTGTAGCCATGAAAGCACCAACACAAGAAGAATTCACTGAAGCTTGACCCATTTGAGAGAAACCAAGGTAAAATGATTAATAAGTTGTCACAAGGAAATCTCACGATGTAGGCACTCTTTCAAAATCTCCTGGATACTTTTCTAAGACTCATGAAACCTCTCATTATCTATTATCTAAATTGAACATGACACACAATTTTTTTGTCAAACTTGCTATAGAATAGAACTTTCTTAAGAAAAAATCTTCTTGTCCTCTAATTCATAATATCTATCTTTAAAGAATACCAATTGTTGGCCCTGCAGATTACAAATAAGGGGAACATGATCAAACAAATGGCATCATCAGTTTGGATAGTAGTTCAAATGGTTGATCATACCTCTATAAAGGCATCTGCATGCTTGTAATTATTTTCATGATCTACTCCATAGAAGACCAGGATCATATTCACAAGATCTAGAGGGATGTGCAAATCTTGATCAGTTATAGTTGCAATCTTTGTAGCAATATAAGAAGTGTAAGCTCCTAGAAGGAAGTAGTACTGGAAAGGATTTTAAGGTTCTATATTAAGAGGTGGTGGTTTTCCATTAGGACCAGTCATCTCTTCTTTGTCTAACTTACACTATCACCTACAAATTTTGCAATCAAGAAGAGTTAGTAATTTAAAGCAAGAACAACACATAATAAATAATAGCAATGGTAGGGCAATAAGAAAAAACAACATAAAATAAACTATTTAGACCAAGGGCCACTCTATTTGGAAACAACTTTAGGAAGCTTTATGCACACGCGAGGCACACACACTTGTGATAACAAAATTTGTAGACCCTAATAAACACTCTCAAATACACAAAACACTTCACACAAGCATACAAGTACATATTTTAGTATATATATATATGCTTAATTTACTTGGTTCCTATAGTAGAGTGTAGGGTTTTTAGGGTTTAGTTTTGGACTTTGTATTAAACTAAGTGAACAAGAAAGTAAGAGAAATAAGAACCAAACCTAACTAAGCAAGAAAGGTAACTACACTAATCTATACTATATCAACCTTAATTATCAAATCAATAGAGCAACTAACTAAACAAGGCAAAATAAAGCAACCAATTACACTACACTAGAAATTACAATAAGAAGGAAATTATAAGGTTTAACTAGAAAAATATTGCATAAAATACTAATGATAAGGACTAGCTACTCTAGCAAATGCAAACTAACATGATAGATGCAATCAGCCACATAAACAAGAAAGGAAGCTAACAAGGTTAACATTAGATAAGGAAAAAGAGTAACTCATTAGGGTAGTGGGACATTTGGAGGTAAATGTAAATATCCACCTAGTTAGGGTCATATAAGACAACAAAATCAATCAAACCAAAAAACATAGTGGGATGATGGTAAATTATCTTCTACTACTAGTTGACTGTGGGTGGTATAGTGTGTAGATAGAGGATCTAGTCTCTATTACCCCGTATCCAACCATAGGAGGTTCAATAAACTAGGGTATATGTATAATTTAATCACAATCACACTAGTTTGGGTCTCAAGATGTGATTCTCCTAATGTACTTAGTGGAAAATGGTAGCATGGAGTGTATGAGAAGAGTGTTTCACCTCCTTTTGCATTTCATCAAACATATACACATGCTTTTTGTTAAGAACATTAAGAGACACTACTAGCTACTTCGATCTCACACCTAAGAATAGGAGAGGAGATGGTTGTGTAGGAAGAGGGCAACTAGCTAAGGATCTAATAGTTACACTTAGGAGCTCTTCCTAAAAAGCTATATATACACCATTATCCTAGATTAGGTGTTTCAAGCATCGATCACCTTAGAAAGATATGGAGAAATGAGATATAAGCATCATGATAACATTTTCCAAATAAAAGTATAGTGTTTACAGTAATATTTCCCCAACATGGTATCAAATTCACATTTATTCCCCCAAACAACCAACCAAGGGGGGCTTAGTTACTCATGATAATACAAAATATAAAAATGGAGAAGAAAGAGATATAAGAAGTCATAGATCTCAAAGTAGTGGTTGAATCTTCCTTCTCTAGCAACAACACACTTGAGCACTTCCCTCTTCAGAGGCAGAATAATATGGAAATGGAATGGATAATGGCCAAAACCTTGAAAGTTAGGGCTTTGGGGTGGAAGATGAGTAATGGAAGTGGAGAACATTAAATGGGTGAAATGAATACCAAGAGATCAAACCTTCCACTTACAACCAACACTAATGTTTATATACTGGTGGGAGAAGCATAGGGTTAAGTAGGTGTAAGATGCTAAAATGATAGTATAGAACTAGTAGGGTTTGGTAGGAAACACAATCATGGTGGGTGGATGTGAGAAGGATAGTGTACATGAAAAATGTTCATACTAGGAACATAAAATGATCAAATGAAATTTTGGCTTTGGAATTGCTATAGAATGACCATTCAATTCCAAATAGTTGTGGTGGTTTGAGGTAGCATAAATGTTCTGGTCAAAACAACCATGATGCAATGTTTTAGGAAGGGTCTGCTATGGAGAATGGTCATTTTAAGTGCTATCTAGCGTGACTGTGATGTGTAACATGGTCGTTATGGCCAAAACAACCATGGTGGAAGGTTTTAGGAAGGGTTGTGCTATGGGGAACTATAATTTTGATGGATAGTAAGTATGATCGTTTGTGTTGGTTAGCATAAGCAGATGTGTTGGGCATCATGACCATTTTAATTATTGAGAACAATGAAAAATCTAGTAAAAATGACCATGATGCGTGAATGTACTCGGGCATATTCATCTTGACTTCTATTATGTAACTTTTGTATTGGTTTCATGGTTTTCATGAGTTAGCACAACCATTTGGGGGCTATGGCATGCACTTTAGTCTTGAACATGATCATTCATGGAGTCTTTTTTTTCTTCAATGTAATTTTTGATCACTTAGGATAGGTTTGAAGTGATCTTTGTTGGATTTTGAGCTCCTACAAGGCTAAGGAAACCCTAGATTCCACCTCTATCTCTCCTTTCCATCAAGTAGTGGTCAAAGTACATGAAAATAATTTAAACATCTAACATAAGTGCATTTCACATTAATAGAGTTTGTTCTAGAATTATCATGGATTATGATATATCTAGATATAAGTAATGGGGAAAAAGACACAAGATGGAGACCCAATCTTGGGCTCCATCAATTGACAAGTCCATTCCCATCTTCACGATGACATGTTTAAATCATGTCTTTCATGAACTTATCTTGCCCCCACCCCTACCTATCCTACCATTCATCCTTCACATCCACTAAGTATGCCACCTACACATACTAGAGAGCTTATTAACTCAATGCATAAAACCCCATCTTAGATTTAAAGGCCAAGGATCATGAAATATGATATTTCTACATTTTAGGAAATCCACCTAGAAGTATTGGTGCGCTCCCACCAATGGTGTTACACGCCATCCGATTTGACCCGACTAGATGCAATCCCACATACGGAAGCACACGTGATGGGTTTTTGCTTTCGAAATTTATAAAACCTAAACTGGATACCTACTCACACTAAAGCACTACACCCGCAAGAACACGGGGTCGTGTCGTAGTATAGGAAGGTGGCAAGTACAGGGTCGATCCATAGGGAAAAGAGGGGGCGCTAGAGCTAGGTTAGTTTTACTAGGTTCCTACTGCAGAGACTAGGGTTAAGGGTTTGAAGGTTGTTTTGATTGTTAAACTACTATGAAAAAATGAGGAATTAAAGGCAACAATGAAATCTATGTTAACCCTAGGCTAGATTAAGGTTAAATAAGCAAGGAAAGGCTAAGCTAGATATGAAAGTGCAAATTACACTAAGGCAAGCAAGAGAGAAGCAAAAAGGGCAATTAAAGAGCTACACTAGCATGAACAAGGCAAGAGTAAGGCAAGCAGATGACTAAGCAAAAAAAGAACTAATTAAGCTAAGCAATCACAAAACTAGGGTTTAAGCAGTAAAGATAGGGGTGGGCTGTTTAGGGGTATGAACTTATCACTTAAGTTGGGGGGTGACATATGAACATTATAACTCCATTTAGATTATCCAAACCAAACAACAAGTTAGAGTCTAATGGATTGACCTAAGCTACTAACTGGCCATGGATTTGCTAGGTTGTGTATAGGGGAACTAGTCCCTAACACCCCCTACTACCCTTACGAGGCTCAATTGGGTTAGGGGTTAGGTTCAATCCAATTAGATTCTAATCAAGTCTAGGTTTCTAGATTAGACATTCCTAGGGCAATTAGGGGCCGAGGGTAGTAATGGGGAGGTGAAATTAGGGTTTTGGACCCCAATTCCCCCACATTCTATACTTGAGAAGGCTCCACGCTAATTGCACTAGAATTATCTAATCTAGCTACTTAGATCTCTCACTTAGGTTTAGGGAAATTGGTTAGGATGTAGGAAGATGGGAGGAAACCTAGGGATCCAAGAATTGGACCTAGGGGCAAATCCCAAAATTCACACATATAAGCAATTTACCTAAATTCCTAGGTGATTTCACACACAAATCAACAAGCAATCCATGGAGAGAGATGAAAATAGAATATAATCATTAAAAAATTGAATTACAAAGTTTACATGTCATTTTCCCCCAACATGGTATCAAAGTAACATAATATCCCCCAAACAGCCCACCTAAGGGGCCTAGCTACTCATAGACATGGAAAATACAAAAAGAAAGGAGATAGAGGAAGAAGTAGCCATGGAGATCAGTGTAGATGAGGAATCTCCTCCCTCCAGCTACTGCAAGGATGTCCTCCTTCTTCTTGGATGGAATGGAGTGGGATGATGGTGGGAAGTGGATGGAAGGCTTAGATATGGGGGGGGTTATGTGGTGGAAATGGTGAAATGGAGTGGATATGAGGTGGAGGTGAAGTGGAATGGAGTGGAGGTGACTAGGGAGTGAAAATGGGACTCTAAGCAGCCAACCTTTGACCCCCAACTACCACTAGGGCTTATATAGGGATCTAGGTGGTCTAGGGTTAAGTTAGGGGTAAAATGGGGAAAGTAGTGGAAAAATGGGTGGATTTTGTGAGTAGCACGGCCGTGGTGGGTCACCATGGTCGTGGTGGGTAGGGTAGACCACGACCGTGGTGGATGGGCACGGTCATGGGAATTAAAATGTGGAGATAACAGGGATATGTACATGGATGGCCACGGCCGTAGTGGGGACCTATGGCCACAGGCATGTTGATCACCACGGTCGTTTTGGCCATTTTCATCAATTTCTGGGAGTTTTAGTGATTTTTTGTGCTTGGGGCATGTCCACCACGACCGTGGTGGGGTACCATGGTCGTGATGGTGTCTCTCCCATGCATTTGAGCTTTGAAATTGATCATCCATGGAGGGTATTGCTTCAAAACATTCTTTGACCACTTGGGGTAGGTTGGAAGTGGTTTTGGCCTCATTGTGGGCTCCTCCAAGCCTGAGGAAACCCTAGATTGGACTATCCTCTTTCCATTCCATCAAGTAGTGGACAAAGTACCTATAAAACATGCAAAAAGCCTCCATAAGTGCATTTGATAGAAATAAGCATATTGGGGGAAATAACATGTAATCTAACAAGTATAGATGTGGCTAAAATGCAAAATGACACAAGATAAAGCCCAAAAATAGGGCTGAATCAAGTATCCCATGTCATCGCACCACGATTCCGCTCACAAAGGTTCATGAGTTTGACTCCCCTAGAAGTATTTCTCATAAATAAAATTTCACTCATAGTGAAATCGTCCTCTATACAGCTAATTGTGTCTCCAAATTTTTACCAGCTGAGTATACCTCTAGGATTTTACCTTGCTAAAACGGGTTGCAATTGTGGCTTATTCTAAGGAAGGGTTCCACATCATTTAAAATAAATGAATTAGGAGTGATTTGTCATCTTAAAAAAGACAGGAAGAAAGTTTACTTGAGAGTTAGACATTTCCTATATTTTAATGTAAACTTCAGCATTCCATTTGTTGGTGTCTAATATTTCATTTGAATTCATTCTATATTGGTAGACACAAGAAATTAATTCAACTTGCAAAACCTTAAATGACAAATTTTAAGTCATATAGATCAAAATTCACGAAATGAAGAATATCTAGATTTTCACTTATAATTAAGTGGTAGATCATTTTTCTTATTTGTATTTATAAGAAATGAATAAGCTTGGTACTACCGATAGGTCAGTCGGTGGTATTGATATTTGAATAAAAGGAACAGAGTTGAATCGAGGAAACTGGGTAGTATCGACATAACAATTGATACTATTGACATTATAATAGGAGCACTCATGAGGAATCTCGATACTACTGACAACCATCTTGGTGGTATCGACTTGTACCAAAAATCCAATAGGGAATGTTAGAGAAAGTATCGGTACTAAAGACAAGCAACTCAGTAGTACCAACATCTTACAAGTGATCATGAACAAAAGAAGGCGTCGATACTACTGACCCCATGTTGGTAGTACCATCTTGGCACGATCAGGCTAGATCAAAAATCAAGGTTAATATAATGGTCGGGACTTAATGACACCCTAAGTCAATCCTATGACTATGGAAAAGTGCGTCCAGACCTAGAAATCACGTCATATTCAGTTTGCACGATAGAGGAGACCGGAGAAGAGAGAAAGGAAAGAAGAAAGTAACATTTCGGGTGGTTCGAGCACTTTGTTGGCCTAATTTACAATTGAAAGATGGAAAATCACTACGTTCATCAAAAGGAAACATCTAGTCTGTCTTTCTCCAGGGATTGTTTTCATTGTTCTTGATGTTTTCCTCATTCTTTTCCTCCTTTTCTATGTGTAGAGCAATAGAAATCATGCAGGGCTCATCTACTTTGTTCCTTAGAAAGAGTCATTTGGGCAAGCATGTATCTTCTTATCCTCCATTCCCATTGGGCATAACATCCTTTTCATTTTTTATGTTGATATCGAAAGCTCGTTGCTTTTAGGGAGAATTTATTTCAACAAAGACAACATCATAGTGCTTCCTTGTTGAAGGCATGATCCTCTTTGCAAAGTTAAAGGTTAAGGGAAGAAGATCCTTAGTTAAGTATAGGTAAATCCATTGTATGTTTGTTGGTTCCCTTGCCTAGAAAAGAAAAACTGGTTCGGCCTTTGATCTTGGAAGAGGTTGTTCTAATGGTGTAACTAATATAATGAAGTTGTAACATACCAGAACTAGAACCCTACCTTATTAGTTTGAACCTTTTTACTTAGCCAAACAAAGATAAGCTAATACATGTAATCGAGCCAATAATGAAATCTAAAATGTTTCACAAGAAGTGTAACATAACAAAACATACTTAATAATCATTTATGACACATATGGAGATAATAAGAATATAATTGGATGAATAATGAACTAATGGGGAACTAATGGGACATATTACCTATCTCATAAAAAGTCCCAAAAGTAAAATCTAAGTTTAAAATTGTGTTCCTTGGGTCCTAATTTCCTTGGGAGTCAAGTTTCACATTATTCACATAATATTAATTCATTTAAATCAATTTGGAAAAGAAGATGTGTGTTTTCCTCAAAATATCAAATAAAAGAATAAATGACTCCAAAAGAGGAAAATAATCTTAGATTCGTAATCTACATTATAAATATAGACTTTGGGTGAATTTTCATCTAATTTGAAGAAAGTTTTCTTAAAAGGTGAAATCAGGAGAGAGAAAGTGTGCAGAACCTTCAAAATATTAAATAAATATACAAACAACTCCAAAATGTAAATTTGATGGAAAATTTGTATTGAACACATTAAATATGACTTGTTCATCAAGTTTCATCAAATTTGGATAATCCTAATGTCCTTAATGTAGGAGGAAAGACAAAATGAGGTTTGATTTATTTAACCCACTAAAGGTATCCAAAAGGCATAACTAAGTGCATATTTGGAATCTACATGGTTAACTTAAATTATGTGCAAATTTTGGTTTAATTTTGATAAGTCTAGAACCCCTAAATGAGGAAAGAGAAAATGCATGCATTAATTGGATTTCACTTTGGTTAATTCAATTTATTTTTCCTATTTTCTTGCTAAGTCGTTGTCACGCACTCTTTACAATTATTTGACAATTTCTGACCATTGGGTGTGCGATCCAACAATTGTGGGTCGTCTCCTACCTTGAGTAGGAGTCTTCCCGACGTTGTACAGTAACTGTGGGTTTCCCATTTTTCGTTCTCTCTCGATTCTCGACGAAATCTTTTTATTTTTCTTCCAAACATTTCCTTATGTGAATCTGATCCTAATGATACTAAGTTTGACCCCTAAGACCCTATATAAGGGAAACCTCTAAAGTTGTCTTCTCTACAATTTTTTTTCTATAGGGTTCCTGCTGCACCTCCTTCTCATGTGATTGCCTAAAATCGATCCTTGGACTCCCTCTTCATCTCCTCCCATCCCAATTTGATCGTAGCTTTCTTGGAGCATCCATGCCTACTTAGTTTCCTCTCTGATGACCTTGAGTTTGTGCAAGTACTTTACATCACTTTTGGTCAAATTGGCTTCTCATTGAGCTTCTTGGATCTTTCCTCCTTCTACCCATATGCTTGGTTGGTTGTGCGGATGTGTATAGCTTTCTATCAATAAGTATGTCACAAGTTTTAGTTTTGTCAACTCTGGTGAGGTTCTCTATTCGCTCTCTTCTCGCGTTTGGTCATGTTTTAGCTTTTGTAGCATCAACCGAGCGAGTTCTTCTTCTTCTTCACCTCATTTCACTACTGGTTCTCTCAGTTTCTGTCCCGCTTCTTCTGTGCTTTCAGGCTATGGTGGAATTTGGTTTCTACCTTCTTCAGTCGGCGTTTGGCCCATGGCAAGGGTCATTGGATTCGTCTTGGTCTTAGGAACTCAACGACACAGCTATCTCCTCGAATTGGTCTTCAAAGATCAAGTTTTGATCGGAGGCTATGTGCTCCAGTTCATTTGCTTCAGATGGTTCAACAAAGAATAATGTTCCATGTGTTCGGTCATTTCTGCCATCGCATTTCCCCTTCTTGTTTGTTTTTTGTTTAAGGGGCATTTTGGACATTTCACTCTCATTTGGTTGTGTACTGCTTTGAGGCAACTTGCCACTTTGGCAGAGGGGCCCGCTGAGTTGGCCTCCAGCTATTGGGCCAACTTAGCACGAGCACCCTCTCCCTCTCTCTTCTCTCTCGATTTCTGAAGATGATGTGGCTTTTTCTTATTTTTCGATTGGTCATTTTTATAAAATCCATAACTAAATATTCCTTGTTTAGAAAAATATGCATAAATAGTCAATAAAATGAGTAAAAGATGATATATCTATTGATAATAATCTTGTCACCTAATTCTGATGTTTAATTTAAAGTGGAAATTAATGCTTAATGTAATTAGATAATATTTTGTAAAATTTATAAATAAATATTTATAAGTCATAAAAATATAATAAAATATGCTTTGAACTCAGAAAAATATAACCTAAAATATGGCATGGTTTTGATAACCTAATTCTTTAACAATATAAAGGTAGTTTTTAGGGTTTTTATTAAATAATGAAAACCTAACCCTAATTCCACATATATACATGATAGATTCTTTGAAGGCCTAGGCTTGGATCTAGACTTGTCTTTGAATCATTTGACTCTAACGTTGAGGTATGTTGTATCCCCTATTACTTAATGTTGAGCAATTCACCTATCTTTTCATTCTTTTGACTTTAGCCTACACAATATCTCTTATCTCTTGATATCATGGTTCATGTGAATTTCTTGGTATCTAATTTTGTGCTATGGTGCTTGTTAGACTTGTTGATGGTATCTACCCACTGTGATGTGGATGTTTATTTGTAGATGCATGAGTTGTCCAATGTGTGATATGGCAATATTGTACAATTCTGACTATACTTTCTACTTGCCTCTACATTTACCTGCTATGTGATTCAGTAGCACTAGAGTAGTATAACTACATTGGTTTTGTCTCATTATGATTTATGGCAACATTGTGAAATTTTGGATGGTGGATGTCTGATTCCCCATGCTAGGGCAGGATGTGTTATTCCTGGACCATGTTATATATATTTGAGCGGTGGATGTGTGATTCCCCATGCCAGGGTAGGATGTGTGATTCTTGGCCCATGTCTCACTAGGTTCAAGATGTGTGAATCTTGACCGCCTTTGTATTTATAATATTCTAGTGTTATGCTTATCTCACATGCATGCAGGATGATGATTATGATATGTGCTCATGTGGAACCACTTTATTGTTTTATTATGGCAAGTATCTTGTCATAACATGTGATGATGATTCCTTTCTTTCATGCCCATGCGAGTAGTCCTTTTCTTTTACATGGGATTCATTTATACTTGATGTCCTTATTGCCATATATTGCTCAAGCTTTCTTTTAGTATACACATTCCATGTTGTTGCTGATGTTTTATTTTCTTGTCTTCTTTTGTGCGATATGCTTCCAACCACATGTTAGATCAAGGAGAGGTGAACTTCGACATCAACCTTGTAGCTGAGCTTTTGAGAGACTTGAAGATGTGGTTAGATGACCCTCGGCTTGATCTTTGGCTTATATGTTTAGTTTTCCTTTTGGACATCCATGAGTGGTGAAGTGATGTACTATGTTATCAAGCTTTGTAAATTCTTAGATAATGATCTTTTCCACTGCTACTCATTGTTTTATGATGCATACATGTTGAATGAATTGGTCACCATCCCTTTGGAAAAAAAAATATGTGTTGTTTGATTCGAGGGATGTTGCATTTTTTTCTAGTAGGGAGTGGTTCCCCTCTGGGATCCCATTCCTTACATAAGTATAAGGCGGTAGTCATGGTTTAAACTCCTAGAGGTTGACCTCTTCGGTAGTGGAGCTACATACTTTGTGATGGGACCACTATACATAGTTTTGATCTTTTTTTAGATTGTTTAATATCTCCCATCCTTGCATAATAGTACCCAATTGTTGTGTATTTTTGTGATATTTTGAAATTCTAAAAGTTTTGTTTAAGTTTGCAATGACTTAATTCACCTCCTTCTTGATTCCCCGAGATCCAACAAGTAGCCCCTTGAATAAGATGTGACACACGATACTTGTTATGCTTCATACTTTATGTACTTTTTTGTTGATATAATATTGTAGTTTGTCCTTGTCATTACTGAGTTTTTGTGGTTGATCACTAGATATCTTAAATTTTTTATTTTAGATCATAGTTGTATTACAATTTGATAGTACATAATAATTTGGAACAAAAACTATGAGTGATGATATCTATAATGACAATGAAGAGAAGTCATGGGTAGGACTGCATGATTAGAATATTGATTAATTCAACCAATTGTAAGAGTAAACTAATATCAACCCATGTCATGTTTCATGAAGTACTTAGAGAGAAAGATGAAATAATTTATTTCATGTATGATTATATTTAAGTTTATTCTAAGATAAGGAACTTATAGCACTATATTGCATGTTCAAGTAGTCGAATCCTCTACCGTGATCGCCTTCCCTTAATTAACCTGAAATTGCTAATTGCTACAATATTATTACTTATTCTTTTTCTTCTTTTTTTCAAAAGAAAAAAAAATCAAAAAATCAAAATTTGAATTAGTTCAATAAAAATTATTAGAATTACCTTTCTCTTGGTGGGTTCAACTCTAAATTACTACTTTCACATCATTATCTTGCGGGAGATCAAGGATTGTATATAAAAAGTTTAGGGATTTACATTTTCATACATTAAGACAACAATATCATTCATTATTGTGAATACTCTACCCATATTCCTTGAAATTCTTTTAAAATTCGTTCATCATCCAATCCAATTAGTGCCCCTTGAAATTCTTTGATTTTCTTCTTATCATTGGTCACATCTACAAATACATGGTCCACACTTTTTAGAGCTATGTGAACTATGGGGCGTCAGTTGTATTTCACCATCTAAGGGTTGAGGTATTTAGATTCAGTGGTCCATAATTCAAAATCCCATGAAACTCACTCAAGAAGAGCTTATTCCATATGGTTCTTTAAATCCATTTAAAAAATAAATGCAACCCATAAATCCTCAAAAGTGGCATGAAGCTCAAGAAACTCAAGATAAAATTAAGAGGATAAGTTTGGTTACCTAATGGTGTACTAATAAGTCTAGTTGGGCAATAAAAAATCTTTTCACGGTCATGTATAAGCCTAATTTTATTAACATAATATGACCAATCGAACCACCTTAAGATACCTCTGTCACTATTTACTAAAAATGTGTACTGGAGCCATAATCTAAATTTCTAGGCCAACAAATGTGTTGATCCATTAATAAGTGGAAGTTAGCACATGCATAATTTCATAGAAAGTTAGTGCTCCTTGAAAATTATCTAATATTCCTCTTATCATTGGTCACATCTACATATACATGCTCCATAATTTCCAGAGCTATGTGAAATATGGGGTGCCAGTCATATTTCTATATAAGGGTTGGGGTATTTGGATTCAATGCTCCATAATTTGAAATCCATAAAACTCACTCAAGAAGAGCTTATTCCATAGGGTTATTTAAATCCATTTATAAAAGAAATACACCCCCGTAAATCCTCAAAAGTGGCATGAAGCTTGAGAAACTCAAGACAAAATTTATAGGGTAAGTTCATTTACCTAATTGTGTACCAATAAGTCTAGTTGGGTAATCAACAATCTTTTAATAGTAATGCATAATCCTAATTTGCTCCAAATCCATAATTTAAGTTTTTAGGCCAACAACGAGTGTTGATCCCTCTGAGAGTGGAAGTCAGCACATGTGCAATATCATAGAAAGGAAAGATACATCTTATTTTGTTTGCATTTTTGAGTTTTGTCACATCTTTTATTGTTTATAATTTATGGCGGTATCACGTTTGTACAAAACAATCATTATTTTCTTCAGTTGGATTCTTAACTTGTGTGGTTTCAATCCACCATCCAAATTATATAACAACATGTGTTTGATGCGTTATTCTTTTATTATTAGTTTTATATTACATACAACTAAACACCTTATAAGCCTAAAAATGTTTAGTTCTTCTTAATCATCTTAGAAACTTGAACATGTTGAATTCAACATCCATCTAGGATTAAGTTCTTATCAAACGCATAACATGTCCCGAGGAGAGGAGCACATACAAGGCAGAAATGGGTGGGGCATGCAAGGAAACCATAGATTAGAGGGTGAATCAAAATGCAAATTTGGACAGGTGATTCAAAATTTTGAGTTGTGAAAGGCAACAAAACACCCTTCCAAAATCACCCGTTGGCACCCTCTCACCACATATAATTGGAAGTAACTTGCTTCCCTCCTCGATTTTGTTGTTATATATATGTGGGGACAAAATGAGTCTCATTTCTGACTCCATTTCTTATTCCTGTAGCAAACCAACATCCTTATTTGGGGGGAAGATCCGATGTTTGCAGGATGATTACCATTTCTATTACGATCCTTACACATTTATAGTGGGCTAGCACATCATCATCAACGTCAAAGAAACATCTGTTTGGCCTAACGCGTTTATGAAGTGCAACATCCATCTATGGTTTTAAGATGTAATTAGACAACCCTTCACACATCCAAGGGTTTTCATGAGGATGAGGAGGCGAAATTCCCAAACTGGAGCATGTTCTACACGAAAATGGGTGGGGCATACCAGGAAACCATATATTGGACAGTGAATAAGGATCAAAATTTGGATAGGCGATTCAAAATTCAAATTGTGAAAGGTAACAAAACATCCTTCCAAAATTGTCGGTTGACAAACAAAAATATAGCTCCTTCCTTCCTCCCACAACACTCGGACAATCAAGCATCTCTTGCCAAAGAGGGTGTGTTGCAAAAAAAAAGTCCCTCGAGCATCCCAAGTACTTCTTGATCTTGATTAATCTCTACAATTATTTCTCATCTAGGGTACTTGTGAGAGAGCTGATTCAATTGTCATATGTAAAGCTATCATTCTCTTTGTTCCAATATCCCTTATAAATCTTGTTTCATAGAGTGATTCCTTGGTGAAGGAAGGATCCTCTTTGGCAAAGGAAGGTAAAGGTTAAGGGAAGAATATCCTAGGTAAGTATAGGTAAATCCCTTGTAAGATTGTTGGCTCCCTAGCCCAAATTGGGAAAGTTGGTTTAGTCTTTGATATCAAAATAGGTTGGTCTCTTTGTGTAACTATTATAATATAATATAAGCTGGTAATCAAGGTTTGAAAATCCTAGGGGTTGACCTCTTGGGTAGTGGAGCTACTTTCTTCGATATGGAACCACTATATAGTTGTATTCTTTTGTAGATTTTTCAATCTCTCTCATCCTTGCGTGTTCTACCTATTCGCTCTTAAACTTATAAAATTTTGAAGGCCTATAAGTTTTTTTTAACTTAATAATAGCTTAATTCACCCCCTCTTGAGTCCATAGATCCAACAAGTAGCCCCTTGAATAAGATGTGATACTTGTCATGTTTTGTAATTGGATGCACTTTCGAGTTGATATAATTTTGTAGTTTCTCATTGTCATTGCTGAGGCATTGTACATGATCACCAGATTTCTTAATTTTATATTTAGATTATAGTTTGAGAGAAGATAATATGAATTGAGTAAAATCTATGAGTGATGATCTTTATCATGATAGTGAAAAGAGATCATGGGTAGAACTGATTATTGGTTAATTTTATCAACCTTGGGAATAAAAAATATCAATCCCTGCCATGTTTTGTTAAGTATACAGAGTAAAAGATGAACGATTTATTATGTGCACGATTATATTTAAGTTTGTGCTAAGATAAAGAACTTATAATATTATATTATATGTTCAAGTAGATGAAGCCGCTAGCATGAATGCCTTGCCTTTAATTAATCTGAAATTGCTAATTTCTTTGGCGTAATCCCTTTTTTGTTTTATTTTATTTTCAAAATCAAAAAGCAATAATTTAATCATTTATTTAGTTTAAGAAGACTTACCAAGATTACCTTGCTTTTTGTGGGTTTAGTTCTAAATTACTACTTTGACATCGGTATTTCACGGGAGATCGGGAACATGTTTAGGAGTTAATATTTTGATAGATTAAAACAACAATATCAATCTTGTCAACAATTTGCATATATTCCTTGAAATTCTCTTGATATTTTTTAACCAACCAATCCAGTCAGCGTCCCTTGATATTCTTTGATCTTCCTCTTATTATTGGTCACTTCTACATATACGCGCTCATGACTTAAGAGAGCTATGGGAATTATGGGGTGTTAATACTATTTCCATCCAAGGGTTGATGTATTTAGATTCAATGGTCCATAATTCAAAATCCATAAGACTCACTCAAGAAGAGCTTATTCCATATGGTTCTTTAAATCCATTTGAAAAACAAATACACCCCCATAAATCCTAAGAAGTGGCATGAAGCTCGAGAAACTTGAGATAAAATTCAGAGGATAAGTTTGGTTACCTAATTGTGTGGGGGCAATCAAGAGTCTTTTCATGGTCATTTATAAGCCCAATTTTATTAACATAATGTGATCAATTGAACCTACCTTAAGATACCTCTATCACTATTTACTAAAAGTATGCTATGAATTTATGGCGGTATCACGTTTACACAAAACAATCTTTAATTTTCTTGAGTTGGATGCTTAGCTTGAGTGGTTTCAATCCACCATCCAAATCATACAACAATATGTGTATATCTCTATCGTTGAGCAAAAGAATTGATTGAACATTTGATATGTTATTATTATTAAATTTATGTTACATACAACTAACCACCTTATAAGCCTAAAAAGCTTTAGCTATTCTTAATCATCTTAGAAACTTGAACGTGTTAGGATTTTAAGATCTTATCAAACGCATAACATGTCCTAGAGGAGAGGAGCACATACAAAGAAGAAATGGGTGGGGCATATAAGGCAACCATAGATTAGAGGGTGAATCAAAGTTCAAATTTAGATAGGCGATTCAAAATGGGTTTAATTTACCTCACGCCGCATCTCCATGACGCGTTCCAAATGCAGGGGAATACCACCTGATGCGACAGTTTTCCCGCTTGGGCTGGATTGGTATCCCCAGCCTGGCCCCATTTTTTTTGCCATGTGGCATTGTTGTACATAAAAGAGCACAAAAATGAAAAATATGAATAACTTTTGATCCACAATGAAATTTTCGATGAAACAAAAACTGCTGGTCTTGTTACGAAAAATCTAATCTAACAAGACCAATATTGATATACTTTAAAAAAAATATATGTATGTTTTTTTCAACTATGAAAAATAAATAAATGAGTGAGTTTGTGCATAAATATCATTTTTGATTGAATGCACCCACGTTTGATTAAATGTGCTCAATACTAATCGAGTGCGCACACTATTAAGTGAATGCACCCATCTTTGAGTGAATGCACCCACTTTTGTGATTGCGCCTAGTAATGCCCTCAATGCGTCCACTTTTGAATGTATGTGTATAATATTGCCCTGAATGCAGCCACTTTTAATTGAATACGCCTAGTAGTGCCCTCAATGCATCCAATTTTGATTGAATGCACTCACTTTTGATTGAATGCACCCACTTTTGAATGAATGTGCACACTATTGCCCTAAATGCGCCCACTTTTGGTTAAATACACCCACTTTTGAATGTATACGCATACTATTGCCCTTATGTGCCCACTTTTGATTGAATACGCTTAGTAATGCGCCCAATTTTGATTGAATGTGTCCACTTTTGATTGATTGCACACATTATTGCCATGAATGCGCCCACTTTCGGTTAAATGCACCCACTTTTGAATGTATGCACACACTTTTGAATGTATGCGCACACTTTTGATTGAATGTATGTGCACACTATTGAATGAATGCACACATTATTGCCATGATTGCGCCAATTTTGAATGAATGCACACATTATTGCCATGAATGCGCCTACTTTTGGTTAAATGTGCCCACTTTTGAATGTATGCGCACACTTTTGAATGTATGAACACACTTTTGATTGAATGTATGTGCACACTATTGAATGAATGTGCACATTATTGCCATGATTGCGCCCACTTTTGAATGAATGCGCAAATTATTGCCATGAATGCGCCCACTTTTGGTTAAATACGCCCACTTTTGAATGTATGCACACATTTTTGAATGTATGCACACACTTTTGATTGAATGTATGCGCACACTCTTGAATGTATGCACACACTCTTGAATGTATGCACACACTTTTGAATGATTGCGCCCACTTTTGAATGTATGTGCATACTTTTGATTGAATGTGCCTAGTAAATCCCTCAATGCGCCCACTTTTGATTGAATGCACCTATTAAATCCCTTAATGCACCCACTTTTGAGTGAATGCACCCATTTTTGATTGAATGCGCCTAGTAATGCCCTCAATGCGCCCACTTTTGAGTGAATGCGCCCAATTTTGATTGAATGCGCCTAGTAATGTCTTCAATGCGTCCATTTTTTAGTGAATGCGCCAACTTTTGTGACTACGCCTAGTAATGCCCTCAATGCACCCACTTTTGAATGTATGCACACACTATTGCCCTGAATGCACCCACTTTTGATTAAATACGCCTAGTAGTACCCTCCATGCGCCCAATTTTGATTGAATGCACCCACTTTTGATTAAATGCGCCCACTTTTGAATGAATGCACATACTATTGCCCTGAATGTGCCCACTTTTAGTTAAATGCGCCCACTTTTGATTGAATAGGCCTAGTAATGCCCATAATGCGCCCAATTTTGATTGAATGCGCCCAATTTTGATTGATTGCGCCCATTTTTGAATGAATGCACACACTATTGCCATGAATGCACCCACTTTTGATTAAATGTGCCCACTTTTGAATGTATGCACACACTATTGCCCTGAATGCACTCACTTTTGATTGAATACACCTAGTAGTGCCCTCGATGTGCCCAATTTTGATTGAATGCACCCACTTTTGATTGAATGCACCTACTTTTACATGAATGCGCCCAATTATGAGTGTGAATGTGTCTACTTAGATATTGTGTATAAATATTAAATTAGCATAAATCTTAAGATAATGCACATACTATTTGTTAAAAAGTGTCCAATTATGGTGGTAATGTGTCAATTATAGTGTGAATCTGCCTACTTCTTAAATGTTGTGCATAAATAACAAAAGAACACAAATTTTTGCATAATGCGCCCAATATTTATAAAAAGACATAGATATTATTTTTTTCAAAGTATATCAATATTGGTCTTGTTAGATTAGATTTTTTGTAACAAGTCCAATAATTTTTATTTTGTCAAAAAATTTATTACAGATCAAAAGTTATTCATATTTTTCATTTTTGTGCTTATTTTTATGCAACTATGCAATGTGGCAAAAAAAATTAAAATGGGCCCCTGACTTAGTGAGGCTGACTGGGAAAACCACCGCAGCCTGACGGTAATACCGCTTACCGGCCCGCGTCAGGAACGCGTGGGGGCGTCAGCGCGTCACCATACATTTTCGATTCAAAATTCGAATTGTTAAAGGCAACAAAACACCCTTTCAAAATCGTCCGTGGGCCTAACAAAAACATAGCTCGTTCATTCCCTCCCCCCAACACTCCATCAACTATCTCATATACTAGCAGCATTGCTTTTTAGGCCATGAACTGCAAGGTTCTGTATACAAAGCTCCCACCTTACTGATCCCTTGACGGACGCCGTCAGGCGGTTCCTTCTGGAGCCCCGTAACCTGCCGTTGCTCCTCCAGACAAGAACATGGCCAGCCGGATCTGCCGGCCATCTCCGGCCGCTAAAACTACTCCCGGCATCTCCGGCCGCCACGACGATCTGCCCCCAAAAAGGTCGCTGGAACGGCACAATGATCTCGGATCTGCCGCTGCGGCGTCTCAGACATCAGCACCATCGGCGGCTGCTTCTTAGGCCATCCTAACTCTCTCCTCGCCCCACCCCTGCCGGCCTACTGGCCGCGACCTACTCCGCCTCCCCTCTCTCACAAAAAGCCATAATGGTCGCAGCCATTGCCGGCCGCTCCGGAGGTCTGACCCTCGCAACACTTCTCCCGCAACCAAGATGGGACTATCCTGCGCCCAAAAAACATGGTCTTGAAATGACACCGTGACGGCCTGTATTCGCTCACACAACATCTCCGACCTGCACGGTCGCCACCGGCCCGGCCATCAAGGGCCACGTCCATCTGTCCCGCTGGTCGTCACTTTAACCGGCCGACGCAAACTCCCGACTCCATCTAAAAAAGTCCCTGGATTAGTTGTCCGTAGAAAAGGACATCAAACGCCGATTGGCGCACGGCGCTGCCCATCTCTGCCTTCCCACCACCGGAGCGCACCCACTTGGCTCAAGAAGCCAGCCGCGTTCCCGCTCTCCCCCGTCCTTGCCGCCGCCCCTCCCCTTCTCCCCATCTTCGACCCATGCTCCTGAACCTAGCTCCCCGCACCTGCTCCGGAACCCGATGGGCCGCATGGAGACTTGGACGGACACAGCCAGGCCTGACCAAGAGGATGAGGCGCAAAAGGCCAAGGCGCTGGAGCAAACAACAACCTCAAAACGAAAACATCTTATTACACCCAAATTGTAAAATTGTAAAATCTGTAAGTTCAAGCTACTGCGGGCGAGCAAGAAGAAGTAGTCTCTAGGCTGTGAAAAGCCATTGCTTTGCTGTGGGGCAACAAGGAAGAAGAAGACAATTAGTCTTTCTTGATTAAACGTGCTTCAGAGCACTCAGCCATCTTGATTAAGTGCTGTGGAAACGAGGGCTAGCAGCATCTCCTTGTAGGAGGTGCAAGGTGCATTGCGGACGGCCTCCGCAAGTGTGACATTCTTCTTGTCGTATATCTTCTGTATCTCTAGGAGGTCGTTTTGCGCCCGACTGACCATGAATCGGCTGAGATCATCATTGCCGTCGCTTAGCAACTTTTGTGCGCGCTCAAAACGTAGTCGTTTCTCCGTTCGCTCTTGGTTGGTGTTGATGGCCTTCAGCTGTGATACGACATGGGGCAGAGTACGATCCTCCGTCTTCTTCCCTACTGGGTTTTCAATCCTGTCCGACGGTGACCCATCCCCATCCGCCTCGGTTTCTTCGTCTGAGTCGGTGTAGTCCACAACGGTGACCGCCGGAGCAGTTTTCTTCTTCACGGGGAGAGCGCTTTGGAAGTCTGTCTCCACGATTTGCTTTTCCTGCTCTCTCTCGTTATGGTCTCCGGCGTACCTGGACAGTTCCGGTAGTTGGAGCAGCTGGCGATCGGCATCCTTCGGTGGTTGGGGCAGCTTGAGATGAGCAGCGGAATGATCGGGAACAGAACGGTCGTTGGAATCCGTGAAGATGGTGGTGGCAGTTTTGCTCTTTGGGTCAGTCCTTTCAAACTCGAGCTCGCAGGTCTCCAAGATGTCTGGGCCGCCGCCGTACCCGGACGATCCCGCCCCATCGAGCAGCCGTGTATCATCCGGAGGTAGGGGCAGCTGTCGAATGAAAGTCGCCAACGCCGACGGAAAGAAGGGACTTAAGAAATTGCGCGGCAGCTGTTTCGGAAAGTGTTGTGGAACAGGAGTGGATGGCCCCTCCGCCGCTGCTTTCTTGCCCTTTTTCGCCACTTTCTCGTAATCCGCTCGACTTGCCCCACGGCCGATCTTGAGTACATAGATGACTATAGACTAGAGTTACCAACATAATTACAAAAACTACACCCTTTGTTTCACATTTCTATATTAAGGAAATGTCATCCCGATACCGTCTACAACCTATGGAAGTAGAATTGAATGAAAATATAACTTATGAGGAAGGACCGGTGTCAATCCTTGATAACATAATTAAAAATTTAAAGAAGAAAGATATAAGCCTTGTGAAAGTCCTCTGGAACCACCGTGGTGTTGAAAAAAGTCACTTGAGAACTAGAGGATGAGATAAGAAGGAAATATCCTGCTCTTTTCTCCTAATACGTTTTGTTGATTTCGAGGACGAAATCCTTGTAAGGGGTGGATAATTTGTAACATCCCTGACTTGGGTTATAAACTAACCCTAGGTGTTTTGCCTAAATATGTAATTAAACCCTGGTGATTATCTTTTGACATGTAATTAAGTTCCTCAGGAACATATACTTTCAATTTTGTCCTTTTTAAACAAAGTTGTAGTATTATTTTGGTAATGCAGGGGCTTATGTGCAAATTACCCAGTTAAGGGGTTAACTTGCAATTGCACATGTTAAGATGTTCTTTTGATAATGAGACATCATATGAGTGAATATGATGAGACATGATGGATTTCCCAAGCTTGGGCATCTAGATGCAGCTTGTGGAATAATCCTTATGCTTAAAAACCCTAATTTGGAGTAAAATGCAGTTTACCAAATTTGAGGGGTGCAACTTGTAAAATACACCATCTAGAACATCTTTTATGACTCTTGTCATCATTTAGAGTAGAAATGGTGAAAGGGACACATCAATGAATAATCAGATGAGAAAAATGACCTTTGTACATAAAATTCACTAAGTTTGAGTAAGGAAACCTTTCATGTATGTACCCTAGTTGAAAGTTGGCTTTATTTACCCCTATATCTTGAGATTTCATGAGCTTTGCATAAGTTTAGATGAGACTGGACGATCCCTTAAATAAGAAAGGACTTGGATGAGAATTCCAAAGTTTTAGAGGTCCTTATGGTGAAAATCAGCCTAATCTATATAAGCACCTTTCTTTCCAAACCAAGCAAACGTATTCCCTTCACTTCCTCACTTCTCATCTTTCTCAACCGACCAAGGCAAAGCTCTGGAGCTCAAGGGGACGACCAACCTGTTCTAGGTAAGAGAACACCACCTTCTAGCTTGGATTCATGGAGGAAATCGTATTACAAGGTTGAATTGCTAGTTTTCTTACTTAGGTTCCTTGTTCTAGCCGACCATCCCCATCTTTTTCTTGAAGAATTGACCTTGGCCGACTTGTGGAGCTCAAGACGCCATTAAAGACTTGAAGCTTGGAAGCTTGGAGCTCAAGGAACGACCTTAAGGCGGGTTTTATAACTCTAACCCTTAGCTTTGTTATGCATATCTTTGTTCTTGTTTTCCATGATTAGTTCTTCTTCTACCTCCCTTCTTCCTTGCTCTTTTGCAAGCAAAACGGTGGAGGAACTGACCTGAACAGAGGTTGAGGATGATGGGCGTGGATCCCTATGTCACTTTATGAAATGACCTTGAACCCTTTTGGTCCAAACGGGTGCAACTCGTTTAAGGTCAAACGGGTTCAACCCGTTTGATCTCAAACGATCATGCAAGATCGTTTGGATCAAAACGACCCCAAGACCGTTTCATAGGGTTGACCAAGCATGGACCGTTTGGGTTTTCTGTTCACAATTATGTAAGCTATTGACCCACCAAATTTGAGAGTTAACTCCAAAGGAATCGTAGGTTGAAGGCCAATCAATTAGGCAATAGAATTGAATTAAGTACTGATTCTCCAAACTAATTAACTTGAACTTTTGGGCAAACGGGTTCCAACCCGTTTGAGTGAGTTGACCAAGCGTTGACCGTTTGGGATACCTGTTCATAATATATTGAATTTCTTTCCTAAAAAGAATTATAATCTAATTCCTAACCAATTAAGAGTTGAAGACACTTCAATAATCTAACCCTAATCGGGTGAAAGTTGCTGATTTCAATAAAGATCTTGTTGAGTTTTGGGTTGAAGGACCCAAACAGGTTCCAACCCATTTGGGGGTTCATCCAAACGACCTCACACTCGTTTAGTGACACCCCAAGATCGTTTGGAGGTCTAGGGTTAAAGAAATTTGATGGTTTGAGGGTCCAATTACAAGATGTTGATAAATTGATGAAAAGTGCTGATTTTTAATTTAATTAGGGCTCAACCCTTATCAAATCATTTTGGTTTTTGGTCAAACTTTGGGCAAATGGTCTCAAGATCGTTTGGAGTTCATCCAAACGACCTCAAGACCGTTTGAGCCAAGTTTGGGCCCAATTGAAGGTCAATTGATAGGTTCAACTCTGATTTGAATCATATTGTTGAACATTGATGATTAGCCGATTGGAAATCCTAATTGAGTTAGATTTTAACCCTAATTGGCTTTCAATTGAGGGTCAATTTGGTGTCCAGTTGATTGAGGCTCATCCTAATTGACTCAATTTGTATATGGTTAACATGGCTTGGGCCAATTGAAAGCTTCAACATAAGAAATCCTTTTCAAACATAACCTATGTGTCACCTTTTATGTTCATGCGGTTTGGACCCAAGTAAGTTCACACTCGTTTGAGTCCAAATGGGTTCACACCCGTTTCATCTCAATTGGGTTGACACTCGTTTCATCTCAAACGGGTTCACACTCGTTTGATCTCAAACGGGTTCACACTCGTTTGATCTCAAACGGGTTCACACTCGTTTGATCTCAAGTGGGTCCACACCCGTTTAAGATTAAGTGGGTCCACACTCGTTTAAGGTTCAAATGGATTCAAGGTCATTTGAGATTAAACAAGTTCAAGGTCGTTTAAGAATCAAATGGGTTGAAGGTTGAAGGTTAAACCCTAAACCAATTGGAGACCTTCAAGGTTGATTATACTTAATCACTTGAAGGTATAAATGGTTCAATGGTGATCTAATCTAAACCCTAATGGTAACCTAAGATGTTAAGAGACTAAGTGGCTAATGAATTGACCCATGATGATGGTCAATGGGTAAATTACCAAAATGCCCCTGAAAGGTTCAATTGAGTGATACCTTGTTTTAATCAAACCCTAATCACATAATAGTGATGAGTTGACTCGTGTTAATCAATGAGGACTTAACCCAACCTAATCTAGAGTGGTGTAATCACTATCTACTAGTTAGAGGAGAGAGAAAGTACTAATTATAATGAAAACTCAAGTAAAATACCTTCAATATACATGAATGTGCAAGTTTAGGTATGATCCACTTATGTGAGATCATGGAAGCCCTAATTATGATAATTGATGAATCTTAATCTTATCTGAGGTCTTTAATGATGATGTTTCTCATACATGAGGATGTTATGAGATCTTTTCACCATGAGGTGAATAATAAACCCTAATTCTAGGGTGATGACATGTAATGTGAATAGTAAACCCTAATTGATGAAAACCAGGGAAACCTAGCTCTTGTATGAGTAGGGAGATACAACTTCTTTAAAATGAGTTATTTACTGTTATCAGTTGATTTAACCATGCAGGTTCCTTTATGAGAATGATCATATCCAGGTATGGATGCTGATACTATATTCATTGAAAGCATGTTGTTAGCTTTATGAATAGTGATATGTCCTGATGCCTTGATTAATAACATCTTATGAGATTGATAGGCTGTGAGAGCCATGAGTACCATCAAGGTCATGCTTTAAGAGATGACTTGTGATAAGAATATTGAGAAATGATAATTGATGAGAGTTAGGCTTGTTACATTTAGTATTTTTTCTTCATAGCTGCTATGCTAATGATTAATGTTTGAAAACATGTATGATGATAAAAGAATACTGAAATGTACCTAACTAATCAAGTATAATCATATCATGTAGAGCCCTGATCATAGATCCATCATTGTCAGAGTTCAAATGATGGTGAAATAGGTTTTTCTAAGGGAACTCCTGGATCACATACTTTAGAGTATGTGGGGGAATATGGATGTGTATATCCTTACATCCTAGTGTAGGAGTTGATGTTGATGTATCTTAATCCATCAACCCTTCACTATATGTTTATACCAGGATGATGTAACACTATTCTTCCAAGGGAATCTTTTATACCACATCGATGAGAGATAAACATGAAATCTTTCGATGGCAAAGAGAGTGCAGAATGCCACTGTGACTCTAATAGCGAAGTACCAGAATACCCTGGTAAGCTATATTAGCAGGGATACTAGATGTCCTGCATGTTTATCCTCATTCTGACTGAGGTAGTTGAAGGTCATGAGAATCTGGCTCTTTCGATGACCTAGTATGATACCGATGCGACTTACTAGTGATCGGTTGGAGCATTAGCGGTATACCTCATCTTAGCAGGGCATAATGATGTTTGTAAAACATAATCAACCGTGTAGCATAACTGCTTAGGTTGAACTACGAAGAACATTGATTGATATTACATTGCTTGTTTTTAAATATCCTGTCCAAGTATTAGTATACATGTTCTTCATATTCCTTAAATAAAGATGAGTATTTGTTAGCAAACCTGTTGTGAGTAACCTAAATTACCTGCTCATGATATTTCCTTTAATTGCTTTTAAGAAAGTTTCTGGCGGAGAGTTATAACTCTCGCTGGGACAATTATTTAAAATTGTCTCACGCCGTAGATTTCTACCTTTAGGTGAACGTCGAGGTCGAAGGAACCGATCTGCAGGTGGACAACAGCAACAGCAGCAAATTTCAGGAGCAGCAGTGACTCCAGATGGAAACACTGTGCGGTCTAGTCTTGTAGTCAGAATAGTCTTATGTCGTCTCTGTACACTCAGGTCCTAGGAGTTTGTTGATCTGAGAATTTTGAAATTTTGAGATTTTGTATCATGACGTATATAATCACTCGAGAAGTGATTTATCAGAGATGTAAGCAGTTCATCCTACTTTTATAAAAGGAGTTTCAGGTTTTTTTAAGATCTCATTTTCGAAAAGTTTTAATTTCTCGTGATTTTCGTATTCCGCTGTTAATCGAATCGCTTCCGCTATGTTTATCTTGTGTTTTGGAGATCAGAGCCCACAATTAGTGGTATCAGAGCTCTAGGTTCGCTGAGTCCACAGAGACATAGGACTTAGAGTGTCAAGTCTATCCTTAGTACTTCTTTCTTATCTAATAGAGTCTTCTGCTCTTCAGGAGAAGAAGATAATTAAGGATGTCTGGACCACAGGAGGAGTATGAGGCCGAGAGTAGTGTTGTTGCGCCTCGAGAAGGTGCAAGGAACCTAGAAATAGAGCAACCTGCACCTGAGCCACCCGTGGAGCCACCCCAGTTTGACCCAGCTGACATGGGAAACCCAGCTGTTCAAACTATGTTCGGGCAGTTTATGACTGCTATGACACACATCACCGACAGGATGCCCATGCCTGCACCTAGGACACCTGCCCAGCCTGAAGGACAAGGTATCGGTAAGACGTTCGAGCGATTTTGTCGTATCGGAGCAACCGAATACTTTGGAACAGCTGATCCTGCAGATGTCGATCTATGGTTAACCGAGTTGGAGAAAGCTTTTAGAATCCTCAACATCCCCGAAGGTGAGAAGGTTGTACATGCTGTCTATCTTCTCAAAGGTAGTGCTGGTCACTGGTGGACCACGGAAGAGCAGAAGAGGCCTGTAATAGAGATATCGTGGGAAGACTTTCGTCGGGAATTTGTCTGCAGATATTTTCCAAAGACCTTCCTGTATGAGAAGATCTCTCAGTTTGAGAGACTGAGACAAGGTATGATGAACATTAGCAAGTATGAGGCTAAGTTCATGGAGTTGTTGCGATTCTGTCCGCATATGGCTACAACAGATGAAGAAAGGATTAGGAGGTTTGAGAAGGGTTTGAATGCTGACATGACTACTCCTGTGTCTGCACTAGAAAACCGGGAGAGATTCTCTACCTTTGTTGAGTCAGTTCGAAGGATAGAGAGATCCATAGTCGATAAAAGACAAACCCAAAAGAGATATCCACAGTTCCAGGGATCTTCATCTAGAGAATTTAAGAAGCCTAGATTCTCTGCACCTACACCTCCACCACCCAGATCGAGTTCTCAGACTCAGTGGTCCCCAAATAGAGGTAGAGGACGAGGTTTACCACTACAGGAGACTCGCAGTTCAGCGTCAATGTCAGTCACAGGACCACCCAGACCACAACAACTGGAAAGAAGCTGCTACAACTGTGGGAAGGTGGGACACTTGATGAAGGACTGCAGGTCTAGGCCTGTCAGTGTGACACAACCTCAGAGGCAGAATCAACAAGGATCATAGAGAAGGCAGTCTCAAGGAGCAGCTAGAGGACGTGGGCAAGCGTCTCAGGCTGGATCGTCAGCACCAACTCAACCTCAGGCGACAACAAGGTTCTATGCTATGAACCCACCAGAAGCAGTGGTCAATCCACGGGTTGTGGCAAGTCAGATGGAACTTTTATGTTATGATATGTCTGAATCCTGTGTGGTATCTGTTTTGATCGACCCGGGTGCTACACACTCTTTTGTCACTCAAAGAGTGATTCGTAACTGCAATATGACAGTTAGACATAGGGCAGATAGCTTGTTGCTTGAAACTCCGTTGAGAGGATCTGCTGTTTTACAAGAGGTATGCTCTCCCTGCATCCTCTTCTTTTCTGATCATCGCATTCAAGTGGATCTTATACCACTTGATATGCAAGGATTTGATATAATCCTGGGGATGGATACCTTGGAAAGGTATAGAGTTGTCTTGGGTTGTGAATCCAAGCAGGCTGTGTTTGCTGATGAGAGCAACACATGGATCTTTCAAGGAGAGAGAAAGATTCTACCCACCTATCTTGTGACTGCTATGGTTGGTGATAAGCTGTTGAAGCAAGGATGTTATGCATTCTTGGCCCATGTGGTAGATACTACCATGGAGGGTCCTAATCCTGCCGAAATTCCTATAGTTAGGGAATTTGAAGATGTATTTCCTAAAGAACTCCCAGGTGTGCCACCGCCTCGGGAAATTGATTTTGAAATCAATTTATTCCCAGATACGAAACCCATAGCCCAGACACCGTATAGGATGGCGCCTGCTGAGATGGCAGAACTCAAGAAACAGCTTCAAGAGTTGCTTGAGAAAGGTTTTATCCGACCGAGTACTTCACCTTGGGGTGCTCCAGTTTTGTTTGTTAAAAAGAAAGATGGATCAATGCGATTATGCATCGATTATAGACAATTAAATAAAGTAACAATAAAGAATAAGTACCCTTTACTGAGAATTGATGATCTTTTTGACCAGTTGCGTGGTGCAACCGTGTTCTCGAAGATAGACTTGAGGTCAGGATATCATCAACTTCGTATTAAGGACAGTGACATACCCAAGTCTGCTTTCAGGACAAGGTATGGTCACTATGAGTTCACAGTTATGTCGTTTGGACTAACTAATACACCGGCTGCATTTATGGTACTTATGAATAGAATCTTCCGACCTTTCCTCGATCAGTGTGTTTTTGTCTTCATAGATGACATTCTGATCTATAGTAGAGATGCACAGCAGCATGAACAACATCTTCGTCAAGCTCTAACCTTGCTAAGAGAACATAAGCTATACGTTAAGTTTAGCAAGTGTGAGTTTTGGTTGCCAGAAGTATCTTTCCTTGGTCTTGTGGTATCTGCCTCGGGTATTCGTGTTGACCCTAAAAAGATAGAATCTGTTCTACAGTGGGAACAACCGAAAACACCGACGGAGATTCGAAGTTTCTTAGGGTTAGCTGGATACTACCGAAGGTTCATTAAGAACTTCAGTTCTATAGCTTTACCCTTGACTAGGTTAACTCGGAAGGATATTCCTTTTGTCTGGAGTGATAAGTGCCAGCAATCTTTTTAGTTGCTGAAGGAGAGGTTGACAAGTGCACCTGTGCTTGTGCTACCTGAGCAAGGCAAAGGATACATAATTTTCTGTGATGCCTCCAAGAATGGACTCGGGTGTGTGTTGATGCAGGATAAACAAGTGATTTCTTTTGTTTCCCGACAGCTTAAGAAACACGAAGAGAATTATCCGACACACGATCTAGAGTTAGCTGCTGTGGTTCATGCCTTAAAAATCTGGAGACATTATCTTTACGGAGAAACCTTCCAGATTTTCACAGATCACAAGAACCTTAAGTATATCTTTTCTCAACATGAACTTAACATGAGGCAACGTCGCTGGTTGGAGTTAATCAAAGACTACGATTGTACAATAGATTACCATCCAGGAAAGGCCAATGTAGTTGCAGATGCCTTGAGTAGGAAATCAACAACATCATCCTCTGATAGGACACAATTAAACTCTTTATTATGCCCTAGGAGAGATATGCTTATCTCCTTAAGGCAAGACAATGTACATATGAAGGTGTCATGGATTGTCGGGTTGTTGGCTGAGATGCATATTAAACCCACCCTAAGAGAGTAGATTAAGGAGGCACAACAAGTTGATGTTGAAGTTCAGCAGATCAGATCTGGGTATGGTGATGAGAAGCGAGAAGGTTTTCATGAATCATATGATCAAGTGGCATGCTATCATGGGAGGATGATAGTACCAGATGTAGATAACCTGAGGAAGTTAGTCCTGGAGGAAGCTCATTCTTCAATGTATGCTATGCATCCAGGAAGCACCAAGATGTATCGAAACTTGAAAGATATGTATTGGTGGCCTAGGATGAAGAAGGACGTAGCTGAGTTTGTTATGAGGTGTCCAGTGTGTCAGCAAGTTAAAGATGAACACCAGAAGCCTGCAGGAACAATGCAACATTTACCCATATCACAGTGGAAGTGGGATCATGTAACCATGGACTTTGTTGTTAGTCTACCTAGAACAAACAAAGGACATGATTCCATTTGGGTAATTGTTGATAGGTTGACTAAGACAGCGCATTTCTTACCTGTCAAAACAACCTATTCTGCTGAAAGGTTATCCCAGTTATATGTTCAAGAGATAGTGCGTTTGCACGGAGTTCCTGTCACTATAGTTTCTGACAGAGGTCCTCAGTTCACAAGTCGTTTTTGGGAACAGCTACATAGAGCACTAGGCACCCAGTTAAGGTTTAGTACAACCTTTCATCCACAGACGGATGGATAGTCAGAAAGGACTATACAGACCTTAGAAGATCTGTTGAGAGCATGTGTTCTCCAGTTCACAGGAAGTTGGGATCTGCACCTAATCTTGATAGAGTTTGCCTATAACAATAGCTATCAACATAGTATTGATATGGCACCTTATGAAGCCTTGTATGGCAGACATTGTAGATCACCCTTATGCTGGTATGAGACTGGTGAACATCAACTGTTAGGTCCTGATCTTGTGCAGCAGACTACGGAAAAGATTAAAGTAATACAACAATAGATTAAGACTGCACAAGATAGGCAAAAATCTTATGCTGACAAGCGTCGTAGACCGTTGGAGTCCAGGTTGGAGACAGAGTATATCTCAAGGTCTCGCCTTGGAAAGCAGTCCTTCGCTTTGGAAGGAAAGGGAAGTTAGCTCCTAGATTTATAGGGCCTTATCCAATCATTGAACGGGTTGGAAAGGTAGCCTATAGACTAGAGTTACCACCAGAATTACAAAAACTACACCCTGTGTTTCACATTTCTATGTTAAGGAAATGTCATCCCGATACCGAGTCAGTTCTACAACCTATGGAAGTAGAATTGAATGAAGATATAACTTATGAGGAAGGACCGGTGTCAATCGTTGATAACAGAATTAAAAAGTTAAAGAAGAAAGATATAAGCTTTATGAAAGTCCTCTGGAACCACCGTGGTGTTGAAGAAGCCAATTGGGAACTAGAGGATGAGAGGAGAAGGAAATACCTTGCTCTTTTCTCCTAATATGTTTTGTTGATTTCGAGGACGAAATCCTTGTAAGGGGTGGATAATTTGTAACATCCCTGACCTGGGTTATAAACTAACCCTAGGTGTTTTGCCTAAATATGTAATTAAACCCTGGTGATTATCTTTTGACATGTAATTAAGTTCCTCAGGAACATATACTTTCAATTTTGTGCTTTTTAAACAAAGTTGTAGTATTATTTTGGTAATGCAGGGGCTTATGTGAAAATTACCCAGTTAAGGGGTTAACTTGCAATTGCACATGTTAAGATGTTCTTTTGATAATGAGACATCATATGAGTGAATATGATGAGACATGATGGATTTCCCAAGCTTGGGCATCTAGATGCAGCTTGTGGAATAATCCTTATGCTTAAAAACCCTAATTTGGAGTAAAATGCAGTTTACCAAATTTGAGGGGTGCAACTTGTAAAATACACCATCTAGAACATCTTTTATGACTATTGTCATCATTTAGAGTAGAAATGGTGAAAGGGACACATCAATGAATAATCAGATGAGAAAAATGACCTTTGTACATAAAATTCACTAAGTTTGAGTAAGGAAACCTTTCATGTATGTACCCTAGTTGAAAGTTGGCTTTATTTACCCCTATATCTTGAGATTTCATGAGCTTTGCATAAGTTTAGATGAGACTAGACGATCCCTTAAATAAGAAAGGACTTGGATGAGAATTTCAAAGTTTTAGAGGTCCTTATGGTGAAAATCAGCCTAATCTATATAAGCACCTTTCTTTCCAAACCAAGCAAACATATTCCCTTCACTTCCTCACTTCTCGTCTTTCTCAACCGAACAAGGCAAATCTCTGGAGCTCAAGGGGACAACCAACCTGTTCTAGGTAAGAGAACACCACCTTCTAGCTTGGATTCATGGAGGAAATCGTATTACAAGGTTGAATTGCTAGTTTTCTTACTTAGGTTCCTTGTTCTAGCCAACCATCCCCATCTTTTTCTTGAAGAATTGACCTTGGCCGACCTGTGGAGCTCAAGACGCCATTAAAGACTTGAAGCTTGGAAGCTTGGAGCTCAAGGAACGACCTTAAAGCGGGTTTTATAACTCTAACCCTTAGCTTTGTTATGCATATCTTTGTTCTTGTTTTCCATGATTAGTTCTTCTTCTACCTCCCTTCTTCCTTGCTCTTTTGCAAGCAAAACGGTGGAGGAACCGACCTGAACAGAGGTTGAGGATGATGGGCGTGGATCCCTATGTCACTTTATGAAACAACCTTGAACCCTTTTGGTCCAAACGGGTGCAACTCATTTAAGGTCATACGGGTTCAACCCGTTTGATCTCAAACTATCATGCAAGATCGTTTGGATCAAAACGACCCCAAGACCATTTCATAGGGTTGACCAAGCATGGACCGTTTGGGTTTTCTGTTCACAATTATGTAGGCTATTGACCCATCAAATTTGAGGGGTTAACTCCAAAGGAATCGTAGGTTGAAGGCCAATCAATTAGGCAATAGAATTGAATTAAGTACTGATTCTCCAAACTAATTAACTTGAACTTTTGGGCAAACGGGTTCCAACCCGCTTGAGTGAGTTGACCAAGCATTGACCGTTTGGGATACCTGTTCATAATGTATTGAATTTCTTTCCTACAAAGAATTATAATCTAATTCCTAACCAATTAAGAGTTGAAGACACTTCAATAATCTAACCCTAATCGGGTGAAAGTTGCTGATTTCAATAAAGATCTTGTTGAGTTTTGGGTTGAAGGACCCAAACGGGTTCCAACCCATTTGGGGGTTCATCCAAACGACCTCACACTCGTTTAATGACACCCCAAGATCGTTTGGAGGTCTAGGGTTAAAGAAATTTGATGGTTTGAGGGTCCAATTACAAGATGTTGATAAATTGATGAAAAGTGCTGATGTTTAATTTAATTAGGGCTCAACCCTTATCAAATCATTTTGGTTTTTGGTCAAACTTTGGGCAAACGGTATCAATATTGTTTGGAGGTCATCCAAACGACCTCAAGACCGTTTGAGCCAAGTTTGGGCCCAATTGAAGGTCAATTGATAGGTTCAACTCTGATTTGAATCATATTGTTGAACATTGATGATTAGTCGATTGGAAATCCTAATTGAGTTAGATTTTAACCCTAATTAGCTTTCAATTGAGGGTCAATTTGGTGTCCAGTTGATTGAGGCTCATCCTAATTGACTCAATTTGTATATGGTTAACATGGCTTGGGCCAATTGAAAGCTTCAACATAAGAAATCCTTTTCAAACATAACCTATGTGTCACCTTTTATGTTCATGCGGTTTGGACCCAAGTAAGTTCACACTCGTTTGAGTCCAAATGGGTTCACACCCATTTCATCTCAATTGGGTTGACACCCATTTCATCTCAAATGGGTTCACACTCGTTTCATCTCAAATGGGTTCACACTCGTTTGATCTCAAACGGGTTCACACTCGTTTGATCTCAAACGGGTTCACACTCGTTTGATCTCAAGTGGGTCCACACCCGTTTAAGATGAAGTGGGTCAACACTCGTTTAAGGTTCAAATGGATTCAAGGTCATTTGAGATTAAACAAGTTCAAGGTCGTTTAAGAATCAAATGGGTTGAAGGTTGAAGGTTAAACCCTAAACCAATTGGAGACCTTCAAGGTTGATTATACTTAATCACTTGAAGGTATAAATGGTTCAATGGTGATCTAATCTAAACCCTAATGGTAACCTAATATGTTAAGAGACTAAGTGGATAATGAATTGACCCATGATGATGGTCAATGGGTAAATTACCAAAATGCCCCTGAAAGGTTCAATTGAGTGATACCTTGTTTTAATCAAACCCTAATCACATAATAGTGATGAGTTGACTGGTGTTAATCAATGAGGACTTAACCCAACCTAATCTAGAGTGGTGTAATCACTATCTACTAGTTAGAGGAGAGAGAAAGTACTAATTATAATGAAAACTCAAGTAAAATACCTTCAATATACATGAATGTGCAAGTTTAGGTATGATCCACTTATGTGAGATCATGGAAACCCTAATTATGATAATTGATGAATCTTAATCTTATCTGAGGTCTTTAATGATGATGTTTCTCATACATGAGGATGTTATGAGATCTTTTCACCATGAGGTGAATAATAAACCCTAATTCTAGGGTGATGACATGTAATGTGAATAGTAAACCCTAATTGATGAAAACCAGGGAAACCTAGCTCTTGTATGAGTAGGGAGATACAACTTCTTTAAAATGAGTTATTTACTGTTATTAGTTGATTTAACCATGCAGGTTCCTTTATGAGAATGATCATATCCAGGTATGGATGATGATACTATATTCATTGAAAGCATGTTGTTAGCTTTATGAATAGTGATATGTCCTGATGCCTTGATTAATAGCATCTTATGAGATTGATAGGCTGTGAGACCCATGAGTACCATCAAGATCATGCTTTAAGAGATGACTTGTGATAAGAATATTGAGAAATGATAATTGATGAGAGTTAGGCTTGTTACATTTAGTATTTTTCCTTCATAGCTGCCATGCTAATGATTAATGTTTGAAAACATGTATGATGATAAAAGAATACTGAAATGTACCTAACTAATCAAGTATAATCATATCATGTAGAGCCCTGATCATAGATCCATCATTGTCAGAGTTCAAATGATGGTGAAACAGGTTTTCCTAAGGGAACTCCTGGATCACATACTTTAGAGTATGTGGGGGAATATGGATGTGTATATCCTTACATCCTAGTGTAGGAGTTGATGTTGATGTATCTTAATCCATCAACCCTTCACTATATGTTTATGCCAGGATGATGTAACACTATTCTTCCAAGGGAATCTTTTATACCGCATTGATGAGAGATAAACATGAAATCTTTCGATGGCGAAGAGAGTGCAGAATGCCACTATGACTCTAATAGAGAAGTACCAGAATACCCTGGTAAGCTATATTAGCAGGGACACTAGATGTCATGCATGTTTATCCTCATTCTGACTGAGGTAGTTGAAGGTCATGAGAATCCGGCTCTTTCGATGACCTAGTATGATACCAATGCGACTTACTAGTGATCGGTTGGAGCATGAGCGGTATACCTCATCTCCGCAGGGCATAATGATGTTTGTAAAACATAATCAACCGCGTAGCATAACTGCTTAGGTTGAACTACGAAGAACATTGATTGATATTACATTGCTTGTTTTTAAATATCCTGTCCAAGTATTAGTATACATGTTCTTCATATTCCTTAAATAAAGATGAGTATTTGTTAGCAAACCTGCTATGAGTAACCTAAATTACCTGCTCATGATATTTCCTTTAATTGCTTTTAAGAAAGTTTCTGGCGGAGAGTTATAACTCTCGCTGGGACAATTATTTAAAATTGTCTCACCCCGTAGATTTCTACCTTTAGGTGAATGTCGAGGTCGAAGGAACCGATCTACAGGTGGACAACAGCAACAACAGCAATTTCAGGAGCAGTAGTGACTCCAGGTGGAAACACTGTGCGGTCTAGTCTTGTAGTCAGAATAGTCTTATGTCATCTCTGTACACTCAGGTCCTAGGAGTTTGTTGATCTGAGAATTTTGAAATCTTGAGATTTTGTATCATGATGTATATAATCACTCGAGAAGTGATTTATCAGAGATGTAAATAGTTCATCCTACTTTTATAAAAGGAGTTTCAGGTTTTTTTAATATCTCGTTTTCGAAAAGTTTTAATTTCTCGTGATTTTCGTATTCCGCTGTTAATCGAATCGCTTCCTCTATGTTTATCTTGTGTTTTGGAGATCAGAGCCCACAATTAGTGGTATCAGAGCTCTAGGTTCGCTGAGTCAACAGAGACATAGGACTTAGAGTGTCAAGTCTATCCTTAGTACTTCTTTCTTATCTAATAGAGTCTTCTGCTCCTCAGGAGAAGAAGATAATTAAGGATGTCTGGACCACTTGAGGAGTATGAGGCCGAGAGTAGTGTTGCTGCGCCTCGAGAAAGTGCAAGGAACCTAGAAATAGAGCAACCTGCACCTGAGCCACCCGTGGAGCCACCCCAGTTTGACCCAGCTGACATGGGAAACCCAGCTGTTCAAACTATGTTCGGGAAGTTTATGACTGCTATGACACACATCACCGACAGGATGCCCATGCCTGCACCTAGGACACCTGCCCAGCATGAAGGATAAGGTATCGGTAAGACGTTCGAGCGATTTTGTCTTGTCGGAGCAACCAAATACTTTGGAATAGCTGATCCTACAGATGCCGATCTATGGTTAACCGAGTTGGAGAAAGCTTTTAGAATCCTCAACATCCCCGAAGGTGAGAAGGTTGTACATGCTGTCTATCTTCTCAAAAGTAGTGCTGGTCACTGGTGGACCATGGAAGAGCAGAAGAGGCCTGGAATAGAGATATCGTGGGAAGACTTTCGTCGGGAATTTGTCTACAGATATTTTCCAAAGACCTTCCTGGATGAGAAGATCTCTCAGTTTGAGAGACTGAGACAGGGTATGATGAACATTAGCGAGTATGAGGCTAAGTTCATGGAGTTGTTGCGATTCTGTCCGCATATGGCTACCACAGATGAAGAAAGGATTAGGAGGTTTGAGAAGGGTTTGAATGCCGACATGACTACTCCCGTGTCTGCACCAGAAAACCGGGAGAGATTCTCTACCTTTGTTGAGTCAGTCCGAAGGATAGAGACATCCGTAGTCGAGAAAAGACAAACCCAAAAGAGATATCCACAGTTCCAGGGATCTTCATCTAGAGACTTTAAGAAGCCTAGATTCTCTGCACCTACACCTCCACCACCCAGATCGAGTTCTCAGACTCAGTGGTCCCCAAGTAGAGGTAGAGGACGAGGTTTACCACTACAAGAGACTCGCAGTTCAGCGTCAATGTTAGTCACTGGACCACCCAGACCACAACAACTGGAAAGAAGCTGCTACAACTGTGGGAAGGTGGGACACTTGATGAAGGACTGCAGGTCTAGGCCTGTCAGTGTGACACATCCTCAGAGGCAGAATCAACAAGGATCACAGAGAAGGCAATCTCAAGGAGCAGCTAGAGGACGTGGGTAATCGTCTCAGGCTGGATCGTCAACACCAACTCAACCTCAGGTGACAGCAAGGTTCTATGCTATGAACCCACTAGAAGCAGTGGTCAATCCACGGGTTGTGGTAGGTCAGATGGAACTTTTATATTCTGATATGTCTAAATCCTGTGTGGTATCTGTTTTGATCGACCCGGGTGCTACACACTCTTTTGTCACTCAAAGAGTGATTCATAACTGCAATATGACAGTTAGACATAGGGCAGATAGCTTGTTGCTTGAAACTTCGTTGAGAGGATCTGCTATTTTGCAATAGGTATGCTCTCCCTGCATCCTCTTCTTTTCTGATCATCGCATTCAAGTGGATCTTATACCACTTGATATGCAAGGATTTGATATAATCCTGGGGATGGATACCTTGGAAAGATATAGAGTTGTCTTGGGTTGTGAATCCAAGCAGGCTGTGTTTGATGATGAGAGCAACACATGGATCTTTCAAGGAGAGAGAAAGATTCTACCCACCTGTCTTGTGACTGCTATGGTTGGTGATAAGCTGTTGAAGCAAGGATGTTATGCATTCTTGGCCCATGTGGTAGATACTACCATGGAGGGTCCTAATCCTGCCGAAGTTCCTATAGTCAGGGAATTTGAAGATGTATTTCCCGAAGAACTCCCAGGTGTGCCACCGCCTCGGGAAATTGATTTTGAAATAAATTTAGTCCCAGATACGAAACCCATAGCCCAGACACCGTATAGGATGGCGCCTGCTGAGATGGCAGAACTCAAGAAATAGCTTCAAGAATTGCTTGAGAAAGGTTTTATTCGACCGAGTACTTCACCTTGGGGTGCTCCGGTTTTGTTTGTTAAAAAGAAAGATGGATCAATGCGATTATGCATCGATTATAGACAATTAAATAAAGTAACAATAAAGAATAAGTACCCTTTGCCAAGAATTGATGAATTGTTTGACCAATTGCGTGGTGCAACCGTCTTCTCGAAGATAGACTTGAGGTCAGGATATCATCAACTTCGTATTAAGGACAGTGACATACCCAAGTCTGCTTTCAGGACAAGGTATGTTCACTATGAGTTCACAGTTATGTCGTTTGGACTAACTAATGCACCGACTGCATTTATGGAACTTATGAATAGAATCTTCCGACCTTTCCTCGATCAGTGTGTTGTTGTCTTCATAGATGACATTCTGATCTATAGTAGAGATGCACAACAACATGAACAACATCTTCGTCAAGCTCTAACCTTGCTAAGAGAACATAAGCTATATGCTAAGTTTAGCAAGTGTGAGTTTTGGTTGCCAGAAGTATCTTTCCTTGGTCTTGTGGTATCTGCCTCAGGTATTCGTGTTGACCCTAAAAAGATAGAATCTGTTCTACAGTGGGAACAACTGAAAACACCGACGAAGATTCGAAGTTTCTTAGGGTTAGCTGGCTACTACCGAAGGTTCATTAAGAACTTCAGTTCTATAGCTTTACCCTTGACTAGGTTAACTCGGAAGGATATTCCTTTTGTCTAAAGTGATAAGTGCCAGCAATCTTTTCAGTTGCTGAAGGAGAGGTTGACAAGTGCACCTGTGCTTGTGCTACCTGAGCAAGGCAAAGGATACATAATTTTCTATGATGCCTCCAAGAATGGACTCGGGTGTGTGTTGATGCAGGATAAACAAGTGATTTCTTTTGTTTCCCGACAGCTTAAGAAACACGAAGAGAATTATCCGACACACGATCTAGAGTTAGCTGCTGTGGTTCATGCCTTAAAAATCTGGAGACATTATCTTTACGGAGAAACCTTCCAGATTTTCACAGATCACAAGAACCTTAAGTATATCTTTTCTCAGCATGAACTTAACATGAGGCAACGTCGCTGGATGGAGTTAATCAAAGACTACGATTGTACAATAGATTACCATCCAGGAAAGGCCAATGTAGTTGCAGATGCCTTGAGTAGGAAATCAACAACATCATCCTCTGATAGGACACAATTAAACTCTTTAGTATGCCCTAGGAGAGATATGCTTATCTCCTTAAGGCAAGACAATGTACAGATGAAGGTGTCATGGATTGCCGGGTTGTTGGCTGAGATGCATATTAAACCCACCCTAAGAGAGCAGATTAAGGAGGCACAACAAGTTGATGTTGCAGTTCAGCAGATCAGATCTGGGTATGGTGATGAGAAGCGAGAAGGTTTTCATGAATCAGATGATCAAGTGGCATGCTATCATGGGAGGATGATAGTACCAGATGTAGATAACCTGAGGAAGTTAGTCCTGGAGGAAGCTCATTCTTCAATGTATGCTATGCATCCAGGAAGCACCAAGATGTATCGAAACTTGAAAGATATGTATTTGTGGCCTGGGATGAAGAAGGACATAGCTGAGTTTGTTCTGAGGTGTCCAGTGTGTCAGCAAGTTAAAGTTGAACACCAGAAGCCTGCAGGAACAATGCAACCTTTACCCATATCACAGTGGAAGTGGGATCATGTAACCATGGACTGTGTTGTTGGTCTACCTAGAACAAACAAAGGACATGATTCCATTTGGGTAATTGTTGATAGGTTGACTAAGACAACGCATTTCTTAACTGTCAAAACAACCTATTCTGCTGAAAGGTTATCCCAGTTATATGTTCAAGAGATAGTGCGTTTGCACGGAGTTCCTGTCACTATAGTTTCTGACAGAGGTCCTCAGTTCACAAGTCGTTTTTGGGAACAGCTACATAGAGCACTAGGCACCCAGTTAAGGTTTAGTACAACCTTTCATCCACAGACGGATGGACAGTCAGAAAGGACTATATAGACCTTAGAAGATCTATTGAGAGCATGTGTTCTCCAGTTCACAGGAAGTTGGGATCTGCACCTAAGCTTGATAGAGTTTGCCTATAACAATAGCTATCAACATAGTATTGATATGGCACCTTATGAAGCCTTGTATGGCAGACGTTGTAGATCACCCTTATGCTGGTATGAGACTGGTGAACATCAACTGTTAGGTCCTGATCTTATGCAACTGACTACGAAAAAGATTAAAGTAATACAACAACAGATTAAGACTGCATAAGATAGGCAAAAATCTTATGCTGACAAGCGTCGTAGACCGTTTGAGTTCCAGGTTGGAGACAGAGTATATCTCAAGGTCTCGCCTTGGAAAGGAGTCCTTCACTTTGGAAGGAAAGGGAAGTTAGCTCCTAGATTTATAGGGCCTTATCCAATCATTGAACGGGTTGGAAAGGTAGCCTATAGACTAGAGTTACCACCAGAATTACAAAAACTACACCCTGTGTTTCACATTTCTATGTTAAGGAAATGTCATCCCGATACCGAGTCAGTTCTACAACCTATGGAAGTAGAATTGAATGAAGATATAACTTATGAGGAAGGACCGGTGTCAATCCTTGATAACAAAATTAAAAAGTTAAAGAAGAAATATATAAGCCTTGTGAAAGTCCTCTGGAACCACCTTGGTGTTGAAGAAGCCACTTGGGAACTAGAGGATGAGATGAGAAGGAAATACCCAGCTCTTTTCTCCTAATACGTTTTGTTGATTTCGAGGACGAAATCCTTGTAAGGGGTGGATAATTTGTAACATCCCTGACCTGGGTTATAAACTAACCCTAGGTGTTTTGCCTAAATATGTAATTAAACCCTGGTGATTATCTTTTGACATGTAATTAAGTTCCTCAGGAACATATACTTTCAATTTTGTCCTTTTTAAACAAAGTTGTAGTATTATTTTGGTAATGCAGGGGCTTATGTGCAAATTACCCAGTTAAGGGGTTAACTTGCAATTGCACATTTTAAGATGTTCTTTTGATAATGAAACATCATATGAGTGAATATGATGAGACATGATGGATTTCCCAAGCTTGGGCATCTAGATGCAACATGTGGAATAATCCTTATGCTTAAAAACCCTAATTTGGAGTAAAATGCAGTTTACCAAATTTGAGGGGTGCAACTTGTAAAATACACCATCTAGAACATCTTTTATGACTATTGTCATCATTTAGAGTAGAAATGGTGAAAGGGACACATCAATGAATAATCAGATGAGAAAAATGACCTTTGTACATAAAATTCACTAAGTTTGAGTAAGGAAACCTTTCATGTATGTACCCTAGTTGAAAGTTGGCTTTATTTACCCCTATATCTTGAGATTTCATGAGCTTTGCATAAGTTTAGATGAGACTGGACGATCCCTTAAATAAGAAAGGACTTGGATGAGAATTTCAATGTTTTAGAGGTCCTTATGGTGAAAATCAGCCTAATCTATATAAGCACCTTTCTTTCCAAACCAAGCAAACGTATTCCCTTCACTTCCTCACTTCTCATCTTTCTCAACCGACCAAGGCAAAGCTCTGGAGCTCAAGGGGATGACCAACCTGTTCTAGGTAAGAGAACACCACCTTCTAGCTTGGATTCATGGAGGAAATCGTATTACAAGGTTGAATTGCTAGTTTTCTTACTTATGTTCCTTGTTCTAGCCGACCATCCCCATATTTTTCTTGAAGAATTGACCTTTTCCGACCTGTGGAGCTCAAGACGCCATTAAAGACTTGAAGCTTGGAAGCTTGGAGCTCAAGGAACGACCTTAAGGCGGGTTTTATAACTCTAACCCTTAGCTTTGTTATGCATATCTTTGTTCTTGTTTTCCATGATTAGTTCTTCTTCTACCTCCCTTCTTCCTTGCTCATTTGCAAGAAAAACGGTGGAGGAACCGACCTGAACAGAGGTTGAGGATGATGGGCGTGGATCCCTATGTCACTTTATGAAACAACCTTGAACCCTTTTGGTCCAAATGGGTGCAACTCGTTTAAGGTCAAACGGGTTCAACCCGTTTGATCTCAAACGATCATGCAAGATCGTTTGGATCAAAATGACCCCAAGACCATTTCATAGGGTTGACCAAGCATGGACCGTTTGGGTTTTCTGTTCATAATTATGTAGGCTATTGACCCACCAAATTTGAGGGGTTAACTCCAAAGGAATCGTAGGTTGAAGGCTAATCAATTAGGCAATAGAATTGAATTAAGTACTGATTCTCCAAACTAATTAACTTGAACTTTTGGGCAAACGGGTTCCAACCCGTTTGAGTGAGTTGACCAAGCATTGACCGTTTGGGATACCTGTTCATAATGTATTGAATTTCTTTCCTACAAAGAATTATAATCTAATTCCTAACCAATTAAGAGTTGAAGACACTTCAATAATCTAACCCTAATCGGGTGAAAGTTGCTGATTTCAATAAAGATCTTGTTGAGTTTAGGGTTGAAGGACCCAAACGGGTTCCAACCCATTTGGGGGTTCATCCAAACGACCTCACACTCATTTAGTGACACCCCAAGATCGTTTGGAGGTCTAGGGTTAAAGAAATTTGATGGCAAGTCTATTGCCGTTCAAGGTGAGTGGACCAGTATTTGGAAGAGACGTCTACCAGAGCGCATCTGTATCTTCCTCTGGCTTCTTCAACACCGTGCTCTCCTCACCAATATGGAGAAGCTATGCAGACACTTGATTTATGACAGTACTTGTCCTCTGTGCAACAACAATCCGGAGACCCTCTTACACTGCTTCAGAGATTGTACGCACGTCCGAGATATTTGGGCTGGCCTCCCAATTCCAGATCAATTTAGCACTCTCGACGAAGATGCCTGGATCAAAGCTATCATCAAACCAACTAAGAACCCCGAGCTCTTTGTTCAACTGTCTGTCGCGTGCTGGCATATATGGCACACTCGTAATGATGAAGTACATAACAACCGCCGTCCTAATGTACAGTCTAGCATTGTATTCATCAAAGAATGAACTGCATCGATCTGTAGAATCCCACACCCAGGAACTCGAAGCAGGCTACAAATCCACCCGGAGTATGTGATGGTCAGCTATTTTGATGCTATCATCTTTGTTGATGCCGCTTTCCATACCGCTTCCCGTAGAGCTGCCATCGGTCTACATGTTGTGGATAGTTCTGGACAGAGTTTCCATGGAGAGGGCGTTCCGTTCCACTCGGTCTCGGTTCTGGAGGCAGAGACACAAGCTCTTCTAGCTGCAGGCAAGCTGTGCAAGGACAGGCAGATCCACAATGCCCTACTGCTATCAGATTTTAAGTAGGCAGTCACACTGCTAAATAAAGAGTCCCCTACCTCGGCTCTTCTCCTACCCCATTGGAGACAATTTCAACATCTTAAGTCCACTCTCAACCAGCTTCTAGTACTATATGTACCTAGGAGACTGAACAGTGTGGCTGATGGCATTGCAAAACACACCATTAATAACTTTGTTCCTTGTTATTTTGCTTCCAATAAGCCTCACTGGCTTGATGTAGACATTAATGTCAATTTAACCCTCATTTGGCCTGCGCTAGAGAGCGGTATGAATTAAATCTCTCTAGTTCTACAAAAAAAAATATGTCTATCTAACCAAGTAGGGTTGAGGCACCTACCGAACCTATAACCTTAGGTGAGGGGAGAATAAGACATTCTCAGTCACCTATTATATTATGGGGAGAATTACAAACATTCCCCTAGGGCGAATATATACATGCCCTCTGTGGGTGGTTGTACATAAGTGCCTCTACTTTACAATTAAATAGTACATATAACTACATGCTAGCAAAAGAGTTATGGCAAGATTAAGTAAAGGATTGATATAACATGGAAGTGGGGTATAAAACCCAAGCAAGATAATACTACAACTGATTTTGAGGCATAAATAAGTTAGGTTTCAAGAATAATAGATTAGGTCAGATTAAGCCTCATTAAGGAACCTGGGGAAGGGTATAATAAATTTCCCAACTGAAGGGGTAGATGCACATACCTCGACCCTCCAAACCCTAGAACTCACTTTCAGATCCCTAGTCAAGATTAGAGTTCACTTTCCCCTATTACATAATCATATACATGCATTAATGATAAGTACATTCATTAGAAGGTCAAACCCTACAATTACTAACTTTTTGCACAAACCTTCAAATCAGACTCTAAAAATATCACCATTATCTTAGTTAGGGTTTTTTTGATCAAACATATAATATTATGTATTTTGAAAATATGGACTTTTCAGGTGATTTTTAGTTAATTAAATTATTCTAAAAATATTTTTTTACAAACATCAGAATCAAACCTAAAAAATATTTGTAATGGACAGATCTCATTCTCCTAATTTCAAAACACTACTTATTTTTAATTTTTGACCACTGGATGATTTTATATGAATTATTTGATATCGGCCAATCCAAACTTGCCACGTAGGCAAAGCACACACACAAAGCGAGTGGAAGAGAGACGGACGGTGGGGCCCGCACGCCTTAGTGCTCTCACTATCAGCCGAGGGGCCTCCAGTCAACCCGTAGTCAAACACGGGCCAAAACAAAGCAAATGACCTAAACACCCTACTTGTGAACAGAAGTGCACGAAGAGAAGATGGAGGGCAAATATGTAAAAGAGAATGGGGCTTTCTTCCCAAAGGAACCCGACACGATGACCAACGAGCATCTTCTGCTGCTTGCTTGCTATTTTGGGAAAAAATGGAATACACAACCAAAACTCATGTTTAAGCATGCAAAAGAAAGAGGAGAGCGACATGAATCTAGTGGTACCTTGTAATTGAACAGAGATGAAGAAAGCAGACTGAGAGGGGTGCCACAAGCTATATGTCTTCGACGGTGGGTCAAGGGTCCAGATGACAACAAAATGCCAAATCGAAAGTATGGTTAAGTTGCTAAGGTGACATCGGACCTATGGGTATGGATATTTATATACAAGGAGGCATAGGCTAGGGTTTAGCTAGGTGGGGTGAGAGAGGAGTCCCGCTAGATTTAGGGGTTTATCGAATTTTTGTCAAAACACAAAAAACTTGGTATAAAGCTGAGCGGAATCTTGCGAGGAGTCCAACGAACCCAAAATTTCGTGATTTCATCGAGTATATCTTGAGATATTTGGATTTGAGTTTTCAAAAAGTAACCAACCTGTTTCCTAATCGATTCAAGGAAGAAGACGGCCAGTAGTTGTCTGATCTGTGGACGTGGGTCCACTGATAGATCCTGGCCATCCGATAGAGGCCCAGACCAATGAAATTCTATTCCTAACCAAATTGATATATTACTTTAAATGTTTTTCTCTCTCCTCATTTGGAGGCCCAAACGATATCCAAAATTAACTAAAATTTATATTCTGACTAATTTTGATGCGTAGAATCCAAATATGGAATAAATTTTGCCTTTTAGGAAATTTTAATAGGTTAAATAATTAAAATGTCATTTTCTCTTTCCTCCTTCAAAAGAGGTGATAATATTCCTTAAAATTTGTGAAACTTCACCCATAAGTCTCCATAAACGACTTGGATAAAATTTTGTCATAAATTTCACAAGTTCAGACTTTTTTAATTTAATAAATAGAATATTCTACACACTTTATCTCTCCTATTTTTACTCATTACTCAAACATTATCCAAATTAGTTGCAAATTTTCCCAAAGGCTTATTTTTATGTGTAGATTACAAATTTGGAGTTAGTTTTCTAATTTGAGGGCATGACGTATTTTATTTCACCTTATTGGCCTATTTTCTATTTTCTTTTGATAAGGACATTAATATATACATTTATCTTCCAAATTAAATGATACATGGCCCTTAAGTTACTTTTAAGTAAATAAAATGAATTTGAGTGTCAAATTATCCTTGTGGTTTTTTTATGATTTTTGGCGCAATATATTCCCCATTATCTTCTTTTATCCATTAAATCCCATATTACCTCCAATTATTGCATTTATCATCTCCTTTATATGCTTCTTTTTCCTATTCTAAAAAGTACTAGAAAGTTCTAGGACAAAATATCTTACTATTTTTATTACTTAGTGTACAATTTACACTTCATGCCCATTTTTTAAAACCCAACTGAGGTATTTGTACATACAACCCTATATTAAGAATATATGGGAAACATTTTTTTATATATATGGGAAACATTTATCCAATAACCATCATAATTCCACTAAATCAATTCCAAAGACATATGTGACAAAAATGAAGGAAAAATCTTATAGAAAAGAGTACAAAGAGATACATAGTGGATTTCAGTATGTTACAACACTCCACCCCTTAAAAAGGATTTTGTCCCTGAAATCTCATACAAAGAGGGAAGGGTGAGTACGTAACATTTTGTCTTTCAACTCCGAAGTGGTAAGGACATTAATATATACATTTATCTTCCAAATTAAATGATACTTGGCCCTTAACTTACTTTTAAGTCAAGAAAATGAATATGAGTGTCAAATTATCCTTGTGGGTTTATGTTTATGATTTTTGGTGCAATATATTTGATAACCTCCCATTTTGTGATGTTATCTTACTAGTTTTTTCTCAGTTTTCCATACTATTTCTTAGATAAATTAGATAGAATCTTTAACTTTCCACTTTATTGTAAATATACCATTAGACTACTTGCCTCCTTTCTCTTCTTACAAAAAAGTATAAAAAAATTTATAAAAGCTCCAAATGGTCCCAAGACCGAATGGAGACCAAACGGTCCCAAGACCGAATAAGGTCAAACTGTCTCGAGACCATTTGAAGCCAAACGGTCCCGAGACTGTATGGAGATCAGACGTTCCCAAGACCGAATGGAGATCAGATGGTCCCAAGACCGAATGAAGTCAAACGGTCCCAAGACCGAATAAAGCCAAACAGTCCCAAGATCGTACGAAACCAAATGATCCCGAGACCGTATGAAGCCAAACGGTCCCAAGACCGAATGGAGATCAACCAGTCCTGAGACCGTATGGAGCCGCACGGTCCCAAGACTGTGTAAAGGCAAATGGTCTCCAAACCGGGAGAGTCCAAACAGTCTCCAGCGATACAAAGGCAATCAGGCTCTAAATCGTGAGGACTCAAATGGTTTCCAAACTGAGAGAGTCCAAACAGTTTTCAGACCGGGAGAGTCCAAACGGTTTTCAGACCGGGAGAGTCCAAACAATTTTCAAACTGGGAGATAGTCCAAACGGTCTACAAGACCATTTGGACCCAAATCACCCAAACCATTTGAGATCCACTCAAGCCTATAAATAAGACCTAAAGGGTCCTCACAAATCATCAAGTCTTAGATGCCCAAAGGCTGCCTCCACTATTCCAGAGCCAATCCATCCTTCATCCACTGCCCCGAGGCTGCCGGTCTGAGATCCATACTCCATCACCAAGTTGCTTTCTCTCTCATCAACAAAGAAGGTGGGAAGAGGAGGATCCATCATCAAGCAAGCTACAAAGTGTGAATATCACTGCTCTCTCCTCCAAGGGGTTGACTTTCTTCCCTCCTTCGTGGAGATGACATTCTTTCTTTCTCTTCTCACCTCCTTCTTTGTTCCTGCTATGAGGGAGTAGTCCCATACACTAGGGTGCGGGGATTAGCCCCACTACCCATGTTTTAATTTCATGCAATGTAATCCATGAGTTTGCAATAGAGATCTACTTTCTTTTAAGTTCAACATCAATCATTTAATGAATACTTGTTGCTTGATCATCAACTTGTGTTACTTATTATCTACTAGTATGAATTGTCTACGTTTGTACTTTTAGATTTGAATATTGATTGAATGTTAGTTCTTGATGTATGTAGTCACCATACTTCTATTTCGGTATCTAGGAGTGCTTTCAAGGAGTGGAGTAAACTCACTTCCATCATTGTACTTTCAAACTATGAAATGGAATCAGTTGACGTATGAAGGTACAACCTTGATAAGTCGAGGAACACACTTTGCGAAGGGAATGATGTAAAGTAGGTGACCATTTGTTCGGGGATGGCTAGCATTGCAACATTCCCACACTTCTCGTAGTTAGTTCTCCGAAAGGAAACTAAGTCTACAAAGATACTAACTGTTTAGAATCTTATTGCAGGCCATGTTTTTATGTATCATGTTTTGATCCATGTGTAGTGGTGGTGAAACCCGATCACATCCTATAAGTTTCTTAACATTGTCTAGAACCTTAAATTTACTTTATTACCTTTACTTTACTTGCACTTAGTTTAATCAACCAAATAAACTTTTGATCTAAATATCAACTGTTAAGTAGTTAAGTAAAATTCTAACATTTTCCATCTTGTTAATCTTTGACAAGACCTTTGTCCTGTGGATTCGACCCTTAACTATACTACGATAAGACTTCCACGTATCCTAGCATACGTGGGTGGAGTTCTTATTCTATCATAAGCAAGGCTAAACCTAAAGACTTACTATCTTTAAGATTTTTAGTGGTACACGTAATTCCATGTGAGTGGAGGTTCCATCAAAAATTGGTGCCGTTGCCGGGGACAACGGAACATTTTTAATTTTACTTGATAACTTTCTAGTTGATTAGGATTTTACACTTTACTTTGATAGCTATCTCATATCTTCTTGACTTCATCATTTCTCTCTATCGTCTAAAGTGTGATTTTTCTTCTACTCAGGTAGAAAATGTGTATGCAACCTTCGCATAACATCAAATTCTCCCCTGAACTGGAGTTTGACTCTGAGGTAGAACAAAGCTTCCACAGACGCATCTGACTTAACTGCCAACGAGCCAGACAAATGGCTGAAGAACAACACCAACTGATGGAAAGGGTCAATGCAGCCATAGCAGCTCAACGAGCACAACTCATCGCAGATACACGTGCTCAAGTTCAAGTAAAAATTCGAGCTGAAGAACAAGCCCGCATGCGAGCTGAAAATGAAGAAGCCACCAAAGCTGCCCAGTTGGTACTAAGAAATAAACAACTCTGGGACTATGCCGTGCCAAAGAACTATGAAGACAATAATCCTGTTTGACCACCGATTATCAATGCACCTAACTTTGAGATCCGAATACAATGAATCCAGATCATGTAGGGCATCTCATTCTCTGGAGCATCTGGAGATGACTGCATGGATCACTTGAAGAGATTTAATTCGCTTTGCCGACTTGTACCACAAGCCGGAGTTGCTTTTGATGCAATAATGCTACACCTTTTTCACTTTACTTTGTCTGGAAGAGATTTGAGCTAGTATATCCCTAGATAGAGAGCCAATCATCACCACTTGGGCTCCGTTGGAAGAAAAGTTCCTAGAAAAGTTTTCCCTCCTTCACTGACCTACGAGATTAGGGGGCAGATTAACCATTTCGCCCAACTACTTGGAGAATCTCTTATAGAATCATGGGAAAGATTCAAGGAACTTCTAAGAAAGTGCCCTCACCACAGAATCTTCCAAAACCAATTAATAGAGACATTCTATAGGGGAGTGAGTGATGATATCAAGAAATTTTTGGACTCCTCATTTGGAGGAAATTTCATGAGAAAGAAATACGAGGACGCTTAGAAAATAGTTACTCCTGGGGCCGAGAACCAATCTAATTGGGGAAGGTCATCCACCGGGGGAGTCCTCAAGGTTTATAAAGCTGACGAGTCAATGGAGATGAAAGCTATTGCCAAAGCCCTGAAAACTATAGCTCACAAACAACAGGCACTCGAAACCTCATTCGGAGAATATGATAAGAAGAAAAGTTCCCCAATCCAACAAGTTAAGGTAGCCACCGAGACCTGTGAGGCCTATCATGCATCTGGTCATCCTACATTGTCATGTGGTCTCTTATACAATGTAATGATGGATATGCAACCACCGCAACCATAGTATGAGCCGATCATTGAACATCCCGAGGATCAGATGCCAGAACAAGTCAATTCCATCCATTCCATACCCGGTCAAGTATATTACAACCCGAACAGACCAAGAAACCATCCCGAGTTTCAATACAAAAATCCTACCAGGACTGCCAATCCACAATATCAAACATAAGGTGGAACTTCCAACAGACTACCACCTGGATTTCAAAGCAACTATAACAAAAATCAATGGAATTTTAGAAACAATTTTCAAAGATATAACTACCTAAGAAATCCATCCGCATATTATCAATATACTCATCCTCCTATGCACCTGCAGTTGCAACAACCTCAGTTGCAACAGCCGCAACAATCTCAGTTGCCAGTACCGTAGTAACAATAACCTCAAGGGCAACAACAACTCACTCAGTTTCAACAGAAGAATGCCCCAACTCAGCAGATAGATGAAATGTCTTTGATCAGGCAGATGCGATAATCACAACAAACCATGCTTGCCAATCAGCAGGCTCAACAGAAGGCTGTGGAAGCACAACTAGCACAAATAGCAGCCCAGCTGAAACCACCAGCAGGTACTTTCGCGGGTCAACCGGAGACAAATCCAAGACACAATTAGAACAGGCCAGAGTAATTGAACTCTGTTACTATGAGTTCTGGTCATGTCCTCCCCGAAGCCACAAGAATCATTCATGATGATGATGATTATATAACTGTGCTTGCCCCAATCGGAAGCTTAAATCAAGAAGCTGAGAAACCTGTAGAAACTAAAAAGGGAAAGGAAAAGGAATCAGATTCAAAATAACCTGAAGTCTAGCTTTATAAACCTAGGATACCATATCTAGGTAGATTGAGAGAAACTAAAATGGACACCAGATTCCAAAAGTTCAAAGAGGCAATGAAGAAACTTTATATCGATATTCCGCTCCTTGATGCCCTCTTTGAAGTACCAGCCTGGGATAAATATTTGAAGACCTTGCTATCGAGAAAATATATGACGAAGAGAAAGAAACGGTTAAACTAGCCCAAACTAGATATTATTTTGAACAAAATGCCGAAGAAAAAGAAGGACCCTACCTCTTTCGGCATTCAATGCTCTATCAAAAATGCTTCTACTAAAAAGGGACTAGCTGACTTAGGAGCTAGTATATCCATTATGCCCTACTCCATGTGCAAAAGATTGGGTTTTACGGATTTGTTACCCACCACAATGATGATCCAATTAGCTGATTCCAACATTACCGCACCCTTGGGGATTATCGAAGATATCCCAGTTAGAATCGGGAAAAACTCTTATGTCCCATGTGACTTTTTCATTATGGATGTAAAGGAAGACTTGAGATATCCGATAATATTTGGTAGACCCTTCCTTGCCACAGCCAGAGCGCTTATCAATGTTGAAGCTGACGACACTATTATCTTAAGGTTGGGAAAGGAAGCCATTCAGTTTAGAGTCCTCAACAGCATTAAGAAGTTTTTCTTCTCGATGCAATATACCAAATGTCTCAATTGGAAATATCTGAACCGTCTGATGATTTGGAAAATGCTTTGACAAATCCAAAAGTTGAATTTTCAGCTAACAAACTGGTACAACAATGTCTACAACACTTAGAAAAAGCTGAAGAAGATTCAACAGCCACATTCAAGGAACTGAAATCTGTCACCATGTTAGAGACAACAGAAGTACCCAAAGCCCCAGAAATGAAAGCTCTACCATCATGACTCAAACATACATTCCTGGATGAGGAAAAATTATGTCCAGTAATCATCAGTTCCACTCTGATAGACGATTAGGAAGAAAGGCTTCTCACCGAGTTAAAAAAGCATAAGAAAGCAATGGGGGTACAAGATGACTGACTTAACAGGTATTAATAAAGCTCTATGCATGCATAGACTACCAATGGTAGAAGAGTTCAAACCTTCGAGGGAGCACCAGAGAAAACTGAACCCACATCTAAAAGAGGTAGTTCGCCTCGAGGTTCTTAAACTTTTGAAAGCTGGTATTATCTACCCAATTTTTGACTCTCAGTGGGTTGGCCCAGTTCAAGTGGTCCCTAAAAAAGGGGGGACCACTGTTGTTCTAAATGATAAAAATGAACTAGTGCCTACAAGGACTGTCACTGGTTGGAGAATGTGCATAGACTATAGAAAACTAAATAAAGCAACCAGGAAGGACCATTTTCCCTTACCCTTCCTTGATGAAGTCCTTGAGAGGTTAGCCCACCAATTTTTTTTCTTCTATCTTGACGGATATTCAGGGTTTTACCAAATTCCAAATCCACCCTGAAGACCAAGAAAAGACGACATTTACTTGTCCTTTTAGAACATACACCTTTCCAAAGGTAATGCACCCACTAGCTTCCAAAGGTGTATGACAACAATCTTCACAGGGTTAACTGAATCCATTATGGAAGTGTTCATGGATGACTTTTCAGTTTATAGGGACTCCTTTGACAATTGTGTGCTCAACCTCGGTAAAGTCTTGCAAAGATGTGAGGAAACCAACCTTATTCTTAACTGGGAAAAATGTCATTTCATGGTGATAGAAGATGTGGTCCTCAGCCATCGTATAAGTGAAAGAGGAATCGAGGTGGATAAAGCAAAGATAGAAGTCATCTCAGAACTGACACCACCTAAAGACGTCAGAGGAGTGTGAGGATTCCTAGGACACGTTGGATTCTACTGAAGATTTATAAAAGATTTTTCAAAAATAGCAAAGCCAATGACACACTTACTGACTAAAGAAGCAGAGTTCAAATTCGATCAAGAATGTCTACTGAGCTTCATGACTTTGAAAAATGCCTTAGTCTCTGCTCCCATACCAAGGGCCCCTGACTGGTCACAACCATTTGAAATTATGTGTGACGCCAGTGATTATGCCATAGGGGCATTGCTTGGACAAAGAATAGACAAAAAACCGTATGTGATATACTATGCGTAAAAAATGCTTGATGAAGCCCAGAAGAACTATACAACCACAGAAAAGGAGTTCCTGGCTGTCATCTATGCTTTTGAGAAATTCTATTCGTATCTTATAGGATCAAAAGTCGTAGTATACATAGATCACTCTGCAATAAGATATCTGATCCAAAAGCAAGATGCAAAACCCAGACTCATTCGCTGGGTACTGATGCTTCAGGAATTCGATTTGGAAATAAAAGATAAAAGAGAGTAGAAAACGTCATCACTGATCATTTAAGCCGCATCGAGGTTGAAGATGATGATAAATTACCCATATGGGATTCCCTTCCCAATGATCAATTAATGAAAGTTACCCTTGGGTTTCCCTGGTATGCCGGTATTGTAAACTATTTGGCTATGGGAATTATCCATACTTATGCCTCTTACCATGAAAAAAAGAAATTCCTCCATGATGTCAAACAATACTTTTGGGATGAACCCTATCTTTTCCGTTTATGTGCAGACAGACTTTTTCACCGCTGCATTCCTGATGAAGAGATTGTCCCAGTTTTAGAACATTGTCATTCTGGCCCTACTGGGGGGGCATATGAGTTCCAAGAAAACTGCACTAAAAGTTCTACAATCGGGATTCTACTGGAAAACCATCATGAAAGACGCACATGATTATGTACGCTCATGCGTAAAATGTCAACTCTCTGGAGGTATATCAAAAAGAAATGAAATGCCACTAAACATGTGGTTGGAAATTGAACTATTTAACGTATGGGGAGCGGATTATATGGGTCCATTTCCCTCATCTCATGGATTTTCTTACATCTTGGTTTCTGTAGACTACATTTCAAAATGGGTGGAAGCCATACCAACTGTGTCTTGTGATTCCAAACCAGTCATCAAGATGTTTAAAGATATAATTTTCACTAGATTCAGAGTTCCAAGAACAATCATATCCGATGGATGATCTCATTTCTTGGAATGAAGTTTTGAGGCCCTATTAAGAAAATATGGAGTCAATCACGAAGTGGCAACACCCTATCATCCACAAACGTGTGGTCAAGTTGAAGTTTCAAATAGACAACTAAAAGCCATCCTGGAAAAGACTGTCAATAGACACCACACAGATTGGTCAACCAAGCTTTCTGATGCTCTATGGGCATACCACACAACTTACAAAACACCAATTGGAACAATGCCGTTTTGATTGGTGTATGGAAAGTCGTGTCATCTCCCAGTTGAATTAGAACATAAAGCTTGGTGAGCTATCAAACAACTAAACTTTGATCTCAAGGGTGCTGGTGAATATAGACAACTTTAACTACAACAGCTGGAAGAATTGAGAATGACAGCATACCAGAGTGCCAGAATCTATAAAGAACAAACTAAGATGTGGCATGATGGCCACCTAAAAAGAAAGGATATAATTTTCGGAGATAAGGTCCTCCTCTTCAATTCCATACTTAAGATGTTTCCTAGAAAACTACGCACAAAATGGTCGGGGCCATTCACAATCAAACATATCTACCCGACATGAGCTGTCATTATCCTTGATGATAATGGAGGAGAACAGATCATCAATGGCCACAGATTGAAGAAATACTATACACCAACAGACAAATACCAAGACAAACTATTGAGATAAGAGATCCCACAACATCACCATAACCAAATCAGAACTTTGTCGAGCCAACGACGTAAAACTAAGGCGCTACTTGGGAGGCAACCCAAGACCTGAGTATCACTATTTTATTTCTATTTTTCTTAGTTTTGTTAATTTTCTAATCTTTTAATTATTTACTTTAGACTTATAATATTTAAACTAAAAATATAAAAATTCACTTAAATAACCAAAACAAAAATAAAAACATAAAAATCAAAAACCAATATAATCTTTTCCTAACGGTTTTGACACCGTTTGGTCCTCTTAGTCTCAAAACTGTTTGAACTCAAACGGTCTTGAAACCGTTTGGAACCCAAACAGTCTCCAAACTGTTTGGACCCCAAACAGTCTCCAAACCGTTTGGACCCAAATGGTCTCAGAACCGTTTGCCTTTGTGAATTTGTAACGTCACCCCCAAATCCTATAAATATAACCCCACCCCTCCCTTTTTCCTCTTCAAAAATCTCAAAATCTCTAAACTCTCACGCGAGCACTATTTCATCCACTTCGTTTCTCACTCCCACGCAACTTGTGACGCCTGCTCACTCTGCCACCATCACCGGCGACACCGCTGTCTTCCCCATGCGTATTCATGGAGTTTTTCATCGTCACATGTTCTGCTCTGTTGCCATCAGCGTCGCCGTCACACAGCAAGGTAGACCAATAGTTCGACACCATCGTCGCTGGCATCTTCTCCGTCACCACACCACGCTTCACATCCACCTTGTTTTCACCGTCTTCGACACCTGCATCACCGACGCGGTTCTCGTTAGCCGCCGACGTGCGCGTCGTCACCGTCGTCCTCCGCTTCCACTACATTTTCAATCGCCAACCGCCCTCCCAGATGCTTCGCCTTCCTCATGGTTTTGCCTCAAATGGTCCTAAAACCATTTGAGCTCAGGACTGTTTGGACTCAAACAGTCCTAAAACCGTTTGATACCAAACGGTCCTGAAATTGTTTGAGCTTGGGACCGTTTGGACCCAAATGGTCCTAAAACTATTTGGTGCCAAATGGTCCTGAAACCGTTTGAGCTCGGGACCGTTTGGACCCAAACGGTCCTAAAACTGTTTTGATCCAAACGGTCTTCAAAAATGTTTAAATCCAAAAGATCGAAAATAAATAAATAAATAAATAAAACCGTTTGGCGCCAAACGGTCTCGAAACCGTTTGGACCCAAAACGGTTTTCACCTTCACAGTTTTATTAAACAAAGCAAACAGTTTTGCAAGACTGTTTGAATCCAAACGGTCTCAAAACTATTTGGATCCAAATGATCTTACCAATTGTTTGGTTCCATCAAAAATTAAAAACAATAACATTTACATAATTCTACTTTTTCTTTTAATAAATCCAATATCTTGACTTCATGATTTCTTGTTAATTTTCAGAATGACTTCACCAGCACAGGAGTTCACCAACTTGACTACAGAGCAGTTGATAGCATGCATGACTAAGCTCCAGCACATCCTCGACTTGTGCGACAAGACCAGAAAAGCTCCAGCTAACTTGCCCAAGGTCATCCATGACCTTGAGCAAATTGATAAATACTTATCTGAGGGTCTTGAGAAGGAAGTCGAAGAGATCTCCTCTTTTGATGAAGGTTCAGAATACGAACCACATTCTGAAGAAGAAACCCCTACCATGAAGTCCAAGAGGAAGAGGAAAGCCCAGGAAGTCACCACAACACAACCAACAAAGAAACGGGTAAGAAAATAGGTCCATCCCGCCACTACAAGGGAACAAACCCTGGCGGGATACATTCCATCAACTACTACCACCACCGCCACTACCACTCCCGCTACCACCACTGCTCCTATTTTCTCCACCATCACCACTACAACACCACCACCAGCAAACCTATTCATCCACACCCTCCCATCCATCGACAAAACATTGAAGCCAACAAAGTACGTCAGTTCCAGCGTATTGAAGAAGATGGGGATTTATGATAGAATCCTCACCTTGCTCGATAACGCCAACCTTGCAAAACTCTATTTTGTCACAGAGAATTCTTATGTTGAGCTAACAAATGAAATTTTCACCTTTCTCAACAAAGAAGCAGTGGACATAATGGACAGATCAAGGGACGGCAGTGACCGTAGGCTGGTCACCAAACTCTTTAGCAATAGGGTTGTATTAATAGAAAACCTACTCAACGAAATCTTTATAGACAACAAGGAGCAGCTGGAGAAAGAAAAATCTATAGGCATTGAAAGCTCCCAGTTCAACAAGCATATCTTATGGAAATCCCTGACAGGGATCCCAACCTATGAGGCAAAGACTTGGAAGGCCTCAAATATTCATTCTGGGTTGGTGCACACACTACACAAAATCCTCACAGGCGCACTCTTCCCTAGGACAAAGGGCGGAAATGTTAGCATTTATGATCTTTTCATCCTCTGGTCCGTCCTTAATGGGCTGCTGGTCAACATAGGATGACAATTGATACACAAGAACACTGCTTACATCCTCGGGAAAGAAATATGCATTGGAGGACACATAACCTCGATTCTAAAATATCTCAAGATGCACAGACTACTGCCCAGATGCACGACGATCAAGGGCGACATCCTTACTAATGAGAAAACTTTAAAGAACTCCTACATCATTAAGGAAAAGGATGCTAAGCTACACTACATCTTCTGTCCCACAGTAAAATCCTCAAGGACTCTGCTGCCGCTTTCGGAGCTTGCAAATTACGACAAGGATAAGCTTTTCTTCACCGAAGAGGAGCTTACCAATCTCTTAGCCTCAGTCAAAGTACAAGAAAAGAAAGTAAAGGCGGGACAGACAAAGCTTATTATTACTGCCCCGACAGTTAAAATAACAAAAATCTTGGTGAAATGACCATCCAAAGGGTGTTTGCAAACACAACAGCTGTTGGGGATGCCAACATCCAAGATAAACCCAACAGCAGAACCCCCCCTCCCCGAAGAAAATATCACCACCTCATCAGTAGACTCCTTCATCATGAGTCTAAATGTTGAGCTTACCTCCACCACCACCCCCACCACGCTACCATCCTCCACCATCCCACCATCTACCACTCTCCCACCATTCTCCACAATAATTCCACCAACAAATCCCTTCCCCACATCCACACCTCCACCCGCATCCTCCGCCTCAATCCTTTTCTCATCGGGAATCCCATTCACATCAACGCCCGACCTCACCTTCACCTCGTTCGCCTCCACCCCCACTGCTTTTCCATCGACATTTAAAGATCCACCCTTCTCTCCCGGAATGTCGCCACCCTTCACATCCGCCACCACCCCGACACTGCTGGTGACTCCATCTACAGTCACCACGCAGTTCGCGGGACCATCATTAGTGTCTCTTTTGCAAGGCACTACCACCCTTCCACCCCGACCCCATCCATCCCACCCATCCCTCTCTGGGGTCCCTTTTACAAATGTCCGTGAGGAATTCAGACGTTAGTTTGACACCATCCAAAACCTCCTCACCAACCCTTCTAACATAATGCAATCTATTTTTTCTTGTGTGCATGGTCTTACTAAACAGGTCGCCAAGATCGACGAGCAAAACTGTGCCTTACCATGCATCCTCTCAAGCATCAACCAACGATAGGAAGCAGCAGCCACGCAAGTCAAACACATCGACGACCGCCTACAACAATTGCCACAGTTGGTGCTTGAGGTGAAAAGCCAGCCAGCAGTGTTAGCTCAACAAGTTGATAGGATCTCTACGCAGACTCAACCTCTGCCAGAGACCCTTCACGAGCTTAAGCAGCAGCAAACTACTTTCAACACATGTTTGGACGACATCACTCACACCCTTACACAACTCAATAGCCGCCAAGAGGAGTCGTCAAATAATGAAATCAATCAACTACGAGCCCAAGTCACAAACCTTTCTGCACAACTCCTCTCTACTGAGGCACACTACTCTAATCTCAAGGAAACCCACGATGCACTGTTTGAGACACACGAGTATGTGCAAGTGGTGCTTGATGAATTACAAGCACTTCACCGGTAGTGCAAAAAGACAACACCAAAGAAGATCACTGATAAGGCGGCAGACGATAACGAAGAAGATGAAGAAGATGTAGAAGAAGATGATCCCAACTCCTCCGCAGATTCCAACGATGATACCTCCTCCTCAGACGATAAACCTGATGACCCTGGACATGCTGGGGAGGGAACCAACCGAGGAGCAGAACCATCAAAGAAGGCAGACGGCAAAGACCACCAAGATGGTGGACAAGATCCCAAATCCCCCGATCACAATGACAATGTTAACATGTCATATGAGGATCAATTCCTTGACTATTCTACTATGGGATCTCTGGGGGAAGCTACCAAAGAAGCGACTTTTGCTAAGCTCCAACAATGTATCCTAGGAACCAACATTAGTCCACCAACATCAACAGCTCATCATTTCTTCACACCAGAACAATAAGTGCCTTTACCCACAAAACAGGAAGAGTCATACAGAGTGAGTTTAGATACTAATGACGGACTTGACTCTGAATCTGATTCATAAAAAGATGAAGATCTGCAATAGTATATGGACGACCTAGAGCAGACTTCTCTTCCACCTCCACAAGAGCTTCCCCCGCCACCACCTCTACCTAAGAAGATGAACGACCTCAACATGGAGGCCATCTCTACCCTAGATGTCTAGGATATCTTCATCCTGAACACTATCATAGATGATGCCAAAGAAGGGGGGGACATCCTCTATACAAATACAAAGACTTTGCGCAAGATGACATGTGAAGATTTCCGCATCATCCTTCGACCCCAATCAACGGTGAAGATGGCAATCTTCCGTGTCCTCCTTGCCAATGCTATAGAAGTACACAGAAGCTCAAAAAGGCCGCAACCAGTATTTGATGCTTCACCTACCTTGGCTCTAAGTCTACTGTACAAGGAATTACACAACAAGACTATCGAGCGGCTGCGTCAGGGGATCACACAGAAGGTACGATATATCATGATACCTTTCCAAGTTTCCGACCACTGGCTACTCATGATCGTTGACACCAAGGCTCACGACGCCAAGGTGTACAATTTCTGTGCCAGGGAGCTTCAAGCCGGAATCATCAATTTTGTTGGTCTAGGAACCAGGGAGGCAAGATGCATCCCCTTCTGGCTTCTAAAATTAATTTGGGCTGCATGCCCATCCCTCCAAAATGGTTGGAACCAATCTTGGTTCCAAATCATAAACCCACAAGTCCAAACACAAGAAGGATCTGGGGATTGTTCTTTCTGCACTATACGCCACATACAAGCACTTAATCAACAAATCCCTTTCACTGAGTTGGCCACAGAGGATTTTCATTCTCTATGAGGGAGTTACACCATGGAGCTAATATGTAACAGAAGCTTCTTCAAGGACCCAACTATGACACCAGATGACATCCCTCGCTACCTCTACCCGGCCATCCAATGTCCACAAAAACAGCCATTCCGGCAAACATTACATGAGTTGGAGAAACAACAAACCGCCACGGTCCTCGAAAAAAGACAATGAAATCCTTACACTTTCGATATGGCGGAAGACAAAGGGGTATCGAAATGACAACCAGAGCTATCCTCAACTGAACATCTAAGGATATGGTTCCACTATCTTCCATTGAAACAACATTTCCCAATTTTGACCTTACAGTTTGTAAGAGTCTTTCCGACAATGAACTGTGGCTCATCATGTCTAGGCAATATGCCGAGAAAGATGATCTTGTTTTTCTAGCCGAAGATATTTTGGTTATGGCAGATACACTCCGTGAAACTGTACAATTCAAAGGGTCTCTATCCGTGAGTTTGATGACTTCCCATCAATATCTCCTCAGACAAAACCATCCTACGGTTTATATGGCATCAACATATATGAAGGATGATCTCCTAAAGCTAAATAACTTCGGAACCACAGAGGCACTCATCTCTTGCCTCCAACATACGACTCTGAAGTTCATTATGCTTCCTTTCCTTCACTCAGAGAAGTGGATGCTACTGGCAACAAACCTTCACGACGGAACAACTATCATCTACAATAGTTCCGATAGCCAGTTTGATGCAAACCAGAGGCAGTATTCTATGACAGCTAACACACCCACGGAGGAGGTGGCGAAGGAGTGTGCTGACAAGCTACACGATCTTTTAAGCAAGCACACAAGGGCGTATGATAAAGAACACTTTCATCGCCCATCCTTCAGCTACATATGTCCCCAGTAACTCCGAGAGTCAAACGAATGTGGTTTCCATGTCCTCTACTGGATGTACACCATCGCTGTTCTAGGAAGACCAGTAGATGACATGAAAAACGTGGATTACCACGCTCTATGTGGAAAGTTCATAGCTAATCTTTTCCGAACGTATGGAGCTAACAAAGGACTAACAGAAGCCTAATGCCCTTATCCATGTACTTCTCAACCTATCACTTTGACACTTTGAGGACAGAGTGAGTGATAAGTTAGGGGGGGTACACTGGACAAGGGCGAGGTATCATTTTTGAACCCTTCTCCCTCTGCTCTTTTTATTCACCTTTGTTTTTCTATGCAATTTTTTATCTTTAGATTTTTTTTCCAGTAATTTCTTTGATAGAATAACTCTTGTACATAAGTATAACATCACTCTTGGAAAAGGTCACCCATCTAATTTTAGAATCAAAGTAGTCCTCAGAAATAGAATTTAGGCATGAAATGGCGAATTAATAAATTACCTTCACACTTGAATTTTCATGCCTTTGCTTCAATTATGCTTCAGACTCTCCACAAGTTAACATCACAGCTGAAACTAGCCAAAACACTCTCAAGGATGGGAAGGAACTAGGTGAAATCCAAATCAAGGAACCTCACAAGTGGACCACCAAGTTAGAAACCGAAAATAAGTGCATGTCAGAAACTCTAAGAACAATTTTCTTCTTTTCAAAAAGAGGCCTGGTAGCCCAAATAAAATCCCTAAACATCCAACTCCTAAGCCTGTGAGTATACGAATAAAAGCCAGAGTGTTGAATAAAAACATGGGAGTTGTGCCATGCATAAGGACCTATATGAGGAACCAATAAAGGTCTCACCCGACCGGTACATTCAGCTGCCCTCACAAAGGTAGATGTGTCGTGCCCAGTAGTGAGATCCTAAAGTCTCTAAATATATGAAAAAGCTGATAAAGGAATCGCCCGACCGGTACATTCAGCTACCCTCACAAAGGCAGATGTGTCGTGTCCGGTAGTAAGATCCTAAAAGTTTAGATAAACCCTCCCCCATAAAAGGGGGAGTTACACATCTGCCTTTAGCCAACCCTCATACCTATTTTAGTTTCCAATAAGAGTTTCAAAGAAGTATAAAACTGATTAGAGTCGAAGACATGCACAAAATACGATCGAGGAAAAGGTGGTCCTGATGTGAGCTACGTGACACGGAAGAAACCTGAGATCCATGTAACTCTCAATACTTGAAAGAGTCAGTGCAAGAAGAAGCTCCGATAAAACCCTAGGAGATCTCTAGTTTAGAATTGAAGTAAGAGTATGGAAATCCTCACTAAATAAAATCGCCTCGCCACTACATGCCTTAGCTCTATCTAGCTTGAGGACAAGCTAGACTCTAAGTTGTGGGGGTGATAACCTCCCATTTTGTGATGTTATCTTACTAGTTTTTTCTAAGTTTTCCATACTCTTTCTTAGATAAATTAGATAGATTCTTTAACTTTCCAATTTATTGTAAATATACCATTAGACTAACTTGCCTCCTTTCTCTTCTTACAGAAAAGTACAAAAAAATTTACAAAATCTCCAAACGGTCCCAAGACCGAATGGAGACCAAACAGTCCCAAAACCGAATAAGGTCAAACGGTCCCAAGACCATTTGAAGCCAAACGGTATCGAGACCGTATGAAGCCAAACGGTCCCAAGACCGAATGGAGATCAGACGGTCCCAAGACCAAATGAAGTCAAATGGTCCCAAGACCGAATAAAGCCAAACGGTCCCAAGACCGTGCGAAGCCAAACGATCCCAAGACCGTATGAAGCCAAACGGTCCCAAGACCGAATAGAGATCAACTGGTCCCGAGACCGTATGGAGCCACATGGTCCCAAGATCGTGTAAAGGCAAATGGTCTCCAAACCAGGAGAGTCCAAACGGTCTCCAGTGATACAAAGGCAGTCGGTCTCTAAACCGTGAGGACTCAAATGGTTTCCAAACCGAGAGAGTCTAAATGGTTTTCAAATAGAGATAGTCCAAACGGTTTTCAGACCCGGAGAGTCCAAACAGGTTTCAAACCGGGAGAGAGTCCAAATGGTCTACAAGACCGTTTGGGTCCAAATCAACCAAACCATTTGAGATCCACTCAAGCCTATAAATAAGACCCAAAGAGTCCTCACAAATCATCAAGTCTTAGACACCCATAGGCTGCCTCTACTAATCCAGAGCCAATCCATCCTTCATCCACTGTCCCGAGGCTACCGGTCAGAGATCCATACTCCATCACCAAGTTGCTTTCTCTCTCATTAACAAAGAAGGTAGGAAGAGGAGGATCCATCATCAAGCAAGCTATGAAGTGTGAAGATCACTGCTCTCTCCTCCAAGGGGTTGACTTTCTTCCCTCCTTCATGGAGATGACGTTCTTTCCCTCTCTTCTTGCCTCCTTCTTTGTTCCTGCTATGAGGGAGTAGTCCCATACACTAGGGTGCGGGGAGTAGCCCCGCTACCCATGTTTTAATTTCATGCAATGTAATCCATGAGTTTGCAATAGAGATCTACTTTCTTTTTAGTTCAACATCAATCGTTTAATGAATACTTGTTGCTTGATCACCAACTTGTGTTACTTATTATATACTAGTATGAATTGTCTATGTTTGTACTTTTAGATTCGAATATCGATTGAATGTTGGTTCTTGATGTATGTAGTCACCATACGTCTGTTTCGATATCTAGGACTGCTTTCAAGGAGTGGAGTAAACTCACTTCCATCATTGTACTTTCAAACTATGAAATGGAATCAGTTGATGTATGAAGGTATAACCTTGATAAGTCGAGGAACACACTTTGCGAAGAGAATGATGTAAAGTAAGTGACCATTTGTTCGGGGATGGCTGGCATTGCAACATTCCCATACTTCTCATAGTTAGTTCTTTGAAAGGAAACTAAGTCTACAAAGATACTAACTATTTAGAATCTTATTGCAGACCATGTTATTATGTAGCATGTTTTGATCCATGTGTTTTTTTTTAATTAAGCCAGGGGACCATCTATTCACCCCACTCCCCTCGTGTGGGCACAATCAAAAGCAAACATACATCTCCTGCTGAATAGCAGGTAAAACCCCACATATCACACCAACACACACCACACAAGATACTAGGCCGCACAAACCGGCCCATATCCCCTCTTACCTCTCTCTCCGTAACACAATATAAGGCGTCTTGTGTTTCTCAAGAAATACCAAGCCCCTAATCCTACTAGGAACATCCCTTATATCAGAAACAACAAGCGGTTCAGTCAAATGCATGCCCCATCTCCCTATCTCCTTCGGGATCGAATTGATAACTTTATGCATTAACGATCCAGCAATGTCCCTCTCCGCAATGATCTCCTTCACCTCTTTGATCAAATTAACGATCTTCCAAGGTGCAACATCAGCTCCCCACAACATACCATAGACCGAACGATCATCAATCTCCATACTAGAGATGTGTAAAAACTGATCTTCCGCAAACTTAACACCAACAACGCACGCTTGTACAAGCGCCATCTGGTAACAATCAGCTGTCAACCAAGCTCTAGAAATCTGACAAACAACAGCATGATGGTTCCTAACAATCCCAGCCATCCACCATCTATTACGTCCATAGATATCACGGTTCTGCCCAACCGCAATGTTCAGCTTCAGATTATAAATGTCAGGATTCATCCACCTCACCAGACTAATCTCCTTCAGCATGTACATAGGATCCTCCACCCCATAGGCCTTAATCCTGTTATGAAAAGAAGAATCAGCTATGCGGGTGAATCTTTTCTGCTTCATCAAGGTGTTAATCTGATATATCAACCAATCCACCTCCCTGTTCCAGAGAATCTTCCTATTATAATATCTAGCCGCACACCTCATCCGCCAAATACAATAAGGAATAATGGTGGCCACGCACGCCACAAGCCACAGCTGTAAATCGTCAGAACAACCAAAAGAGCAAGCATCAATCAGAGACATCCGATCCGTGGGAGCAGGATAATCCGTAATCTCAGTGAACCTGGCCCAGAAAGACGTGGCAATCTGACTATGGAACATAAGATGGTCAACATCTTCCACACTTGGCTCATCACAACAATCACACCGGGACGCTAAAGCAATACAACAACTGGCAACGTTCTCATCAGTAGGGATAGAATTCTTCATCATCTTCCAAATGAAAGCACACGCCTTAGGTGAATTGACGTGCCATATCCTGTGAAGTCCATGCGATCCATTATAACTCGTACTCCCCAAGATCGTCTTGACAGAGCGAACGGAGAATTTTCCTCTCAAATCCGGTATCCAAATGGGATAATCATCTGTGTCTGATACCTGTTGACCCGCCTTCCTAATAAGCTCCACCCCATGCTCGTCGAGGACCTGCTGTAATGATGGCCAATCCCAACCACTACCATGAATCCAGAAATCATGCACCAAAAAAGGTTGGTTGCGATCACTGTCAAACCGTGCGTGATCAAACAACCTCTCATCACACCACAAGAAATCCCAAAACGGAAAATTACCCCTCCCAACAATCCAACGACAGTGAGGATATATGCTCGGGAACATATTCCAAACTTTCTTCCAGTAAGGAGACGCAGTCGACCTATACTTCAGATGATGGGGATATAAAGCTGAACGACCAACCACTCTATTTGCATACTTGGCGCTGCAGAACTTGGCCCATAAAGTGTCTCCAACAATCATCTCCCAACACGCCTTGGCCACAAAAGCGTTGTTTATGCTGCGAGTATTAGACAACCCAAGACCACCTTGTTTCATAGAAACCGCCACTCTGTCCCAGCTGACCCAAGCCTTCCTATGGACGTTGGCACGATCCGCCCAAAGGAAATTAGAAAACATGGCATCAAGACGAGAAGTAATACCATCCGGAATACCAATAGCAGTCGCTGCATACACCATAGTAGAAGATAACACATGTGCAATCAAAAGCTTCCTGCCTGCAAAAGATAACAGCCTGGACTTCCATGAAGCAATCTTATGAGAAACCTTCTAAATAAGATAATCAAAGTCAGAAATCAAATTCCTTCCAGCTCTAATCGGCACTCCCAAGTACACAAAATGATCAACCACATTATCCATCTGAATAGTTGCGCCTATATCCATCTTAGTAGCCAGGTCTTTGCTGCCAACAACACAAGAAGACTTCAACCTGTTAATCCTCTGGGCCGACGCAGTCTCATACATAGAAAGAAGCACCTGAATCTCATCCATCGTGTTAGGAGTAGCATTCACACAGATCATAATATCATCAGCATAACTCAGAAAGAGAGGAGGGATCCCATTTCCCCTAGTATGAAATCTCGCCACTCTCCTCAAGTCCCCCATAAGCGCAATCCTTCTGCATAGGATTTCTTCAAACAAAATGAACAGAAAGGGAGAAATGGCATTACCTTGTTTCAGCCCCCTAAGAAAAGGAAAAAAACCCGAGGACTCTTCCCCAATCGTAACCGTTGCCCAGGAATTAGAGAAGAAACTGATACATAACTCGATGAACTCCTTGACAAATCCGAACCTCGCCATGATCCGCTCCAGGACATCCCATTTAATCCGATCATACGCCTTAGACATATCAAGATTTACCATGATGTTCAGCCTCTCACCCCCATAGTATATGTCATGCATCAGCTCCTTCACCAAACGGACATGGTGAGTGATCTCCCTCCCTCTAATGAACGCCGCCTGCTCCTCATAAATCAAAGCCGGCATCAAAGAAACCATCCTGTTACTAATAACACGTGCAAGAATTCTCAGCGCCACATTCTCTACAGAAATCGGGCGGAAATCCTTCTCCAGGATCGTCGGATCGTCCTTCTTAGGAATAAGCACAATACGGCAACAGAACAAACTACGGTGACAATTCTGTCTAAGGAAAAACACTTCAGCGAGTCTCATAAAATCATCTTTTATATACTCCCATGCAGCCATATAAAACAGAATAGTAAAACCATCAGGACCAGGAGTAGAAAACTTGTCCATTTGGCTCATAGCATCAAACACCTCGGTCGCACTAGGAACAGCAGTAAGAGACATATTATCATCCATAGACACAGCCTCCGGTATACTAGCTAAGAACTCCTCCAAAACATCATCATCATGAGGTACCATCTCGCTGTAAGCATTCCTATAGAAATCAGCAGCACACGACGCAATCTCCTGTGGGTCAGTCACCCTGTCCCCCGATGGTAGAGTGATGCATCTAACTCTCTTATTCTTTCTACGGGACTTCACAACAGCATGGTAGAATCTAGAATTGCGCTCACCGTCGTTCAACCATTGGATCCGAGACTTTTCTTTCCATACATTCTCCTGCATATCTAAAACCTCTTGAAGCTCAAACTCCGCAATCCTCAAAGCTGTCTCTTTGGCCGTGCAAGGGTACTCATCAAAGGCAGTTTGGGTAACGTGGACCACATCCTCTAGATCTAGGATCTTTTGGATTACATCCCCAAAAGTCTTCCTGCTCCAAGACTTTAAAGCCTCTCGCATCTTCTTAAGCTTATAGTAAAAAACATTTGACGGGTGCCCCTCTCTGGAATCATCCCAAGTATCCGCAATGATCTTCAGACACTCCTCATGCTGCAGCCACGTCTGCATGAAAGCAAAAAAACTCTTCTTTCTGACAATAGACAAATTCCCAGACTTGTACAAAATCGGGCAATGATCCGACACTCTATAGCGAGTAAGATGACTCGTACTGGAATCCGGTCGCAGAGCTTCCCAAGTATCATTCAGTAGAATTCTATCAAGTCTTTCCCAGATAGTAGGCGTATTGTACTGCTTATTGACCCACGTGAACCTGCTACCCTCAAACTGCATCTCCTTAAAGTATCCGCTCTGGATAAAGAAAGCTCCTGTTATTGCCCCCTCTCTTCTCCTGATCACTTATAATGATATTAAAATCACCTGCTAGAAGCCAACTACTATCGCCAATGATACCCGACATCTCAAGAATGTCTTTCCAAAGAGACCGCCTGTAAACGTAGTTACAACTTGCGTAGACCGCAGTAACAAAAAAAATATTGCCCCTCTCATCAGTATATCTCATCGTCACATGCTGCCTATGACATTTCACAACCTCCGGCTTGAGAGTGCTATCCGCATAGCACCAGATTTTACCCCCTTCAGCTGCATTATCAGTCGCCCAATCCAGATTAACAATGTCCAGAAGTTCTTCCGCCACCCGAGCATGTAAAAAAGGCTCAAAAATACACACAATCCTGGGCTTATGCCTCCTGCATAACCTACCCAAGACCCTTCTCGTATTATTATTCGCCGCTCCCCTAATATTCCAGAAAAGGTAGTTTGAGTCCATGGACTAAAACAACCGACAACAACACTTCCTCCTTCAGAAATTCCTATCTCTGTCCTCCCGAGCATCATAAGCAAACAGAAGCTCACCTTCAGATAACCTTCTTCTATGAAAAACTCTGTGTGAAGTACCCATACGTCCACGCTGACCCATATGCTCCTCACGGCCGAAATCTTCACAATATCTACCATCTTCCTCATTGCCTATGTGTATGTAGTCACGCAGGCTTCTATCATGCAGCATCTTCCTTGAACCATCTTCATCAAACACAATCCTACGTGGGGCTACCTGCTATGTTGTACACTCAACTTCCTCACCACATGGTTCAGATTGTGGCGGCATCTGCTGTTCCTTCTCATGTTGTACATTCTCACCATCTCCCCTATCATGCACTATCATCATCTGTCCATCATCACTAGCATATCCCGCTACGCCTCCATTCCGATTAATAGCCAACGCATGCAACGGAATGTCAAGGTCATGACCAACCTCCGTTAGCGAGAAAAGATTTGAACCAGGTTCCCCCCGAGCTACCATCTGCAAGTGCACGCTAGACCTTCTGTTCCCATATGTCAAAGTAACATATTGAGGTACATCTTCATTGAAAGCTTCAACTAACACCAGTATACCAGCAATGTCATCGGGTCCTCTCATCCATCCAGAAGCCACTACCAATCTCCCAAAGCTGTTCACAATGTCGTCTATCGCCTTGTCATCCCGACATACAATAGGTAAATCTTCGATCCAGAACCAGATCACCTCCTTTCTAGCGCATTTCTCACCTTCCTCCATGCTATGCAAGCTAATATCAAACCCTTTGAACCCCAACATCTTTGAACTGGCAGCATCCTGTGCTTCCTTCACACTACCGAAAAAGACGACTGCTTTACGCTTAGAGAATCTGTAAAGATATATGGCATGCTTCCACACATTCTTCAGGAAAGGAGATAACTCCGTCCAAGACACCTGGGGTGGCCAGCGTATCTCCACCGCCTTGCACAAAGCTTGAGCCTTTCTTTTACGTTCATCATCATCTGGCCCTAGATCAACGACTGTTCTCTTCGGGACATGCTGAGGTGCACCACGAGCCGGGATACCTACGTGCAAGGGTGGGAACACAGTCCTCGACATGATATCCGGGGGGGAAGGATGACGAAAGCTTAAATCAGCAGTACATCTTCGAGCAAGGTGACCCGGCCTGCGGCACTTGTAGCACACTTTCTCCCGATTGCATTGTGACTGCCAGTGACCTTTCTCCAAGAATCTGTAGCACGTGTCCCAAGGGACGCCACTCATCTGTGTGCATCTATCATTATTGAAATCCTTCCTCATGCTCGGTCGATCTTCTTCAACCCTCCGATTAGGGTTTATCGTCATGCTTCTACTGTCCGTAGTGCGCTGCCCCTTCCGTAGTAGTGCCACTCCTCTTCCACGCGTGGGACACGAACAATCGACGCCAACCTATGGTTGTGAGTCATGTGAATCTCCATCTGCTCTCTCCCCGATACTAATGGAGTCGTGTTCATACGTCTTGGCGTGCTTCCATCCCCCAGCAAAAGATCCTGCGCCTCTCCACGAGAAGCCGATCCTTCTCCACGCTCCACCATGTTGGTCGCCGCTGATGGCCTCAACTCGGATTGAACCAGCACCCTGATGTCAGGAAGGACGTCGTCCACTTGCACGGCTTGCACTGCCAACTCTGCCCTCCTGTCAGCGACCACCTCCCGTGCTCTGCTGCTTCCCCGCAACCCTTGGCTTCCGCACCCAAGATGGGCGTCGCTCATCTCCACCACGTCACCGGCTATGTAGACCACCGGGGGCGGAGTTTCGCACCGGTGATTTGGGCACGACAACGCCGTCGCCTGATCGCCTCGGGATCGCCCACCCTAACGCTCCGTTCGTTTTGATCCATGTGTAGTGGTGGTAAAACCCAATCACATCCTAGTGGTTTCTTAACATTATTTACAACCTTAAATTTACTTTCTTGCCTTTACTTTACTTGCACTTAGTTTAATCAACCAAATCAACTTTTGATCTAAATATCAACTGTTAAGTAGTTAAGTAAAATTCTAACATTTTCCATCTTGTTAATCTTTGACAAGACCATTGTCCTGTGGATTCGACCCTTAACTATACTACGATAAGACTTCCACGTATCCTAGCATACATGGGTGGAGTTATTATTCTAGCATAAGCAAGGATAAATCTAAAGACTTACTATCTTTAGGTTTTTTAGTGGTGCACGCAATTCCACGTGAGTGGAGGTTCCATCAATATTCCCTATTATCTTCTTTTATCCATTAAATCCCATATTACCTTCAACTATTGCATTTATCATCTCCTTTATATATAATTTGGATTTTCTCTTCTTTTTCCTATTCTAAAAGTACTAGAAAGTTCTAGGATGAAATATCTTATTAATTTTATTACTTAGTGTACAACTTGCACTTCATGCCCATTATTTAAAACCCAACTGAGGTATTTGTACATATAACCCTATATTAAGAATATATGGGAAATATTTATCCTGTGACCATAATAATTCCACTAAATCAATTCCAAAGACACATGGGACAGAAATGAAGGACAAATCTTATAGAAAAGAGTACAAAGAGATAGATAGTGGATTTTGGTATGTTACACAATGCATCTTGTCGTAGGCTTTGGAAAGATCAATTTTGATCACCATGAGGGGGTGGACTACTTCTTCCAGACATTGTGTACCATTTCTTGGACTAGCGTGATATTATCCTGATTCTTCTTCCTGGGATGAAGCTACTTTGCAAAGGAGATATCCATCTGTCCATGTAAGAGTTCATGCATTCTGTGATGACTTTGGTTGTGAGCTTAAGTATGGTGTTGTTGAGAGATATATGTCTAATTTCATTGCATCTAGTGGGGTTTGGCACCTTAGGAATCAAGAACAGAGGCACATCACATAGTCTGCTCTCCATCACGCCTCCCACAACTGCCCTATCTATTGTCTTCAGCACCGATGGATCTAGGGTGTCCCACTTAATCTTCAAGAATAAAGGGTGTACACTGTCGGGACCGACTGCCTTATAAGGATCACACTTTCTCAACACCTGGAACACTTCCTTGGTTGTAGGGGTGGTGTTGATGGCCCTATATTGCTCCCGAGATAGACTAGTGTAGCTTCCCAAGTAATTGGTGACTGCTTGTTCATCCAGGTTGACCCTAATCATGAACATGTTGCTAAAGAATGATCTGACCAGAGCACCAAGCTCTCCTTTGTTATCAACCCATCTCCCATTTTCATCTTTTAGCATGGTAATTGTGTTCCTTCTACTTCTACTTCTTTGACCCACAAATTCTTGGTAAAATTTGGTATTACAGTCACCACCCTTAAGCTAGATTTGATGGCTCCTTTGCTTCTAACCCCATTCTCCCTTTCTAAGGATGCTATCTAACTTGTTGGTCAGTTCCTATAATTTCTACTCAGCCTCCACATCGATGCTCATAGCCATGATTTGTTACAACTTGGCAATGTGATTAATAAGTTTCTCCTTCATCTTCTTGGTGTTACCGCTGCCTTTAACTTCCTCCCACACCTCCAAGAAGTTTATTCTGGGGTCCCAGATTCTTCGAACTTCCTACTTGAAACCTTCATACAAAAACCAAGAAGATTTTGTGATGGTCTAGGGTTCTTTTTCTCCCATTTAGTCTCTTTGATCAAGAGAGGGTAGTGGTCTGATAGATTCTAGGCATGTGTTTGATGTGCATGCTGCTACACTTGGATAAGAATTCCATATTGGCCACTGCTCTATCCATTTTTTCCAATAGGCAGCCATTCTTATAGGTGAAGGGAGACCTTTCAAACTTCAGGTCATGCAACCCGACCTTCATCAACATATATACAAAAACTTCCACCTCATTGTGGTTGAAAAGATCTCTTCCCTTATTCTCAGATGGATCCAACATTGTACTAAATTCCCCTACCATGATCCATGGGCCTTTGGTCTCCTCACTTAGATTGATTAGGCGCTACCAAAGAAGCTTTCTCACACTAATGTGAGGGTTGGCATATATGATCGTGTAATAGAGATTTCCATGTAATCTACAATGGATAAATTGTCAGTGGATGTACATAATATCAATGGAACTTTCGTACAAGTTCCATAGGAGCCATATCCCTCCCCCACAAAGCCCCTCGCCTCCATCCTGTGGTAGCTATCAAACCCCATCCTAGAGATTTTTTCTCTACTCTCTCCTTGCTGATGTGTGACTCTAGGATCACAACAACCTTCAAGTTTTTCTATCTCTTGAACTCCTTAAGGAGTCTGCTAGCATCATCACCTACAGTGCCACATATGTTCCAAACTAATATGTTCATCACACACAGATCGAGAAGGGGTAGAAACTTCATCCCAGAGGGAGGAGGAAACCATGTCAAGTCATCCTTCTTGATGCATCTGGTTGGGTACTCTTCTCTTCCAGAATCTTCCTCACCATGCTTCTGGTAAACATAACTCTTACATAGGGTGGGTCCGATGGTGGTGGGACCGGGATGTGAGTGGTCTATAAAGAACCAACACTAGTCTAAATCTCCAAGGCCTCTATGATGGTCTACTCCACCCTCTCATTTTCTTGCACCTCTTCCCTAGAATCTCTGTCCTACTCCCCAACAAGGATTTCATTGACCTCTGGGTTCACGACACTCTTCTTAGGATTCATGTTCATCCCCTTTCTTGTCCCCTACTTGTTTGACACCTCACTGTACCTCTTGGTAATATCATCGAGTACCTTACTGGTCCCCTCATCAGCATGCACCACTTTTGATTTCTTCCACACCTTTGCCAATGGTGATTCCTTAGACCTCTCTGGGATGTCACCATCATGTCTCACTTCAACCACTTCCTCTTCCTTGGATCTCTCCAGTGACTGAAATTTATTGCTGTGATTTCTCTTTCTAAGGTTCTATTTAATATTAACTCTAGTTGGTAACTTCCATTGAGTTTGAATCTTTTTCCCATACATCTTCTACCACTTCCCCTCCTCCTCTGACCATTTCACTCCTTCCCTTTCCACTTTTCCATTAAATCCTCCTTACTCCGACCTTCCTTTCCCTTGTATGCAATTTTCTGTACTATGACCCATACACCCACATGTTAGGCATAGACTCAGGAGGACTTCGTATTCAAGGTTGTAGTCAACTTCGTTCACTATAACCGTCAACATTATTAGTTGGGATCTCTGGATTTCCACTGTGATCCTTGCATATCAGCTTCTTTGTCTCGAAAGAGTGTACTCATCCACATTCACTAGTGTTCCCAGAGCATTGCCAACTGCATCAAAGAATACTTGATCGTACAAGTGTAGGAGTAGGTTTAGAATCCTTACCCATGTGGTGATGTAGTCTGGTAAGGTGTTACTTGGTTGAAACTTTGCGCTCCATCTCCACACCATTAGACAACACCCAAAAATCAACCAAGCGCCCCCGCCATGGCCAACTTGAAGTCCTTATTTGTTGAGAATTGGATGACATAGAATGATTTGTCCAGCTCGCACAATCTTGTCCTCCCCATCAGCTTCCACTGCATCTTCAACATGTATGTCGTAACCATAAAACCTGTCTTTTCTGATCATTTTTACTATCACCAAAAACTTCCACTGGGATTTCATGTTTCTTTCTGCTTCTTCCTTGATATAGATCTCCAGAACCCCTCTATCTAGGACAAGTTTGATGTCATATGGCTCCAGTCCTATTGCCATACTACCATCAATGAAATCTTTTGCTGGGCCTCCCTTCTTCCCACACATCACCTTCCTATAATCTCTCATACCACTCTCCTCACCGCATCCTCCCACTCCTTCAATTTCATCTGTCTCCATCTTCGCTTCCTCCTACTGAGGTTGTGTCAAGGTTGCCTCTTTGGTGTTCTTTCCCCTCACACCCGAATAGCACAGGTTCATGCCGATCTCTTATATAGTAGACTCACACCCCTAGTGTTCCCCCTGACCAGAGGTTTTATGCTTCCCCCCTTGCAACCATGCCCGCTTGCTCTGGTCCTCCCCGTGTTTACTCAGTTGAGACTCCTCACCACCGCCTCCATTCCCCCCTCTACCGCCAACCCTAGATGGCTCCCCCTCCATTACGTAATCTTTTTCTTAAAACTGCTTCACTCTAACAATAAATGTCAGTAACCCAAGGAATTCCCCACCACCCTGGTCATCTCCCCGTAACCCATAAAATGGTAGACAACTATTATAGGTCACAACTTCATCTAACGATGACTTAGCTCACCTTGCAACCAAGGTGCCATTGACTCTTCAAGCCCCAATCCCCTCTAATAGCAAAGTTTTCTCAAAACCCTAGAGTCCCTTCCCCAATCTATGTAAGCCATCCTAGACCTACAATCGCTTCATCTACTCCTTCGATCATTTAATAAGCTTCAACATGTCAATATCTCTATTGCAACAAGTGCTACTCAGGGAACCCATATGGTATCCAGTTTCCCTACGTTGAAAACAAATATGTAGAACTGATTGAACTCTTTTGCCTCCGTTCTTTGCCCTCCTCCACAAATGGTCCCCTCTTAAATTCTACCTAGTACATCACCATTAGAACAACATGATGAAACTTCTTCTTTCCCTCCTCTTGATCCACCTTCCACCTTCATCAAACCCTAGAAGAGCTTCTCAACCACCTGCAACATGATGATGTTCTTTCCAATCCCGCAACAACAATTTTCACTACAATGCTTTGCCACCAATCCCTCCCCATGATCCCTCACACCTTGCTATCACCATGTGTAAATGAGATCCCAAAGGCCACCTACATTAATTCTTTACATCCTTGGTGCCTGACATATATTATCCAATCTCAATTAGCCTCACCAATTTTAGAGATGGAACTCCCTGTGATTTTGCCATGACTTACAATGATATAGCAGTAAAATGACCACTCCTCACAGTGTGGCCTACACCATCTGCAGCCCATACTCATGTTAATGTCTCTTGAAGACGGCGATGATCTATATTCTGGACTGTAGCAATACTTGCTAGCCTCTGCACACCTCATTGATGTGTTTAGAACTTCTACAACCAAAGATCAACAAAAATCAAACCAATAGCAAGAACACCTGATCTATAGGTTAGAATCTCTATCCTTCTATTATTAAATATAGAGATCAATGACAAATGAGATTAATGATAAGATTAAATAAGAAATTATAACATATCTTAATCGACTACTAATAGTGTGAACCCTGCATTACACACACATATGCATCGATTTTCCACTAAGAGATTATGTAGGTTTTACATCAATCGCTCCCTAAACCCAAACTCTTGTGTATATAGAACATAATTGTCATCATTTACATTGGATAGTAAGTCAAAGGAAATAGATAATATAAATATGAATGTCAAATAAGATGAATTATTATGTTACCATGTCATATAGAATGGTATGTTTTACACATGCTAAATCACATGTATGTATGTATGTATATTTTCAGTGTTTTGAACTTAAGGATGACCTAATAAATTAAACCTTTGATCTCAAATAATAATGGGAATAATGATTAAACTTCATCATGACAATAATTTGGTTTATTTGAGAAACAATACCTAGACCTAGATCATAATAATATATGTAGTAGTTACATAGGAATTTTTCAACTTCAATAATAATTAAGAACAATATAAGCCTTGTTATGAATTTCTAACATAAAATATTTATAGTAGGAGTATCTTGATGAAAAGTATCTTCTAAGTTCAACATTTTAAAACCTTAGTTACTAAATGGAATTGTATCATATTAGAGACTGTTGGGAAATATAATATAATTGAATATGTAACATTGATTATAAATGTAACCTAACTAAAAGCTGTAGACATGTATATCTTCATATGTATGATATATATAGAGAAAGAGAACATATATATGATTTTGGAAAGATAAACTACAAGAAGAATGGTTGAACTATAAGTGAATCTACTTTCTCTCAATCATATAAATAAGTATTAAATATTACAATCCCCCATAAGGGTATATTGGTAAATATGCAAATTTGCTCCTAGTGACTAAATGGAATTATATATAAGAGAGAGAATAACATTTTAGGATAATATGAAATTTTTTTAATAAAGAAATCGATTATGTAGCATTAATTACATATATATAACCTAGTTGAAAATCTAGAAATCACAATGATGGGAAAATACACAACATAAACTCCATATGGAAAAACCTAAGACTAAATAACTATAAATGAATAACATTTGATTCCATCCCATATAGTGAAAAATATTCTTCTACATTTGTATATCCCTTTGTTTTGGTTAAACTTTTAGAGCTTAATACTTGGAACTCACAATTTTGCATATTTTGATATGAAGGTACACAATTTCTATTTGTATTTTGAAAATTATGTACCTCATGATTGATGCATGATTAGATAGCTTGGTTGGATTAAAATTATTGTAAACCTTACCCCTCCTCTTTGAAATCCACCAACAATTAATCTTGAAAAATAGTAGCACATTCTATACACGTCAAAAGGGCAACTTAGTGCCCCTATTTTAATTGAATAACACTTCCATTACTCTTATATTAACAATAATTATTCTTGTTAATCCCCTATTTTACAGGAATAACATTGTTTGTGTCCGCCTGACCTATATAATTGCTAGTTTAATAACATTTTTAATTACTTGTTCAATTACTTATTGTTGTTTGCTTATTTAGGCGATGAACAAGCACGAAAAATGTTGAAACCAATTGGTGTACTTATTGGCTTGTTAGGGCTCTTACCTGACCAGTAGTCTTGAAAAATGTTTGTTCATATAAAATTAATATCATTTTTGAATATATATTCCAAATTTTGAATATTGATTTTTAACTACATTAGACATTACACAAGTAAATAATTTAGACATCTGCTATGTAGCTAGTTTTAAGATCGGTGCCATGTGTCCCAAATCAGATGCTCATAGTGTGAGAAGAAAAACTTAGAACAAAATTAATTTAAAATATCATAAATTTCAGTACCATTCACATATAAGATTAGAAAAACCCTTATATTTATTTACCATCATAGAACTACACACCATTCCTTTTAGTCATTCGGGACCAGGTCCTTGGGCCTGCCAAACCAACCCTCTCGAAGAAAGCCTCAATACACTAAATCCCTATGTAGATTGCTCAACCTAAGATACGAATATCCCTTCACTATACAAGAATCCCTCATATATGACCTAGGTCATCACGTATTTATACGCATGCATATTAGAAATGTGCTTGAATCATAGAAAAATATATCTACTACTTACTACTCTATAAAAGAGCAAGTGAGTTGTGAGATCTTCTAGCTTCCCATCTTATATACTTTCTAGATTAAAATCATTTTCAATTGCTTTTTATAGTTGTTTATAGTTGATTACTATTTTAATGATGGGTAAGCATGAAAAATGTTCACACCAATTAGTGTACTTGTTGGCTTGCTTGGGTTCTCCCCTTACTAAGTAGCCTTGAAAAATTGCCCACTCATATAAAATCAATACCATTTTTGAATATGTATTCTAGATTTTGAACTTTGATTTTTTCACATTAGAGATTACAAAAAATGATACCATATGAATGTAAATTAGTTTTAAAATTATTAAATCATATAACAAATGGTTAAGGTCAATTTTGGATTTGGATTTTGTCAAACAGGGACAATTTTCAATGGACGAATTTGGACAATTCAACTTTTGATGTGTTGTATTAACTAATATCATTTAAATATCCTATGAAAGAGAGAGTGGGTTGTGTGTGTTCTTCCAACTACTCCATAGTTTTCTCTATCTTATTATACCATCATGTGTCTGTGTTCTAGTAATATTGTTGTGTTCATTGTTCATATTAGCATGTGAGTCCCAACTATGTGTTTGTATACTTCACTCCAATCAGCATGTGTCTTTGACAATGTCGTACTACTGTTAGCATGATGAAAAAAAATCAATTTTTTTGTTTAGAGAGAGTTCCAACAAACTATTTGTGTGCTCATTGATGTAATTTGTTTGTGTCTTCATCAATCAACATGGTATGGGTGTTTAATATGTCTCTGTGTTTAATGGTCAGAAGGAGTCTGGATATTACTGAAGTTGATCTAATCTAGATGTACATAACTAATTGTGTTGCAATACATTATTAATCGTTAGACCAGTAAAAGATTAGTTTTGCATTCATATTTTTATAGTGACATGTCACATGTTAGAAGGAGACAATGGATTACTAATCAAACACATGTGTGAGTTCTAATAATTTGGATGTGTGCTCATAAGTCCTTCCAACCCTTCTATTGCAATAGCCTATTTGTGTGCTAATCAGTCCAGTCTGCCTATGTTAGAATTTAAGAAATTTGACTTAGATTATATGGTGATCTTTACCTATCAAAATAATAGTTAGATCAGGTCCCTGTTGGGTTTTAGGGGAGGCAAAGATGGTAGTAGAATTTTTTTCTTCTCCCCAAACCCAGAACCCAATGAGATCTCATCAACATCTATACGGTCGGAAGGATGGTTTGTAGAGGCGTATCATGTCCCGAGGCTTGCTCGGTGATGTTACCTCACAGATAGTAGGGTCTTCACCTCTGAACTTGGACGATGTCTGTGCAACTCCTGATCACACCCGTACTGACAGATTGACAGCTGTCCTCCAAGCGGTAGAAATCTCTCGCCTCTGTAAGTCCACACAAACCACTGGGAACTTCAATTGTCCTATCCTATAGGACACTGGAAGGAGTTGTCCCCTTCTATCAGCTTACTAGTCACTGAGGTTCTCTCTCACCATCAGTTGTCGTCCTACAGTTGTCTTTCCCTCGTTGTGCCTCCCTAGTCGGGTAGCACTTTCTCGAGCTCTCCCGGTTCACAACCGGATAGGACAACTTTGCAGAGCAACTGGAGTTGTCTGAGCTGTGCTTGAGAAGCCCCCAATACCCCTCTGTACATAGGAGGGGTCAGGTTCAGGGTTCTTAGCCCCGGGAAATGCGGGACTAAAGAGGGAGTAGAAGGGTCTGGAATTTCCACGAATTGATACACTGCGGCAGGTGAACCGGTCGTCTCACAAATGAACCGATCATTTGGGGACTGAACCGATCAGTTCATCTCATGAACCAGTTGTTTGGGGAGCTAAACCAATTGGTTCATTAATGAACCGATCGTTTCACTTCCCAGGGTAGCTCCCAATTGAATTTATTCTTTTTATTTCTAATTAATCCAAAGATCAATACTTGTCCCAATCGAATTGTACAAGTGAAATGAAAATATTTTCTCACCATCCTAACTTTCCCAAACTGGCTCGTTTTGTCCAGCTGAACCGATAGATTCAACACTTGAACCAGTCGTCTCACTTGACCATGAGCCAATCGGTTCATCAGTTTGAACCGGTCAGTTGGCAATCCAAGTTGTATAGAAATCATTCAATGCAGTTCTCAATCAATCTGACACCCAAATCAGTTAGTCCAACACTTGAACTTGGTGATTCTGAGTCAAGTCAATTGATTGAATGTTTAATTGAACTACTAAACACATTTAGTAAACATTCTAAAAATCATTCTAGGATAAACTCCTCTTCCAGGTTAAATCCTATGTGTGTGACCCTACAGGCCCATTTCACATTGGCAGTGAAAGTCCATTTCACTTATGACTTCACAAGCAAAGAGCAGTGCCTAGTCACACATCAATGATACCCAAGTGAAAAGGAAAGTTGGAGAACAACTTTCAATCCTGCAATCCGTGAATGGTGTTAAAATGAATGTATAATTCTTTTGTCACTGATATCCTAAATGAACTCAAGGCATGGAACATTCATCCTTTCAACGTTCATTCACTTCCTTGATCTCAGAGCAGACTGGATGAGATATGTGTGACATCAATATCACATATTGATTCACATATGTATGCACATGCCTTTCTCAATCCTACTCATCAAGTGGCCATGGACATCAAACTCCCTCAGAAGGGACAAATCCCATATCTATCACTCACCCCTCAAAAGCCCCATGTGTCAGAGCCACCCACTCATCACCTTTATAACAATCTATATTTTAGGACTGTGTTTGATGATGTCAATGTATACCCAACAATATGTGTTGAGTGTAGTGATTTCAGGTCAAAGAATCACACTCACCACCATCACTCCAAGTCATGGTTCCACGTGTCACTCTCACGGTGGGTCTGTCCGATACACTTGTTCTCTAACAAGTACCTATGTGCTTGGTTTGATATCACTATATCATGACTAATGATATTCTGTCATCAACCAACACACAATCTAGTCTTGTGTGTCATTGTTGTCTATCAACCTTCCATAATGACATCCAACTAGGGACATAACAAGAATGTACAAACTCTTAACATCTGTATGATCTCATCGTTCAAGTCACGTACTTGAAGGCATACGTCATTGAGTATTGTAATTCTCTAGACATTCAATCTGTTCTGTCATTATCTCATAACTGACTGAACCAGAATGAATTGGAAGCTTGCCTTTGATGTTTATCAAATCAATCTTAATGTAATGCCTGGGCCCACTGCCAGTCTTGAGCGATGCGATCCAGGAATGTAGGAAAGGGCTATCCATGGTTGAGGTAGCCACTCTTGTGCTGGTATTCTGTGATCGGGAGCTGGGTGTCCATGGTCCATTGTGGGTTTGCACTGAAATGGGGTCAGATTATGAGGCCATATAGTTGAGGCTTGACGAGGATGTCAAGAGTCTAAGTGGGGAAGGTTGTAACATCCCAGGATTTGAGGCCTTAGATAAGTTGATCTTAAAAGGAATGATTGGACTACTCATATCACTAAGGTGCTCCTCCTTTTTAGGGAGTACATTCCTAAAGAACTCCATAGTTAAGCATGCTCAACTTGGAGTAGTACTAGGATGGGTGACCAGTCGGGAAGTTTATCCTGACTTATGTGTGAGTGAGGACAAAGCACGTAGTTAAGGCTAGTGGTGGTTTGTGGGGCCAGTCGTCATTCCTGAAACTCTGCTAGATCCTTGGGCAATGGGCCCAGGCATTACAAATGGTATCAGATCCATAAACCCTCCAATAGGTGGGGCCCACATGGGCATGTGGCATGCCAGTCTTGAGCCATGCGGTCCAGGAACGTAGGAAAGGGCTGTCCATGGTTGACGTAGCCACCCTTGCGTTGGTATTCCGTGATAGGGAGCTGGGTGTCCATGGGTCATTGTGGGTCTGTACTGAAATGGGGTTAGATTATGAGGCCATATAGTTGAGCCTTGATGCGGACATCAAGAGTCTAAGTGGGGGAGATTGTAACATCCTAGGATTTGAGGCCTCAGATAACATGATCTTAAAAGGAATGATTGGACTACCCATATCACCAAGGTGAACCTCTTTTTTCGGGAGCCTATCACTAAAGAACTTCATAGTTAAGCGTGCTCGACTTAGAGTAGTACTAGGATGGGTGACCAGTCGGGAAGTTGACCTCGGCTTACACATGAGTGAGGACAAAGTGCGTAGTTGAAGATAGTGGTGGTCTGTGGGGCCAGTTGTCATTCCTACAACTCTACTAGAGCCAGGGGCAGTGGGCCCGGACATTACAAATGGTATCAGAGCCAATTCCCCTCCAGTAGGTGGGGCCCACATGGGCCTGGCATGCCAGTCTTGAGCCATGCGGTCCAAGCATGTAGGAAAGGGCTGTCTATGGTTGACGTAACCACCCTTGTGCTGGTATTCCGGGATCGGGAGTTGGGTGTCCATGGGCCATTGTGGGTCTACACTGAAATGGTGTAAGATTATGAGGCCATATAGTTAAGGCTTGACGAGGACGTTAAGAGTCTAAGTGGGGGAGATTGTAACATCTCAGGATTTGAGGCCTTGGATAAGTTGATATTAAAAGGAATGATTGGACTACCCATATCACCAATGTGCACCTCCTTTTCAGGGAGGCCATTCATAAAGAACTCCATAGTTAAGCGTGCTCAACTTGGAGTAGTACTAGGATGGGTGACCAGTGGGGAAGTTTATCTTGACTTGCACGTGAGTGAGGACAACACGCGTAGTTAAGGCTATTAGTGGTCTGTGAGTTATGGTAATAATTTACCTAAGTCGGTATTATTGCATGTCTCACATCTCTTCGCTGTACGTCTTACGTATGAGATGGAGTTTTCGTAATATGCGATCCAATATTCCTTTTGCTAATATTTAGCTTCATTGCATGACCCAGTACACCTACTTGTCATCAATGACTGGAACATCTATAAGTTCATCTCTATGAACTCATAGATCCATATAGCATCCATTGTTGTTCTCTAACACACGAATACTCGACCTTTCCCTATTAAATGACTTTTAAATTGGAACGTTTCCATTTGTCAACATACATGCACTTTTATATATATCCCATATATATTTTTTGACAAATTTTCTCTCTTTTCCAGAAGTTTGCATCAGTATAACTCTTTATAGTGAACCCTTCCTTATTTCCATAGAACTAGTACTTCTCAAGTACTTATCAAGTTCTCATGGTATTCCAATAACCCTTACTAGAAATAGACAAACATCCACTCATCATTTCCCTCATACGAGTTATCAAGATGAGCATATCATATAGTCATGTCTTACATACAAGATGATAAAGGAATTTTGATCTTGCCATGTCCATACATGCAAGATAACGAGATGATTACATACATAATAGATCCCTATCTATTCTTTGTGTTCCCATTCTTCATAAGAATTTGAGACACTTGGCTCTGTGATACTAACTCCATGTAACATGGACAAGTTTTCTCCCACTGAATCTGCGTATACTGAACCCTTCAGTAGAGATTGCCAATGTATGCTTTCTCTTTTCCAGGTCAAGAGGTTTTCGAGAACAAACTCTATAGATCTCTATTCCTATCACATATGAAACGTCTCTATCTTCCCTAAAGATAATTTACACAAAGAATTCCATTCTATAACATCTCATTCCTCATCAACATGTGGAATGTAGATACACTCCCACTGAATCACAAATACCCTCTTTATATTGTCATAATAGTCAAACCCTTTGATTATATTATTAAAGTAAATATCCTAGCTCTGAGTTGCTTGTACTCAATCAATCACATTGATTAGTCCATTGTAACTCATAGACTTCATTTGCATTAATGGATTCATAAACTTTATATGTTGTGTCACATATACATCCTTGTCTTATTCCTCATAATAATGCGGTTTTAATATCCATATGCCAAATCTATTAGTCATTAAGTTGCAATAAACAAGCATGATCCTTCTCAAAATGTCATCCATGTGTCTTAATGCTTAAGACTCATTCACACTTATGGATTTTATGCCAATGGGTGCTACCACTAAGTTCACACCTTATGGTTCACATGGAAGTCATTTAGGATCTTATGGTCATAAACCATAACTCAAAATCTGGTTCCTCAATATCATCTAGATTGTTGACTCATCATATGATCAACTCATCATATATATATTTGAGGTGAATCTATTAAGGAATTTGATAACTCACAACACTTTGTGATTCTTAATATCCTTTATTAGTGTAAGATATTCTCCATTTAAGAAGAATTTAGTTATTTGATAATCATAGTATGACTCCTTTTTGATTTAGACATCACTATGCCTCAATCATGAGTTCTCTATGATACTCATAAGGTTCTCAAACATTTGGTTTAAGTATCTCATTCATTCATCACATCAAGAATTGTTACTTTTACCAAATTTGTAATTCATTCACGATCTTCTTGAACACTTTAGGATATTCATATTAGTATTTCTCTAAATACCATTTGAAGTATTAGCATTTGCTCCAATAGGTATGTAAATACATCATATGTATTATACCTAATAGGATAATCATTCTCTCACTACCACTAGTGAAGATTGATTTATCATGTCCAAGATATTCATGTCTCTTAATGGTTCCCAACCAAAAGAGTCTAGCTTTATCCATCAACATAGATAGAGATGAATTTCTCATGATAATGCTAATTCTTTGTTTGAGTTATCAATAACTTTTAGGTATCATTTTATCTTATGCATACCAAGTACTACAAGATAAAGAAAAGCATTGCCAAAAAGATCATATCTTTGAAATTGAAACATCAACTATATTGATGGCCATCTTGTCACTACAAGATGCAACAATAAAGTGTTTCTATTGGCAAATTGAAATAGCATTTCTCAACTTTATTTCGTGCCCTTTAGGCTGAAATAAACTGAAATGTACTCCTATCTATGGCAGTAAAACTTGCTCCAATGATGAGTACTCCTTTCTTGGTCCTTTCACAAAAGCCATAACTTCTTTTTAGATCTTGCATATCATATATGTCAGATCTTCATCTTGGTATCATATACCTCATATAAAGAAGTGTTTATTTCATGATACCTACGGTGGAGATCTATATCCCCTCCTCCCATCTTCTTTTGTTCTTCCAGATATAGAGGGAAATTTCTCCTCCTTCGTTCATCCTTCCCATATGCCTTGAGGATGAAGATCGCGTGGGCTGCTGGCTAGCATCAGAACACTTCTTTTCTTTTCCCTTCCTCTTGCCATTAGACTTACCCTTCTTTCTACTGATCAACATCACAGATTAGGGTTTGTCTTTCTTCATCTATGCCTCGGTTGTCCTCAACATGCTCAACAACTCTGTCAACACTTGTCAAAGTTGTTCTTGTTGTAGTTCATCATGAACTATATGATTCTTGCAACATTTGTAGTATCATACTAGTAGCCAACTCTTGGATCTGAGGGAATCCTAGTCTAGTCGGGTTTTCCACATACCCAATCACATTGAGTGTGTGAGAACCAACTGGATCTCCTTCTGTCATGACATACTAGGACAGTGTCTAAGAGACATCATATGTCTCCTATTGTCTCTGCAACTCATAATTCAAAGAACACAACATTAAGCACTCCACATCAATGGCATCCTTAGTATGCTTCCATAAGCATCCTTTTAACCGTTGGTGTGGTGGGATCGAGTTCATCTGGTTCTAATATAACTAGGACTTAGAGCTTTCACTATTCAGTTGAGAACACTTCTCAACATCCTAACCAATCGTGGAAATCAATCCCATTCAGATTGTCCTTCTCAAGGACCGATCACAATGAAAAGTGATTGTTTGTTTGTGGCCATTTGTACCACAAAAGGAAATATATGCAATTTAGTCCAAAAAACTCATTTTTGACTTATTTGATTGATTTGAAAAAGTTTTATGATATAATTAAGACTTTAATTAATTATCGCTCCCACTATTTTTGTTCAAATTAACAACCCTCACCATAAATTTGAAAGATTGCAGCGTACAACATTCTAGTGGGTCAAAGAATCATATTTCATCCAATCATGATTCATCTTTGGCTGATCGCCCACAATATAGATTATTTAGGTACACAACACTTGCCAATTGCATCCTATGCAACTCTCGGATGGATGCCATGCACAACTCTTTTCCATGGTCATCCCTGTGCCTCTAGATCTTAGACTCTCTAAGAATCACCAATTAAGTTGGACCCAAAAGCTGACACGATGAACATGCATCCTGCTTTGGCAGATCCTACATGTCCACCATCACACTTCCACGAGTTAGACGGTGCAGCACGCTTTGGTGCTAATGGAAGACATCAAAGACTTAATATTTATTAAGGGATTTGGTTTTATAGGTACATATACATATCCAATCACCACAATATATAGTACGTATCATATACATGCTATATCCCACAAAAAACATGTGAAATGATAAAAGAAATGATTATGGCCATCCTAATGTGATTCCTCGAGCCAAGAGGAATCATGGTCATCTAGGTCTACATCACATGCAACCTGTACAAGGTGAACTCTGTGCTTTTCCATTCTAGGTTTGATCAACTCATCTCCATGATTGATCATATCACCATCAGGACGGTCGGTTGGGTGCCACCAACCGATTGACTGGAGCTTCCAATCGATCGGTTCACTGGTCGTCGTGCATCTCCTAAGGTCGCCACCAACTCATCTCACTCTGGGAACCGGCTACCTTGGTCCACCAGCCAATCATCTCACACCCGAGATGATCGTCTCGATCCTCCAAGTGTCTTCCGTTCTTTGACATAACAAGAAATATAAACTAATCCTATTTACATTTGCATTGGGAAATCCCGAGTTACATTTGGGGGGAGGGAGCAAAGGGAGGAAATAATCTCGAGTTATCTTCAGTTACATCAGGAATAGGAGGTAGGGAATCAGTGCGCAGACTGAGATGCAAGCAACAACAATCAACCACACACATATTTAGGGTTTATGGACACAATCACGCTACAATTACCACAGAAACCTTTTATGGGCGACACACATCGAATGCATTTATATACCATATCATATATATATATATATATATATATATATATATAGATTTGTGGATTTATATTGGACATGATAAAGCCAATTAATTATTCGCATTGTATGCAATAAATAAAAGGTGACAAACCTAAACCGATCATATCGATTATCCTAAAGCATAGAAAGTTGACGTGGCTCTGATACCACTGTTAGGTTTTAGTGGAGGCTGAGATGGTAGCAGAAATAAAAATTTTCTCCCCAAACCCATAAACCAAAGAGATCTCATCAACATCTATACCGTAGGAAGGATGGTTTGTAGAGGCATACCTTGTCTCGAGGCTTGCTCGGTGACATTACATCACGGCTAGCACTGTCTTCACCTTTGGTCTTGGACGGTGTCTGTGTAGCTCCTAGTCTCACCTAGACTGATAGATTGACAACTGTCCTCTGAGTGATAGAAATCTCCCACCTTTGTAGTAGTCCACATGGACCACCATGAACTCCACTCGTCCTGTCCTACATGACACTAGAAGGAGTCATCCCCTTCTATCGATGTACTAGTCACTGACGAGCTCTCCCACTACCTGTTGTCATCCTGTAGTTGCCTTTCCCTCGATGTGCCTCCCTAATCGGGTAGCACCTGCTCGGGCTCTCCCGGTTCACAACTAGAGAGGACAACTTTGTAGAGTAACTGGCCTTGTCTGAGATGTGCTTGAGAAGCCCCCAATACCCCTCTATATATAGGAGAGGCCAGGGTCAGGGTTCTCAGCCCCAGGCAATACGAGACTAAAGCGGGAGTAGAAGGGTCCAAAATTTTCATGAATTGATACACTACGACAGGTGAATGGATCGTTTCACAAATAAACTGATCGTTTGGGGACTGAACCGCTCGGTTCATCTCACTACTACAGAAATGGCTTATGAAGTCACTTTCCAGGCGTCGATTATTAACTAAGTACTGACGCCTAAAACATACAGCGTCGGTTTAAAACACAAACCGACATATATCGGATAGGAGTGGCCAGACATGAGTATCACTTTCTATTTAGCGTCGGTTCAAGAATAAACAACCGACGCCTATAAACACCCGCCAAATCCAATTTATCCAACAAAAAAATTAGGTCCAAAATTTAACTAACAACGTCAGTTATTAAATACATAACCGACGATGAAAACCTTTTCGTGCGGGACATTTTTATCGTCAGTTATATTCCCAAAATCGACGCCAATTTGTTTACCCGCGCTGTCCGCGCCAAAATTTATACACCCCTATGGCGTCGATTTTTTCTTAGTGACCGACGCTGTTATGTTGTAGCGTCGGTTTGTTAAAGAACCGACGCTTAAGGTTAACTTAACTGCACCCGCATGAGGGACTCTTCCCCTTTCTCTGTTTCATTCCTGATTCTTCAGTTCGCATAACTAGGTCCGGCGATTTCTTCTCTGCTGGTGCCGCCGCCGCTCGATTGCTTCTCTGCTGGTGCCGCCATCGCTCTCTGCTCGTCTCCTCTCCTCTCCTCACCGCCGCCCCTATCGTTGGCTGCTTTGGTCACTCGTCTGCTCCTCTCCTCTCCTGCTAGGTCTCTGCTCCTGGTCGCCCGCTCACCGCCGCCGCCCGTTTGTTGCTTGCTGCTCCGGAAACCCACCCTCTCGCTCGCTGCCGCCGCCGCCCTCTTTCCTGCTCGCTGCTCCTACATGTATATCCTTTTCCTCCTCTTCTCCGCCATGTTGTGAAATCGCAGGTCGGCACGACCGTGCTGGGCAGCACGGCCGTGCTGCGTAGCACGACCGTGGTGGCTGATTTTGTGCTATATTGCTCAATTATGTGTGTATATTTGTGTATTTACTATTTTGTGCTATTTTGTGCTTGCATATATTTGTGTTTAGGGTTTAGGGTCACATGTGGGTCTTCTATTTCTAAATTGATTATGTGACCCTAATTAATACATTATAACAGAATTGAATCATGTATTTGTGTTATTGTAGGTGTTGTTGACTTACTGTTCAAATCTTTGATATATGGAATCATGGTTTATTTACTGTTTATTATTTACTGACAAGCATGATTAAATGATGTTACACAAAACTTCGGATATGAATGATGAAACTAGGATTGTAGGTATAAGAATGACAGCACATGTATTTATTTGTTGGCCTAGAAACCCATCCAAAATTTACTCATTAGGAGTAAATCTTGGATAGTCCCCGGTTTGGGACTGTTCTTGAACACCTAATCTCACTTAGGATGTAAGTGTATAATGTGTATTGGGTTTTTGAGAAAATTTTGGTAGCATTTCCCCGTTTGTTCTCTAAGTACATATGTACTTAGAGAACAACAGGAAAATGCTGCCGAAATTTTCTCGAAAACCCAATACACATTATACACTTACTAGTGAGATTAGGTGTTCAAGAATGCGATAGATGGTACACATTTATTAGTTATAAGAATTACAACACATGTATTTGTTGGCCTAGAAACCCGTCTAAGATTTACTCATTAGGAGTAAATCTTGGATAGTCCCCGGTTTGGGACTGTTCTTGAACACCTAATCTCACTTAGGATGTAAGTGTATAATGTGTATTGGGTTTTCGAGAAAATTTTGGTAGCATTTTCCCGTTTGTTCTCTAAGTACATATGTACTTAGAGAACAACAGGGAAATGCTGCCGAAATTTTCTCGAAAACCCAATACACATTATACACTTACTAGTGAGATTAGGTGTTCAAGAATGGGATAGGTGGTACACATTTATTATATATAAGAATGACAACACATGTATTTGTTGGCCGAAGTTTTAACCATGCAAAAACTCTAATCTGTTAACCCTAGACCCTAATCTTGTTGTAATATATACTTGTTTTCTCTTTGATCATAGAATGGATAGATCATGGATGTCCATTTGCAATCGCTGCACCCCAGAGTTTATTTCTGGTCTTGACCAGTTTATTAGATTTTCCGAGGAACATAGGAAACAACATGGAGATAGGTTCTACTTTCCATGTAGGCATTGCGGTAACAACTTGAAAGTCAGCACTGGTGATGAAATCAAAAGTCATGTCATGTGCAACGGGATTGTACAAGGCTATACAGAATGGAACTGGCATGGAGAGATTTCAAACCCGAAACCAGTGGATGTTGATAGTAGTGCTTGTGTGGAAGAAGAAATTGCCTACGATGATGTAGATGTGAATGAATCAGTCCAGTAGACATCGTTGATGCGATGCTGGATAGTTGTGGGGTAGAGCACACCGATCCACCTCCCATTTTTAGAAACATTGTGCATGATGCTGAGATATCATTATACACAGGTTGTACTAAGTTTAGAAGCTTAGCGCTGTGTTGAGATTGTATAAGCTGAAAGCTAACAATAGATGGAGTGACAAAAGCTTCACGTCATTGTTGTCTTTGTTGAAAGAAATGCTTCCTGAAGGAAAGAAGCTGCCAATCTCAACATACCAGGTAAAGAAATTGTTGTGCCCAATGGGAATGGATGTCAAGAAGATACACGCATGCCCAAATGATTGTGTATTATTTCAAAAGGACTATGTGGATTTGAAAGATTGTCCAAAATGTGGTGCGTCACGGTATAAATTGACGACTTCGGGGGAGCCAAAACTGGTTCTCCTACCAAGGTGATGTGGTATCTACCTATAATATCACGGTTTCAACGCTTGTTTGCCAATCCGATAGATGTGAAGAATTTGAGGTGGCATGCAGATGTTAAGAAAAATAATGATGGGATCCTACGACATGCGTCTGATTCCCCACAGTGGAAGAAGATTGATCTATTGTACCCTGAATTTGGTGAAGAAGTCAGGAATCTAAGACTTGGGCTTTGTACAGATGGGATGAATCCGTACGGGACGTTGGGTTCCACAACATCTAGGCCTCCACTTCCACCTCCTACATTACCCAGTTGGGTTCCAAAGGACCTAACTGTCCCGTTAGGTCCTAACTGTAGGGATATGGCAATATGGTTAGGAGAACATGATATAAACTTCCCTATAACTATTTCTATATATTCAGATGATGTAGGTCAATCATACGAAAGCAAACTATTTATACAAGATATTTTGGAGTTGTTTCGATATGATTGGCTAAATACATCTGTGATAGAGCTATGGATAAGGTGAGATCTTCTTTATACATACATATACCTTGTGTAGGATCTGGTGATCTGGTTTCTTATTTATTAATGCATGCGTAATTAATACATATTTTGCAGCTACTTAGACAAGATATGTGCAGATTTTGCATTCAAACATGTAGGATTTTTTATTCCATCTTTGATTAGTCTAGTAGCTAAAGACCCTCCGTCAGTTCAACAATACTGCTGTGAGGCTTTTTCAATTTTTGCTCAAAAAAAGAAGACGATGATAATGGCTCCATTTAATGTAGAGTAAGTTTACTTTGCTTATTAAGAAAATTACATTTTTATTGTGGATTTTGAGTTATTAATTTTTAATTTTTTTACCTCTAGTGGTAAGCATTGGGAGTTACTGGTTATTGTCCCCAAGATGTTCACTGTCTATTATCTAGATCCTAAGGGGAGTAAATTGAATACAAAATATGGACACATAATGAAAATGGCATTATTTCGGTGAGAAATATTTTATTTTCATATCCGTTAACATATGTTATTACATTACTATTTAATTATGCAATGTACTATGTTACATTAACATGTAGGGGTTTTGATGAGTTCAAAAAGGCTGGAGGAAAGGTCCCCACGAAAAAGAACCAGCCAATAATTTGGAAGAACGTGAAAGTAAGTTCCCGACTGCAATATATGTATATATTATTTATGTGAACAGTGCTTAATTAGTTGTATTTTTTAATATTTTGTATGTTTGAATTTATAGTGTGCCACACAAGACAACGGATGGGCATGTGGATACTACGTGATGCGATTTATGCACATTATTATCAAATATGCCGCAATGGACATCGATTGTATTGCTGAGGTATTATATAGTCTCATTAGATAATATGAAATATATCAATCTTATTTATAGCTATTAATTATATATATACATCATTCTCTTTACATGTGTTTACAACTGACCACACTACAGGAAATGCCTTACCAGATGTACATGCTCCCTATACGACAGGAGAATTAAATGAAGTAAGAGAAGAATTGGCAATAGCCATACAAGTATTGGGGGATTTAAGATATAATTGGGATGTTGATAGCAAATAATGACTAAAGAATGATATTTTGTAAATGAATTTCTGAATTATAATATATGTGTGAATGTTTCTACATGTCTGGATGTTTCTACATGTGTCTGAGTGAAAATGAATGAAATTGTTGGTTGCTATATGAATGTTTCTATATTGGAATGTGAAAATGAATGGAACTACAGATTGCTAGCTACATGAATGTTTCTAAATGTGTGAAAATCAAATGGAACTGCTGGTTGCATTGCTAAATGTGTGAATATCTTTCTTGTTAATTTTGCAGGTTTGTGGCCTGTTGTTGGCTGATATCAATGGATGTCGTAAAACCTGCAGTTCATAACTAAACTGCAGGTTTCTCATCCTGCGACCAACCATACAACAGGTCTGCAGACTGACAGAAAAAAAACAAAAAATAGGCATCAGTTATTTGTATAAAACCGATGCCACATCGTTACAGTGTCAGTTTTTATCTAATAACCGACGTCTATGTACTTAACACCACGGTCGTGCTGGCCAGCATGGCTGTGGCAGCAGACCAGACACCACGGCCATGTTGGTCAGCACGGCTGTGGAAGCGAACAAGACACCACGGCCGTGCTGGTCAGAACGGCCATGGCAGCGGACCAGACACCACGGCCGTGCTGGCCAGCACGGCCGTGTTGGGAGTGATATGACGTCGGTTTTTATCTAATAACCGACGCTAATAGTGCCCAACATGGCGCCCTTTCTGTGGAGCGAAGGTATATGGCATCGGTTTCTTATCTAAAAACCGACGCTTATAGTGCCCTGCTGGCGCATTTTCAGTGGCGCGCGAAGGGTTGTGGCGTCGGTTTTTGAACCGACGCGTAACAGCTGGGCTTTTAGCGTCGCCCACATAGGTGTTGCTTAGAAACTGACACTAAAGGCCTTAAATAACCGACACTAAAGGTCATTTATGTACTTGTGTCTCATGAATTAGTCATTTGGGGAGCTGAACTAATTAGATGGGGAGCTAAACCAATCAGTTCATTCATGAACTGGTCATTTCACTTGCCAGGGTAGTTCCCAATTGACTTTCTTTTTTCCGTTTCCAATTAATCCAAAGATCAATACTTGTCCCAATCAAATTGTACAAGTCAAATGAAAATATTTTCGCACCAACCTAACTTTCCCAATCTGGCTCATTTGGTCCAGTTGAACCGATCGGTTCAACACTTGAACCGATCATCTCACTTGATCATGAGACGACCGGTTCATCAGTTTGAATTGGTCGGTTGGTAGTCCATGTTGTGCAGAAATCCGTCAATGTAGTTTTCAATCAATTTGACACCCAAATCAGTTAGTCCAACACTTGAACTTGGTGATTCCGAGTCAAGTCAATTGATTGAATGTTTAATTGAACTACTAAACACATTTAGTAAACAATCTAAACATCATTCCTGGATAAACTTCTCTTCCAGGTTAAATCTGATGCGTGTGACCCTGCAGGCCCATTTCACGTTGGTAGTGAAAGTCCATAACACTTACGACTTCACAAAGAAAGAGCGGCGCCTAGTCGCACGTCAATGCTTCCCAAGTGAAAAGGAAAGTCGGAGAACAAATTTCAATCCTACAATCTATGAATGGTGTTATAGTGAATGTATAATTCCTTTGTCACTGATATCCTGAATGAACTCAAGGCATGGAACAGTCATCCTTTCAACATTCATTCACTTCCTTGATCTCAGAGCTGACTGGATGAGATATGTGTGGCATAAATATCAGATATTGATGCACACATGCATGTGCATGCCTTTCTCAGTCCTACTCATCAAGTGGCCATGGACATCAAACTCCCTCAGGAGGGACAAATCCCATATCTATCACTCACCCCTCAAAAGCCCCATGTGTCAAAGTCACCCAATCATCACCTTTATAACAATCTATATTTCAGGACTGTGTTCGATGATGTCAAAGTGTAACCAACAACATGTGTTGAGTGCAGTGATTTTAGGTCAAAGAATCACACTCACCACCATCACTGTGAGAGATGACTGTGACTATCAAGTCATGGTTCCATGTGTCACTCTCACGGTGGGTATGTCCGATACACTTGTTCTCTAACAAGTACCTATGTGCTTGGTTTGATATCACTATATCATGACTAATGAGATTCTTTCATCAACCAACACACAATCTAGTCTTGTGTGTCATTGTTGTCTATCAACCTTTCACAATGACATCCGACTAGGGACATAACAAGAATGTACAAATTCTTAACATCCGTATGATCTCATCGTTCAAGTCACGTACTTGAAGGCATACATCATTGAGTACTGTAATTCTCTAGACAATCAATCTGTTATGTCATTATCTCATAACTAACTGGACCAGAATGAATTGGAAGCTTGCCTTTGATGTTTATCAAATCAATCTTAATGTATCCCACCAATCATCCCATGATTGGCTCTCAGGGCATACATACCAACAGTCCCTACCTGGGGAAGGGAAGGGGACCCATTCTTTCTGTGGGACTATTTGTGTGCTTTTTATAACCCCAAGGGATACACATTCCTACCCTCCTACCTTTGACTCAAAATAGTACACATGATTCAAAATGGTTTTGCATGTAGTTATATAATGAAGGAATCTTAGGAACAGAAAATTAGCATAATAATTTTTTTCTCAAGAATCCCTCTCGTAGGTCCCATTTGGATAAGATAGGGCTATCCTGCAACAAACCAAATTAGGGTTTACAAGTTCTTACCTTATCATGGAAAAGGTTCCAACAAATTAACTTGTAACACTAGGCGTTGATCAAGACTTTTTAATTTATGTATCATTTGAATTTTGTTAGATCCACAATCAAAACTCCTTTTTGGTTCTCTACACTTTGGGACTCACCTCAGAATACATGTAGAAAATTATTATTCTAGTGGAAGATTGCGATAGCTGACCAAGTATAATCAGTTTTAGATTGTGGGAATCCGCTAACAATTTGTCATTAGTACATTTTTGACCTCTAGTGTCACTTTCATGAACATGGGATTTTACAGGAAACCAAAACTACATGACTACAACGTCAGTTTATATAACACAAACATCACTATTCATTAGGTCCTACCTTTTAAGTAAAAACATGGGTACCAATTTATAACATCACTTTATTTTTAAATAATCGATGGATAAAACAGTCCATGAAATTCAATATTTTATTGGGAAAATTTTATATAGGTTGTTGGATCTATTGTTCAAACACCAATAACAAAGCCATTATGTGAAATAAAATTTTCCCTTCAAAAAGACTTTATCGTTGGTTTTTACTAAGGAAACTAACATCATAGGGAACCTGATGTTGTTAGTTTTTACTAACAAAAATGAAGACAAAGTGTCCCCTCCACTTTCTTGATAAAAAAATATTTCTCCCCCAGTCGGGTTATGTTATCAATTTTTTCTATAAACTGACGATTAAAGTCTAAGTGAGGTCATCATTTTTTTATTATGGAGTAAGTACATGTGGCGTCAGTGTAAGACCCCTTGACCTGGATTTATGGTTAAAAGTTTTTATTATATTAATTGGGTGCAAAACCTTAACAAATCCTAAGAAATTCTTGATATCATGTGACAAAGCTAAGTTTCAAATTTGGTCTAGTTTGGACACTATTTGATTGAGTTTTACAATTTATGTGTTTATAAGGGCTTTTATGCAAATTTTTAGATGTCTAGGGTTTTACCTACAATATTCAAATGTATGTTGTGCTTCATAAGTGTTCATAACATGTTTGATATAGTTGCATCTTTGGTCACCTACTTGTACCATAGGATGGGGGTATTATCTAAACTTGGGGCTGAGACTTAGGGTTTCTCACCTAAGTGCCCTAACTCGATAATTTTCCTTTGATATCTTGGGATATGATGGTTCCACTATGATGTGGTAAGATCTAATGGTTTTCTTGTGGATCATGAGATCTAATGGTTTCCTCTGGAGGCACCGAGGTTGATGATTTTTCTTGTAGAATGCAACATCTGATGGAGGTTAGGGTTTACTTTTTTGGCCAAGTGAGGGCATGATCCAATGGTCCCTTAGATGCTAGAACTCGATGGTTCTCTTGGGTATGAAAATCAATGGTCCCCCATCATCAAGAATTAATGGTAGGTTTGTTTGCATGAATGGAAGGTTTTAGCCTTTGGAAACGTATCATACAAGCTATCAACCTTCAACCCACCTCTCTCTTTCATCCTAGATTTATATAAACCCCTTCTTTCAGCCAAATGAACTCTATACACGCCTTCTTCATCTCCTTGTTTCTGCTTGAGAGGTCCGAACCTCTTTCTTAGTGGATGATAAGAGCTCTAAAGGAAGAAGCTTGGCTGAGTTTGGTTGGATGTGCTCTAGGGTTTGTATCTACCCTCTCTAGGAATGTTTAGAGCTTCCTAACCTAGGTTCTTGACCTAAACAAGTAAGATCATCTTATTTACCTTTATTTTCCTTGGTTCCCTTCTTCTTATATATTCCTTCTTAGATGAATGCATGGTTTTCTTGGTGGAGGTTCGAGCTTGTGGATGAAAAACACCTTCATTTTTTTCTTTTGCCCTAGATCTCCTTGTTATTGATGAAGGGAGCTACCTTGGAGCGTTTGGAGTGCTAGAGCTAGGGTTTCTCTTCTCCCTTTCTAGAGACCTTTCTATTTGGACCTTCATCACCTTCCTTGAGGTGAGATATATAACATTCTTCATGTTTCTTGTTTACTTGCTATATGGTAATTTTCCCCCAAAAATATGGTAACATGTAGAAATGATCCTTTGACTAGGGTTTGAACATAAGTAGAAGTTTGTGTAGATAAACTACCTCTAGATCTTGTGTATGATCTTATCTTGATGTATGATAGCTAAAACTTGCATGTTTATGGAGGTTGGTAGTTTTATCTTCTAGAAATAATGACTTTTACTTAAGTGTTATTAACTGATTTCTCTCTTGATTCATGACTCGATGGTTTTTCTTCTTATGAGAATCGATGGTGTGTTTTTAGTTGATATTTTGATAGTTTTACTTGTTCTTGAGAACCATTGTCCATGATCTCTCATCAAGTGGATGAATAAATGGTTTCCTTTACACTTGAATTGAAGGATTTAACCTAGTATAGAAGATATTATTTCATCTAGTCTTGGAAACTGATGGTTTACCTAGATCAACAAATCGATGGTTTACCTAGCTTCACAAAACGATGACCTACCTATCGTTAACATACAATGGATTTCCTATGTTCACAAATGATGGTTATTCTAGATTTGACAAATGATGGTTTCACATAGTGTTGATGAATGATGGTTTATCAAGCTTATCAAATGATGGTCCTTCTAGCACTTGAATCTGATGGTTTTCCTATGGTTCACAACTGATGGTCTTGTCGTTGTTCCTAACTGATGGTTTAATCCATGCTCACAACTGATGGTCCTACTACGCTATGAGGAATTAGCCTATTAAGTTCAAGAAGCTATGGCTTCCCTAGTTGCATGATTCAATGTAGGGTTTTGTAGAAAATTCTATAAGAGGAATCAACTAGAGTGAAAGGAAGAGGAGAACAAAGAATGACAAGAATCCGCAAGAAGGAAATAACTTTAATAATTTAGAGGAAAGCATGAGGATGACAACATTAAAGATAGAAATGGAGGTAAAGCACCAAACTTGTTGGATAAGGAGAAGAACCTAGAAAAAACTATCACACTACAATTATTTCAATGGGGGATGAGAAAATACAAGGAGTTATCAAAGTAATCCTTTTACACAAGGGGGTTTCCATGTGGGCATCAGTGGTAGAATGATACACTGGAACCTAGGGGCACATGGCAATGGTACTATTGGGATTCATCTTAGGAATCAAAAATAACCATAACAAGTGAACGCCCCCATTTTGCATCACAGACACATGGGAAGCAGACACATGCATAAGACCTAGAAGGGGAAGTGCATGTTAAGGAAGAGCACTCCACTCTATTGTATTGATGGTAATCTAATTATTGAATACCTTGTGTAGTGACACTTAGATACCCAAATTATTGTGAAGGAGTTTGTATAAAAGAAAAAAGTCACTATTCTTGTGTTGTACGAACCGTACACACACAAGTGGTAAGGGAGATGATAATATTATAAAAATTTGGGTTTCTCTAACATGCATATATTTGAATCCTTAGGGTTTTCAGGTGGTGTGTGGCTACTATGGAAGGGAGATCTCCATAGAGTTGATATTCTTCTAAGTCATCACCCAAAAAATTCATTGTAGAAATATCAATAACTAGCTTATCACTACAATCCATGGAAGCACACTAAGATCTAGGAGGCACATATTGTAGAATCATATGAGCGATCTATGTAAAAATATCAATGAACCATGTCTAGATGTGGGAGATTTCAACTATTACCCACATATGAGAGAGAAGACTAGAGGTAAAAGATTCAATACAGGTACTTGAAACATCTTTGCACATGTAATGAATGCTTGTGGATGAACTGCACTCAATTTAAGTAGCCATGTGACATTCAAAAGAGTTTTTCTTTAAATGAAGCTTAATAGAGTGATGAATAACCATGATTGGCTAAATAAGCATGTCCATATAGTGTGGAAGTGGTGGAGAGAGTCCACTCTGATCATGAACTACTTCTAGTTTCCTTTAGGGAGGCGAATGGGAAAAGAAAAAAAAGAGTTAGTACTTGGGTGCGATGAAAAAAAAACCAAACTTTCAAAAACTTAATTTGTAAAGAATGGAAGGAATGAACAAGATTATGGAATCATCTAGTGAGTTTTTAATGACAACCATAGATGCATCACCATGAAAGGTATATGACCATTGAGAAGAAGAGATATACAAATGTGTGGCTTTGTAAACGCAAGACCAGATGGCTAAAGATTACAGATTGCAACTAGAGAATAAAGTTGATTGACATTCAAAGTCTTTTTAAGGATGAACTCAGGAATGATGAAATGGAGTGGAAAATGAGTTGCATTATGACTGGATAAAATTAGGTGATGGAAATACCAGGTTCTTGCATACACATGTTAATATGCTGATGGACTAGAATAAAATTGTTAAATGGAAGGATGTATTTTGGACAATGGATTGAGATACACATGACATAGAAAGAAAATGTAAAAGGTTTTTTTAAGGAAATTTTTACAACTGATATTCTTGGGTCATGGTTTCATGTGAGTAGCATCTACCCGAGAAGATTCCCCATGCCAGTTCTATATCAACAAACTGCAATGGCAAAGATCCCTGATGTTGTTAAGATGTTGAGTTTTTAAAGGCCATGGAACCTCTAAAAGCACTTGGATTGGATGGGTTTTATGCAAATTTCTACAAGAAACTTAGAATATCATCAGAGAGTTAATCATAATGTTTATTCAAGATCCTTTTAAGGGATCCAAGTTGGTGGAAATGGTTACTAACTCCTCCATAGATCTAATTTCGAAGAGTAATCAACCAGAGACCTGCGGTCAGTTGAGACCAATCTCGTTGAATAACATTTGTGTCAAATAACTTTCAAAGGTTATTGTAGAAAGGGTAAAACCATATATAAATAAATGCTTAACTCCTAGAGATATGAAACTTATACCAATACAACAGATTATGTATATCTAGTTCAAGATATTATTCACTCTATGGAGGTCACACAATCCAGGAACACACACTAGATGTGAAATTAAATCTTCCTAAATCTTATAACCATAGATCTTGGGATTTCACCAACAACACTCTAAAGAAAAGAAATTTACGTGCTAACTAAATTTCTAACATTATGCAATTCATTACCACGTGGAAATCATCTATTATTTCAGATCATGAAGCATTGGATGATTTCAAACCTACAAAATGAGTCAAACAAAGTGACACACTATCACCATTCATTTTTGTATTATGTCTGGGTAGAGTGAGTCAAACCATTGCAATGGACGTGGAACAGAACAATTGGAAGTATGTAATCTTCCCTGAATAAAAATGTGCTTTCATGCATGTATGCTCTATTGATGATATTTTGTATTTAGAGAAGCTACTATGAGACAAGTTAGAGTGATAATGGATTTTATAATGAAATTTAAAGAAGCGTCTATAAAAAAATGCTAGAAGTAGAGAAATCCAATATTCATTTTCTAGAGAGACATTAGGCATAATAAGGAGAAAAAAATCTATAGAAGAATAGGATGATAATTTAGCAAAACATTTGGGTGTTCTTATTGTTCATTTAAGTAACTCCAAATAATTGTACATAAGGATAGTGAGTAACCTTCACAAAGAGGCAAATGGCTGGATGCACTAAATACTGTCATAGTTGGACACATCACTTTGGCCAAATTGGTGTAAAATTTCTCGACTGCATACAGAATGCAATCAACATAATTACCTATCGCAAACTATGATATGTTAGATTAGAAGATACAGAACTTTATAATGAGTGTAGGAAGTCAAAGATCAAGAACAAATTTGGTGGCATGGAAAAATCCAGTGGCACCAACAGACAAAGGAGGACTGGGTATCTACTCAGTGTGAGAATACAATAAAACTCTCATCATGAAGTCCACATGATATTTTATCATGAGGAGGAATATTGATTGGGGACATCTAATGGAAAGAAAGTATAAAAACCATAATGGTTATAGGAAGACATGCTCCAGTTTATGGAGAAGTATTTAGAGTCAATTGATCATTGTCAAAAATCATGCTAAGAAAACAGTGGTAAGTTGAAGACAGACTAACGTTTGGGAGTATTACACGGTAAAATCAAAGACAAAACCTGAATAACTACCTCACAAAGAAAAACATTCGGGGATTGCCAATTTGAAGGTGGCCACATTGATGAAAGATGACACATACTAGGATGTTGAGTTTATGAAGGATTGATTTACGAAGAAGAATGTGTGTGAAATATGAGTATGCAACTCCCTCAACCCAAATACATAGAAGACAAATATAATTGGAAGTTGTAGAAACGTGGTTTGTTCACTCCCAAATTGATATACTAGATGCTTAGGAAGGGTTAAACATGCTATAATAAGTGCAACTGGGATATTGTCTGGCACAATGCTATTCACAAAGGATGAAATGCTTTTTATGGTGTCTTCAGCATGAAATGTCTATTGACTAATCACACACAGTTTCTCAAAAAAAATGACAAACATGTCCATGTGGGGAAGATGTGGTAGACCTAATGAAACTAACATACTTGTCATGAGAGATTATGCTTTTAGTTACAATGTGTGGAAAGCACTAGATACGCAACATATCTTTAATTTATTCTTACTCAGTAGCCTAAATAAATGACCAGATATCAACCTGCAGAAAAATGTACAATGCATAAAGACTGGCATATCACCTATGCAGTTACATGCTACATTTTGTGGAAGAAGAGGAACGAGGCAATCATTCATAGAAAGAAGAACATGCATTGGCATACTTTGATTAGAATAATAGTTTTTTTACCAAACAAAACACTTTATTTATCCAACATGTGATGTGGTACGGGCCGTACTAGTTGCATTACATCTCCTGAGTTCAACTGAGAACTTTCCGTATGGTGGGGAATTTTCACCTGGACCTTCTGAGGTAAAGGTTCGAATGATACAACTTGGTGGTGTGGCATAGAGTTCCTGCTGTGAACCACGTCGGAGCTATTGTTTGGCAAGGTTGTCTGCTATTGAATTACTTTCCCTGTCTACATAATGTATCCTTGTACCCTCCAGCTTCTTTTTCTACAACCTGCTCATCCAGAAAGCATACTTGGGGTATTTGTGCGGCTCCTCATCGACCAATCTTGTTGCCATCAAGCAATCGGTCTCCACGATGCAACTGGTCCATTCTTGTGACCGAATATGATCAAATGCCAAGCAAATTCTGGCTAATTCAGCAGCAATGATCGATGGACAGTCGATCTTTCTAGACCATACCCATCGAGTCCCTAGCTATCGCCGCTATTGATGTGCCCTTGCTATGAACCGCTACGTCCACATTCAACTTGACAGTACCTGGTTCTGGTCTGCTCCATTGTCCTCCTCTTGTCACTCGTAAAGATCCGGTGTCCCTCGCCCAAGCTTCATCATTAAGCGTGATAGCTTTCTAGATATATGGGACTTGATGTTCGGTATGCTTGGCCTCACCTTCAAAAACCTCAGCGTTTCTGAAGCCCCACACATTGCTACATATCGTCCAAAAGGACTCCTTCGTGATGTTCAATATTCCTTTCAGCGTTTTCAACCATCAGTCTAATGAAGAGTGAACTTGTTCAGTCGATGTTTGGAAATAGCGCCAGATTCCTTCACCTTCTCACAGTCCCTTAGCGCATGGAGTAATGACCATCATTCTTCCAGCATCTTGGACACAATCCATCCACTATCATATGACGTGCCTTCCGCCTGTCATTCGTCATCAGGGCTCCATGGAGATCAAGCCATGCAAGCATACACACTCTCACCGGTACCCGTAGCTTCCAAAACATTCCCCAGTCACCATGGCATGTTGCTTCCTTTCCTTCTCTCAACTTGTGATATGCTGAGCTCGTAGCGTAATTACCATCGACAGTATGCATCCATGCTCTACAGTCTCCTTCCATAATGTCTACTGGAGGGCCCTTGGTCAGAATGAGATTAACCACATCGTCCTCAAACCAATACCTTAGGAAATCCTTATCCCAGATCCCGGTGTCCATAACAAGACAGCTGACAATTAAGTCATCAAGGTCCTCTGGTATTGGGCGCTTGGTTTGTTCTTTTAGTGTGAGGTCCGGCTTCACCCGGATGTCATGCCAAACATTCACCATAGTTCCCCACTACAGGGCACATCATGGAGTTATCAAGAATGAACTTCCTTCCCCTAATTGTCGCCCGACTCAGCCTAGAAGCCGTAGTGATCTTTCCAGACGATGCGTTGGCAAAACGTTTGTTGATCACGTTACACCAGATAGAGTTTTCGCCGATTAACGATTCACTACTAAAAAACAGGGTATAGATGACAGTCATATAAAAGATCACATACTTTAGGTGACATGCATATAAATAATTTATAATGTGTACATATATGTATAAAATAGATGACAATCATATTACCAATTTTAAAAGGGTTACACACTATAGATGACATGCAGTTGAGTAACTTACTTTTGTTTAGATGTATATCTCATAGGTGACATGTATTTGAGTCACATATGTTCTATAAAGAAATATATTATAGGTGACAGACTTGCCGGTCACTCAATTTTAGAGTGAGAAACACAACATTTACTAAATTTTGAAACAAATTAACTGTAGGTATAGGCATCTTCAATAAAATACATATGCTAGGTATTACCTTTGATTCTTAAACGTGATTCAATAATAAAATACAAATACAAAATTTTCTAAACAAATATACACATACATACTTTTATTACTATACTTCATCCAATCTTTGTTTCCACGAATGGTTCTGTGTTTCACACTGACTTTGCCTTCATGAATACACTATAATTATCAAATTATTTATCCCACGAATTGGTTAGCGTGATAAAACACCGCAAATAATCCCCACAAATGTAAAGCTATTTATACAATGTTTGAGAATGTGTTTCAGGCAAGTGTGACAAAAATAATTGATCTTACCCAAGCCAACCATATATTATCCTATCCTACCTGAAAATTTGAAATTTTCAGGGTCATTATGGTTTAGGGTCAAGTTGAGTCCTATACATTCTGGGTTGGGTCTGCTCAACCTTGTCTAGTTGGGGTTAGGCCTAGTTGGGTCAGTTTGCCTGCGTTTGGCACAGGACCAAAACGCAGTTTGGTGTTGTCTTTTAGTGCCAACCCTGCCAAACAAGTGCCAGTTTGAGGCTGATTTGTGTTTGGTTCGCAACCCTAAAAAACCTCTGTTAAGGGATAACAGAACCCCCTAACCTAGGTTCTTCTAGTCCCACGAGGGACGGGATTCTGGTTCACAAACCAATTTTCGCGATCTGATCCTCTCCTCGCCCCACACCCATCCCGACATTCTTCGCCTTTCCCCTCTACATGCTCTATCTTCTGCTCTGTGGTTTGTGCTCTCTTCTCTCCCGAGACCTCGTTCTCTCCCGAGACCTCGAGATGACCTCGCCATTACTATTATCCGTGAGTTAAAGTTGACCCATCGTTTCCAGCGGCAAAGCCATGGCAGGCGACTGGCGTACGACAAACCCTGCCCAGTGGAGTAGGTGGAATACCGGGTCAATCAAGCGGATGTATGGGTGTGGTGGCTCGTCTGCAAGCGCCGAGCTACACCGGCAGTCTACAAGCGGACAAGGAACCCTCCTAACTTGTCATCTCCCATCAAAGCACCCCATTTCACCGTGTACAAGCCGTGCAGTAAACCCTAGCAAGGGCAAGCACTGTCACGGCTGCTATATAGTTTTGCACTTCATTAGCGATCTCCTCGCTTTTCACCTTTGAACCCTCCACACAGTCTTATGTTCTGCCGCCGTTGCTGAGCCCCTTTACTGGGAAGTCACCGACCTGCTTGCAAGGTTTGTCTCCGCCGACCCTTTTCTTTCTTTCTGTTTGCTAGCCTCCTATCTTTACTCTTGTAACGATAGATGATTTAATCAGTAAACTAATGTGTATTTCTCTCTCAATTTCTTGTCACATGTTTCGTCCCTGGCAATGTCTGGTCGTGCTCCTATTTTCGTCATCTTGGCTGAGCAGGTATTTGTTCTTATCAAACAACAACACATATTTTCTCCTATTCTGGTTGCCTGCTTGCTTGATTCGGACAATATTGTTGTTGTATTATGTCCACGAGTAACAAGGGTCATTGGGATGTTGTATAATCACATGGTTGTTGGATATTGTATTATCTCCATGATATTGTTGTTGTATTTTACACGAGTAACAAGTAGGGCTCAGTTATGTGGGTCAGTTACCAGGAAAACACGAATTATTGTCTGTATGCCCCTTGTATTTAAACTCTCTATTCTTGTAACATTATCGACACTCCAAGTACTGCACAGGAGACCATCGTTCTCTTTTCTTGTGTTGGCCTAATGTTAAATATTATTGATAACATACTAATGAACTGTAATTAAAAAATTTACCATTGTCCACACGGAAAACACTAGTCTTATTTTTTGCAATACATGTTCATTAGCCAAAGGCACTTTACTCCAACCATTGATATATTTATTGATTCTTTTTTATGTGTCACCAATAAACAACATTACAAGAGGCAAGCATACAATAAATGGGGGTTGATGATTCATAATACATTTATTTCATGTATTCTCAATGATGCATGTTTTGTTTTTGAGATGGAAAGGTGGTTCTTCTAGTCATCTACTTGGGCTATCCTTGATGTGGTTTCTTTCATTTCCATCAACCCCCCAACCCCCCAAGAGTCACACTAAATTTGGCTCTAGAATGATAGACATAATGACCTCATTATATTTTTGTTTGAAGATACCTCAAACACTACAATGGTGGATGCGTTATTTTCACTTTTTTCAATCATAAAGTCCATTCCAATGACTATGGCATAGTCTCGTTAATTTTATCATATACTATATTTATAATGATCTTCTTCATTCCATGTGCACTTCAATATACCTTCCTCAAAGCTCAAGTATTCACAACCTACAGAACATAATTTCAAAGGTGGCCTTGTCACATATTTTACTAGTTAGGGAGTTAAGGGAGTACACATCTTTTTAGTTTCAATCAAAGAAGAATAAGAACTGGGGTTGGAGTCTACAAAATGATGCGTGCATTCCAATCTGATCCATGTGTGTGCCACTATTAATCCGTCTACATGATTGGCCAAGGTCTGCAGTGTTGTATTTGCAATTATCCACTAGAATCTCCGTATTTGGAAAATGATCATTCACTATGTTAAGTAGAAAATCCATGTCTTATCCATGTCACATATTCACTAGATTTAATTCATATCCTTCGTGAATTGTAAAAATTCTTGTGAACGTCATCTGTCACAACTCATACATGTGGCTCACATTTAAGCAAATATTTTTTTGCAACATTCAATGTAGTTGTGCATAACGAAATGATGGTAAGAAAACTTGGTTGATTTATTCTAAAACGCCACTCCACATAAATCCTTACCCTCCCTCCTATACAAATTGTTTAGTGAAGTCAGTTTTCATCACGAGAAACAAATGATATCAACATGTCCTTTCATTTCTCTAAATATGAGTAGCACATATAGAAAGAAATTGCACTGTTGTTTGCATTATACGTACATGAATTATGGTTACTTGGTACAACAAGGCTTGTGAGGAAGAGCAATATTGTGAATGTAGAAGGGCTTTTCATAACAAATGACAAACTACCATTGTGTTTTCAGCAACAATATTTGTAATACAAATATGATGTTTGTGTCAAGGATTTTTTCCCTATTTATGAGGTGATGTTTCTGAAGATATCTGATGATAATATTCATATCCAATCCAAAAAAGAGACAAAAGAAAAAATGTTTAATTTTTGAAAGATGGACTTTATGAGGTGGTTTATGTTATTTTACTTTCTGTTCAGCTTACCCACATATTATAGCCCTTTTCTAACTATGAACAATGTTACTATTGTACACACATCCTCTTAAGCTCAAATATTTTTACGTGATTGATATAGCAGACATATATCAATATTCTATAATTCTTACCTGTAATTGTACCTGTAAATATTTTAATTTGTGAAAGATGGACTTGTGGTCAATTGCACAGACTTCATTCATCCCGCCACCTGGGACATAGACAGACTGGTGGAACAAACATACAATTCGAACCAATAAGCACATACACAACTTGTTGAAATGTGGTCATTACCACATACTGAAAGACATGTGGAAATTTAGTCGAGTCTCTGTCAACCAGGTTTGGGTCAAATTTATGAGGTTATGTCATGAATTGTATCATCTCTATTTCTAAGAAAAAATCATGATCATCTTTATAATAAAAATATATATACAACTGAAATTATAGTTACTATGGGTAATTTTATGATATATGTTAGTGTAGGGATATATGTTAGTATAGGGATATATAGTTCGTATAGGGATATATACTTCAAATGGCAGTTGTGTTGTGAGGTTAGGAATTTTTTACCAGTTAGTATAGGAATTTTGTGATATATGTTATTATAGGGATATATACTTCAAATGCCATGTTGTACGAACACGTTTAATGTGAATGCCATGCTTAATGCTTGATATTTATGTAGTTTTCCTGTAATGAACATATTAGATGATGTGTTTGCTACAACCATTTCAAATTTAACAACAATTTCAAATTTGTTGTACACATTTTGGATCTTATGTCTGGTCCGGCTAATGGATCTTGTCTTAGCCTACTTCAATACAAGTTATTGCTTTCAACTGCGTAGTCTCATACTAGGTTCGTATAACGGTTTCGTTTAAACACCCATACTAAAGTGATATATCGCAGTGTCATTACTACTATGGTTGCACCCGACCCGAGGTTCCGTATTGTATGGTCAAAAGAGTTGGATGAGGCTCTGGTTGCAGCATTGAGGAGACAATATGACATGGGTAGGTGTGTCGATGGAATATTTACTAGGGACACGTAGAGGGAGACGCTACACGATTGACATATCGGGATGGGGAGGAACGAGGGTACATTGGATCAGTTAAAAACTCAGTGGAAGAACCTCAGGAGAGACTATGCAAAGATAAAACTGGTGACCAACAAAAGTGGTGTTGGATGGGATGACAGCAGGCACAAGCCAATATTGCCTGACACCCCGGAGTGGAGGGAGGCACTTGTGGTATGTCTAATAATATACACTCCCCTGACTATTATATATTAAATTAAACTTTTTAATATTGACCTAATCAGTAGTTGTCCCCTATTTTAGGCAAATAGGTAACTAGCGAGATTGATCAACATACCATTCTACCACTACCACGACGTCGAGCTGATGGGGGGGGAGGAACATAGCTAGGGGCCATCATGCAATGTCCTCAACCGATAGACAACCTCCTTCTGATGTTGCATCTGAAGATGATGTTGTTGTTGACATAGATGCATCTGATTCATTTGTCAGCCCAGAACCGAACGGTCCAACCGGTCCAACTGGTTTCACTGAAGACATGGTTAATTTTGGGACGCAAAGTGAGGACACCAACGGTGGATCACACAACCAAGGTGTTGGTGCCAGGACTCCCACCACGATCAGACATAGGAAGCGAGCGTCAAGCTCACAGGACAGTTGTGTCCTGTCTAATGATGTCGTGTCCGAAGTCACAAAGGTGTTTTCCAAGGTACATGAGAGGGACAGCGGAATTGCTGCTAGGTCTAATGATAAAGACGAATACCAAACCATTTTGCATCACTTTCATGCAAGCTACCCTGACGCCCCTGTCCCAGTTTTTACCACTCTTGTGCATGCCATAAAAGATCTAGCTAACCGTAACATTTACCTAAGCCTTATGGACACCCCACAAAAAATTATCATTTGGTTGCAAGACTTGTGGGAAATGAATAACACAGCTTCTGCATCACAATCACCCTTCACGCCACAATCTCCACCGTACTTTTGAGGTTGTCTAATTTAAGAACTATATCAGTATCATGCCTTTTATTTGATGAACTTTATCAATAGTTGTTGTTGTACTATTTTATTTTGTTGGGAGCAATCTCTGAACTATGGTACTATGTAATGGTTTATCTTGTTATTTGCTATTTGGTTAGTATTGCTATTTTTTTGCTATATCCCTAATTTCATTTCTACAATATCTTGATATTTTTCTGATGCGGGTAATCTCTTTTAATTCTAGACGTGATGGCCGATATTCATCCATATGAAACAACTGATGACATTCTACAACTACTGCATCTTATGTCTGGTCTGGCTAATGACATTGCTAACACAATATCCTACCAAATAGCTGACCAAATATCCCACAATATCATGCAAAATTCAGACGCCGCAACCACACACCAACCAATACCGAGACCGGTTAGTATTAGGAGCGGCCATCAAAAGGTTTTAGAAATAATAACCGGCCATGAAAGGATGGCGTACAATCTGTACCGTATGCTACCCAACATGGTTTTAGCCTTTGTTGATAAATTTGAGGACCGAGGTTTGTTGAAAAGTACCAGAGGTGTGTCATCAGTGGAGGCAGTTTGCTACTTCCTTCAAATAGTTGGCCATGGCCATACCAACCGTGTTCTGGCTGAGGACTACATTCACAGCGGTGAGACCATAAGTAGAAAGTTTAACGAGGTGTTGGATGTAGTGTGTGCTTTGTGCAATGAATATATTATCATGCCAACTGCATCCACAACTCTGCACTGCCGCATCACCAAGAGTTCAAGATTTTACCCTTACTTCAAGGTATGACCATCACTTAGTTGACCATTGTCCATTCCATTGTTAATATAACCACTATCATCATCGTTGAGTTTGGTATTTACTTGTGTATTTCTTATATACTTGTCTTAGGATGCCATTGGGGTAATTGACGGGACACACATCCCCATTTTGGTGAAGCGTGATAAGCAGAACCGATATATGAATAGAAAAGGGAATGTTTCCATGAATGTCATGGCTGTAGTAGACTTCTCAATGGAGTTTACATATATCATGACTGGTTGGGAGGGATCTGCTGTTGACCAAAGGGTACTTCACACAGCTACAACCACATGCAGGTTCAAAGTACCCGCAAGGAAGTACTATCTTGTTCATGCAGGGTACGCCAACACCAGCCAATTTCTTGCACCATATCGAAATGTTGCTTACCATATAGCAGAGTATCGGGGTAACAGAGGCTCATACACCAGCAAAAAGGAAATGTTCAACCACCGACATGCTCAACTACGTAACTGTAATGACCCGTTTTCAAATTAGTCATCTGATTAGGGTTTACTTGGATAATTGTATGCTTAATTAAGTTGATCATTGTTTAAAGCTTGATTAGTGATGGTAGTTAAAATTTCATGTTTTAAATATAATGAGAAGTTTTAATCATACTTGATTCAAGAATTAGCAGTAGTAGTTGGGCTACGAATTTTAGGTGTTTCACACCTGAGGTGAGTGTTTTTCTCCCTCCTAAGCTTTGTATCCATGTTGAAAGCCTAATTCAATGCGGCTAAAACAATCAGAAACTTTGTTTATATATGTATGTGATTGGATTTGATTTGAGAAAGATATTGGGGAATCCAATTTTTCTGATTTTGATTATTTCTCATTGATTGAAACTTGATTAGTTCCTGTTATATTGATTGAGGATGCATGGGTATTCTTATGGGCAGATGAATATGGTATTTCATGTGAATTTTGCCTAAAAATCAGCCCAATGGCCGATATGCATGGAATTGAATTGACATGTATAAAGTCATATTTGAATTGTACTAGATTGTATTATACAAGTGTATTGTTAAATGTTAATGGAGTTGAAATGACCACATATCCTGATTAGGATTTGAGTTGAGGAAGTGAATCAAATGAGTCAATTAATCAATGTATACTTATGATTGATGAATGAAATATGTGAAAATGGAAACTAGGGTTTCCATGTTTGTGAATAACCCTAATGAACCCTAGAGTCATGATTGGATTACTGAATGATATGATTCTTATGATATGTTGAACTAAGGAATGACTTCTTGAAAACCCTAAAAGTTTATTACTAAGACAATTATGAGTGATAAACCTAGAACTTGTATATGATGTTGTAAATGTGACTAAATGCTGAAATTGAAGTTATTAATACTTCCATTGAATATGATGAGTCTTATGAATATCACCTAAGTCCAATGTAATTGTTTTAATACAATAAAGAATGATGATTGTTGATTATGGGAATGGCATTAGTAGTCAACATTAAGGTACACTTATCTGAATATAAGAGACAATATGAACATGATGTACGTAATGGTGATTGCAAGATAAAGATGAAACTAATGAAGATAGTATGATGAAGTATTTTTATCTTTTATTTTAATTACATGTGGCTTAACCCAAATTAAATGAAATATACTAAGAACTGTACTTTGATAAATGTTATGTAGAAGAGAAGCTTTGCATGTAAAGTGAATCAATAAGATTGGTCCAGATAATGTAATGAACATGAAATGAAAGAAGTTGAGACTACTGAGTATAAAATGATGGAAAAAGATAGGAATTAGTAGATGATTCTAAGAATGTAACTCTTACCCTAAAATGATGAGTTTGATGATGCTAATGAATGGCGATCTCAAATGGGTGATTAAGAGATGTACATGATTGTAGTGAATTCAACTAAATGATGAAACTCAAGTATTTGAATTGACTTACAAGAATGTGTTCTTGTATTATGATTGTTTGATAGAATACTTGTATTTTGAGAATGAACCAATTTGATGGAATTCAAATGATAATCAACATGTGTTTACTAGTAACCCTATATGAAGAATGTGAAATAAAAGAAGAAGAGAATTAAGTCGGGTATGCATGTATATGCATGAAATTTATTGGCATCTATTCAGATTGGACGGAACAAGCATATGTTGTATGATAAATCCATTCTGGGTATGAGGAATGATACATGATATCTATATGCTTTTACTGTTGCTAGTTTTAATGCCTCTGCTAATATTTGTTCATAATCGTGATATACAATGAGCTGATAAGATTTATGTTGAAATGGAATTTAATATGCACTCCTTACATTGAGAAACCCTGATAAGGGTAAATGTTGCATAATGAGATTATGTCTAGGGCTGAAGGCCCAGTGATGATGATAAAACCCTGATGGGGTAAATACTGGACAATAAGATTATGTCTCGAGCAGAAAGCCCACTATTGATGATTGCTATGAGTTGATGCAGAAGATAGAAATAATCATATTTGTTGCAATCTATAGACTTATTGTGCTTCTTGCTTTGATCATTGCCCTTATTGATAAAGTTAATCTGTTTCATGTTATTATAGTTATGTGAGAATACACAGATATGATATATGATGTTTTGAATTCTTTTAAGATGACTGAAAGAGATTAATAACAAGTGAAATGATTGAACATCTAGTTAGGTGCCCTGAACACCGTGAGTTTCCCCCGAGGACCACACTGGGGAAACAAAATGGATCTCCTTGTAGTAATCGATGAATTATGAGAAGGATTTTCAGAGTGTGGATAGAGACCTTAAAGGTTAGACCACCAGGATTTAGGAGTGAGTCATCTAGAGTGGCTCTGGCCCTAAATCCTTGCTGTGAAAGTCTATATCCAGATGGAATAGACTCTGTTGAAATGAAATATGTGAAATGTGCAATGAAAAATATGTGAAATACTGTGATATGTGATATAATGTTTTGGTGGTTCCTATCTCGTGTACCCGAGATGAGGACGTGAGCCTCTTTAGGCAACCCTGAGGTGGCCAGGGTCTATTGTTGATATCTTAGGGTGGTTGGCTAAACCCTAAGATAGTGACGGTGAGTCGTTGACACGAGAATCAGGTGTGGCGACTTCTACTTGGTGAGGTACAAGCCAAGTAGTTTCAGGGCAAATGAATAAAATATGATAAGCCGTGTAGAATATGATTTGAATGATTATTACATTCCTTGTAATACCACTTGATGATTTGTCATTTGTTGATTATACTTCTTGTTGTGGAAAGTAATCATGTTGCTACAAACATTTTCTATTTCACATTATGATATGTCATGTTGACAAGTTATAAATGATGGGATTCATATCCATTATGATTATGAGTTGGATTGCTTACTATTTGATAGTATTGTTTGGTAGATATGTTTTATGTGTACTTCAGCTTCAGGACTACAGGATGTGTTCCTGGTCCGGCTGGTGGAGTGTCACAAAGATAATGTTATTGTTATGTATTGGTTCAAAATGCTTAGAACTTGACTTATTACTCATGTAGTAAGATTCTTAATCTGAATTAGAAGTATCTGTTGATTTGTTCATGTCCGGCTGGTGGAGTGTCACAAATATAATGTTATTGTTATGTATTAGTTCAAAATGCTTAGAACGTGACTTATTACTCATGTAGTAAGATTCTTAATCTGAATTAGAAGTATCTGTTGATTTGTTCATGTACGGCTGGTGGAGTGTCACAAAGATAATGTTATTGTTATGTATTGGTTCAAAATGCTTAGAACTTGACTTATTACTCATGTAGTAAGATTCTTAATCTAAATTAGAAGTATCTATTGATTTGTTCATGTCCGACTGGTGGAGTGTCACAAAGATAATGTTATTGTTATGTATTGATTCAAAAATGCTTAGAACTTATCTTATTTCACATGCAGTAGGGCTCTTAATCTAAACTGAGAAGTATCTGCTAATTTGTTCATAGATATGCTTTAACAGATGTTTCAAAGTTATAATTGGTTTAAGTGATTAACTTATCTATTGGATTAGATTACCATTGTAAGATAGATTTGACTCATGATAGAACTATCTACTAGACTTTTCAATATCAACATGTTTCTGTTAAGTTTATTATACTTAATATGATGCTGATGCATGTACCTAGCTTGAGTGGGAGGTATCCACTCACTGGGGCTCTATATGAGTCTCATGAGGTTGTTTCAATTTTTTTTAGGTATAATTCTATCCAGCGGAGAGGTCGTGACAAAGAAGATATAAGTATTATAATCTAGATAGATTAGAATGTCCCTATACTCTCTCTTTCCCGGGATGGGTTGTAGATAAAGTTTGTTCATCAATGTACATGTATTTGATGTAAACTGAACCGCATATGAGAACAAGATTTGATTCTGGATTTAATGGAGTTGAATATGATTTGTGATATTTGAATGCGATGTCCTTGATGTGACATTGATTTATGGGTTTTTGAAGAAAGAAAAAGGAAAAGGAAAAAAATTATCTGTGTTTTTCGTATATTGTTTAATCACCTTAGTCGAGAATTCATTGTTTTATTTCATAATCTGGATTTAGGTTTGGGATTATCTCTAATGGTTGGTATTTATGCTGATCAAAAGAGTGGGTCCCGACAGTAACATTGTTGAGCGAGCCTTTGGTGTGTTGAAGAAGAGGTTTTCCTACTTTCATAAAGGAGCAACTTTTCCCGTGCAGTCTCAGTCTCAGATTGTAATGGCTTGTTGTATCGTTAACAATTTTATTCGGAGCCAAAATGATGGTGATCCTATAATGGATGAAAACTTGGATGAGCCTCATACTACCACTGACATCTGTCTAGAAATGGACAATGACATGCCGTCGTGCCCATGTGGTATGCAGTACACCGTATGAGTGTACATGGATGCCACAGATGCGGCAAATGGACGGTTTGAAGACAACAACCCACACAGGCCATATTTTACATGTGGTAGGGGTCTTGTACCAACCAGATGCCATATGAGGTTGCCCGCGCAGCAAGTACAACCTACAGTGGCTACGCTGACTGCAATTAGGGATGCAATGGTATCACAACTCGCATATGCACGTAGCGAATGCAAGTTCTGGTCAGAACACTGTGACTTTGTCTGTTCAACAAGAGCAGACACTGATAGGTTACAAGAAGAAATTTCAAGTATGTGGGAGAGGTGCTGATATCTTCGCCACCGACTTCAAATAACGAGCGATAATGACTCTTCAACAGAAGAAGATGGATACAATACGTCATAGATATACTATATTATGATATGTCCAAATGAACTGCACTTGTCTGTTGCAACAATTAGCTACTCCTGAACAAATGATCTTCATATTATCTTTGAAAACTATGTCATGAACCCGACATTTTTCTATTAATCATCAATTTTGTTTTATTAGATGTCGATGACTCCATCTGAGGTTCTGAGGTGTGATTGTGGGCTAAATGCATGCTTACGACTTAACACAGAGGATGCATGGTTATATGACTTTGCCATTCTGAGTCAAAGACTGGGCGAAATGTATTACATATGCCCTACTCGTAGGGTGTGATATTACATCAATAAATAATAGACTGCCCTTGTCGAGGCTCTGCATTCTTTGCCATTAACTTGAACTTGGTACTACATTTTAGGGAAAAGACCGATGCAGATACTTCCATTGGGCAGTCGATCTCCCCCCAACGATTGATTCATTGAAAGTGGAGATTATGTTACTAACTGTTGAGTGCAAGTTAGTGTGGGGTCAGACGATGAACATGAAGGACTTCCTTGAAATTCATCACAACTACGATGAATTATACACTAACAAAAAGTATGAGCATGAGGTTTTAGAATGCAACGTTGCCAGTCTGGAGGAAGATTGTCGTCTGCTTCTAGACATCCCTTCACCAATGATGTATGTTATTAATCGAAATTTTTCTTAACGTTAGGTAAAACCAAATAGTACAATTAATTGTGATATACACCCTTACTTTTATTAATTTTAGATGTCGAAGACACGTGCAAAGGCAAGGGCAATGACAAAATTTGAAAAACTGTTGATGTCACCGGAATAAATTCAAAAATATGTTGAAGATAACCTTTTATGCACAAAACCATGTTGCAGTCACACAAACGAGGAGGAGGGCAAAATTGGGACCGATGATCAAGTCAAGGGCCGAGTCAATCAACATGTAATTTTTTTAACTAATGACGACAATTAACTATGTTCAACATTACATATATACCACATGTAAATGTCATTCCAGACGACACTAATGTTTCATTAATTTTTAATCACCACGTAAAAATTAGCATTATCATATCTTATTTTCACTATTCTAAATATATAAAATAATTTTTTAATATATTTTAAACTTAGGTTGAAGTGACATCACAAATACACATTCTGTGTACTTGTTCAAATAGTGTTGCAAGAACATGACAGAATAAGCAGATACTGACTACACTGCCAAACAGAATCAGACTTGCAACCAAACAGATTCAGACTGCACACAGACTCAAATCAGATCAGCTGACCAGAATCAGACTGCGTTGTCAAACAAAACCAGACTGCATCCTGACCACCCAGCACCGGAATCCAGACTAACCCCGACTAACCCAGTCTAGATTCCAGAATCCCAGTCCTGTGCCAAACGCAGGCTTTAGATTTGCAAAACTTTTTTGTTGACAATTTCAGTAGAGTATTTTTATATGATTTTTGTGTCCAGTCGGGTCTGGTTGATTTTGGATCTGTTCTGACAGCCCGGGCATACTCGGTTCCTTTCATTGCAAGTTTTAATTTGGACCGGTTTGTTTGGACTGGTCAGATCGGGTCTATTTGGATTGATTTCTGTAAAACCCGAGTTGTGGGCAGCGTTCGTGGGTCGCAGGCAGCCCAACTGTTGAGAAAACACCGTGTCAAACATCATATAGTATATCACTTTATTTTTCAATCATATTTGCACAAGTGACAATCAACGGACCCCATGCTGATTTCCCATCGTGAGAAATCTAGCGGTAAGAGCATGAGTGGTTTTCTGAATATGCTATTAGTCTTTGCGTCATTTTCTTTTATTTTCATTCCCGTCTCCCACCGCCTCCTCCCGTGATCTGTCTCCCACTCGCCTTCCCGCTCTCGGTTGACCTTCTTCCCCAATTTTTTGCTTCGATTCCGCTTGGTCAACTTTGCCCATGTCGATCCTCACCGGTTCCTCCCTCACATCTGGCTCAGCAACCGTGCTCTCGTATCACTTCCCGTCATGTTCGGAGCCACCTCACCCCTGTCACCCCTCTCTCCCAATTTCCTCCACGTCGTCCTCCAATCTCGTTTGGTCAGCCCTGATTCGTGTAGCACCTCTTCCCAATCTGTTTGACCCTTATGCCTATACCTATTTGATTACCAATTCCTTTGCTATCGTGTGACCACTCAACTGCTGGACTTGTTTCCTTCGTCTTCCCACAATGTGGTTATCCTTAGTCTAACAGTTGTGGCGACATTTGTGGACTGATCTCAAGCAAAGCTTGACGAGGGAGGACTACAAATCACGGCACTACATAATTTCCCCTGCGGTTGTAGATTTTAGTATATTTCAAGTAAGATGTGTAGTATATTATTTCTTTCATGCTCTTATCTATTCCAAGTGATATGTCATCCGATTGCTTCTTGGTTATGTACTCAATGTTCCAGCAAGCCCTAACTAGGGTTGAGGAATACTACTCGAGACACTGGGGTACCTTTCTTCTGTGACTGTGGATCTGATTTATTCCAAGTAAGATGTGTAGTATGTTGGTTCTTTCACATTCTCATTTATTTCATATGATCTAGCTTGCAATAAGAAACTTGACTTGCAATAAAAGTATGACTTGCTTAATGGGTGTCTACTCTACGTTCATCCTATTCTAGAACCTAGATTTTATTCCATCACGAGGACAACCCCTTTACCTTGAGCTACAAAGTATATCCAAAACGTCATCATTGGTATTTTGTTCTATTTCAATTTTGATTCATCACTCGAATTTTATAGAAACATCATATGTTGAAAGTTAAGATTGCTTCATTATTTTGTTTTTGAACTCATGTTATTTCTCTAGATTCATCTAAATCGGTGTATGATAAGTACTTTCTTATAGATCAGAAGTTCATGATCTATTTCCATCTGTACTGTATTTGTTCAATCATATATATATCATCTATATGTTCTCTATGTATAAATTTAGGTGACTTTCCTCTTATATCAAATGATAATCTTGATCTATCTTGTAGGAATTCCTGAATAGCTGATCAATTTTGGTGCTAAGGAGATATTGATCTCACTTGATAACTTGAAGGTAACCTATTTATGTGTTAGATATTGATTTTCACATATTCAGTCATATGGTGTAATTTGTATATTTACTATGAACAACAATGTTTTTTCTCTCGCATACTTTGCAGGATTGGGTTCAAGAAAGAGAAAGAGCTGAAGGTTGGGGACTAAATTTCCAAAAAGAGAACACGTAAGCACTTTTTTCATCTTATTTTTTTGTGTGCTTTAGCATGCTTAGGAATTAACTTGCTATTTTGTTACAAAAAAGATTAGTTGTGCTTTCTGTATATTAATTATTGTTGCAAAAATTGTATTTATTAATATATTGGAATCATGATGGTCATACAGTTGATATGTATAACCTCTCTAAGAGAATAAGTTAGTGACATGACAAAAAATAAAATTTCAAATTTTATTAGAATATTACTCTTTCTGCAAATCATAATGAGTATAAGCTTGACAAGAGTCAACTACCGGCTTTCTTTGTTGCCATTCTGAATTGCCATATTTAAACATGTAATGCACTAGGTTAGCATAATAAGTAAAATTTGTCTCGTTGACCCGATGAGGAAAATATATTTTCTTCTTCCTTCTATCCATATGTTCATTGTGCCCTAATCCATGTGCATATACAAATAGATTTGCCATATTATCTTGTTAAAAAAACACAATATTGGCCCTATCTGATGTTGTCATTTCTGTCACCAGATTCAGTCTTTTTTCTATCTAATTGTTATGTATATCAAGGTTATATATGTTGCTAGGAATTCCCTAAGGGCCTAGGCCGAATCTAAGGCAATTCTAGGCCTTTCTCACATAAAGAAGAATGCGACCAAATCACTTTTTCCTTCACTTGCAGATTCAACACAGTGGTTACATCCTTCATTAATCGAGTTAAAATCATATATAAAGATATTGTGCTCAACATCTATTGCCCTTGCTAATTAAGCTACTAAGCTCATCAGATGGGCGTTTCTAGGTTTCATGACCTACATTGGTCGTCACACATACACACATATATACACACACGTGTGTGTACATAATGTAGTTATATGATAATCTATGATCAATATAATTTATCAACTATTTAAAGTGATTTAAAGCAATTTGATAGCTTGCAAGACATTTTGTCTTATCTTTTTGGTCTACATAACAAATTCCCACGCTGAGATGTGTGTGAGTTAAAATCATATATACAAATATTGTGCTCAACATCTATTACCCTTGCTAATTAAGCTACTAAGCTCATCAGATGGGCATTTCTAGATTTCATGACCTACATTAGTCGTCACACACACACACACATAAACACACACACACACGTGTGTGTGTACATAATGTAGTTATATGAAAATCTATGATCAATATAAGTTATCAACTATTTGAAGTGATTTAAAGCAATTTGATAGCTTGCAAGACATTTTGTCTTATCTTTTTGGCCTACATAACAAATTCCCATGCTGAGATGTTTGTGAAGAGGTCAAGGAAGGACGTCCACTAGGATAGTAGCTAAAGTTGTAAAATAATGTAATGGATAGTTGAGACAAACGAATTAGGTATTAATTAAATAAGAATCTAGGAAAGGTTTCAAGTGATTTTTCTTTAATATGTAAATTAAATAATGATTCACTATAAATGTCTATCGTGTTTTTTGTTGGATATTAAGATAGATGTGCCAAGTGCAACCTACGATAGACCTTACCAATAAAAACATTTCATAAAACCAAATGCTCTCTATATTAGAATAAAAGTTTACATTTTAATGATAGTGGCTGATGTATGTCCAGGGAATTACCAGTTTGTCCCTAGGATTTGTTGGATTGAATTGACCAACCTGCTTGCTACATGCCAGGTTGGTTGTGACATGTCCCAACACAAGGACTTCCACCATTTGTAGGAAAAATAGATCCTAGGGTAGGCATATTAACCCAAATGCCATCCTGCTACAAATGAAAAAGTCATCTCACTTACTGGCCATTGACAATATCTACTTGGTACAATGCACATAATAATTAATCTTACCTAACCGAGTCTCCCTTTTGAGGACATAACTCCACATATCTTGCAATCCAGCCTATTTTAGTATGAATCAACCCATGATATGAACATGACTTGATGGTTTTATTTATGAATCCACTTTCTCTCTTAGTTGTATGATGTTCTTTTTGTTATCTAGTTTTATTGAGACAACCTGGTTCAAGAGGCAGCATGTATAAAGGCAGTAGCACAAGAGGTCTGATGTGATTGGCCCACATGTATGATGGTAGGTAGTTGTGATTGTACATCTTATTGTGCAATCATAATACATGTTTTCCCACTGTTCATGCCATAATTGTCACGAATTTGACCAAACATGATGTATTTGTTTTTGTTATATCGGGTGTTGAGCTCAACCACACTCCAACATTATTTTGTAGGGGTCCCAGAGAAGCTAGTTGTTCACTTTGGTGGATGAATATCCCATTGATGGCATGATATATTCGTTATGTGCTTTTATTGTTGAGTGGACCATTTAGTGTTGCTACCCTCATCATGTGACCATGAAGAGAAACACTAATGGACTATGCATATTAAGAGGAACATGAGTGTTTCTTTGTCTTTAAGATCATTGATCGCAAGTGAGATCTCGATTAATTAAGAGGATGTGGATGCCGAAAGAGGATAGGTATGAATGAGCTCTAGCTCCATGACTTGATATAACTATAGCTCTGAATTCTATTTACATGCATGCATATATTATTTTCTCATTTAAGTGCATGTTGATAGATATGCAGTTGGGCATTACATGACCATGAATGACTCCGGATGTATCAGCCTACTGCGAGGACTGAACGACCTGGCTCGGTACAAGATCAGACAGTGGCAACAGTAGCAAGAGTTGGATAGCCATGACCATTTTAATTCCCTGCTTTGACTTTGGTGATGGTATGTATGCCATATATTTTTACTACTTCATGCCATATAAAAGTTTCAAGAAATGGCACATTGCAATTTACCGGTAGTATCTGTCATATCTAGTGGCATAGTATTTTATACAATTCCTTTAGATCATTGATTTGTTACATGTCTAGTGAATGAATAGCTTCTTGGGAGATCTGTTGTCTTTGTTTACTGTTGTATTTATCTGATATTTGAATTGTCAAGTGGGTGGGATGTTTTTTTAATCTATATACAAGCTAGGAAGATGGAAACGGAGACTGCACACAGCCTCACCACTACATCTGTAGTTGTTTTGATATCCACCACTGGCTGTTTCAAATTGTTGTGTGTATTAAATTTTAGTTACTCATCTTCTGTGCTAGATTGTTGATGATAGAAAAATAGGAAATGGGTTGTTTTTATTTTAAAATTCAATTGTTTTCCATTTAAGAAACCATGTTGTGCAACCTCATTTGCTCTGGGCTTTGTACTGTTCCAATTGATACCGTAAAAAATCTGCTGCTCTCATTTACCCCTGTTGTTATATTGTTTGGTCACCACTTAGTACTCAGTCGAGGACCTATTTCACTGTGCATTCACTCAAGTTCTATGGATTTGCTATTTATGATGTTGGCATCCGTAGATGGTATCTGAACTCATAAAGCCAGAACTCTAATAGATTTGCAAGCTGAGGTGTTAATTTCTAGTTTCAACAATAAGCTTTGCTTCAATTTTAGCAAATTGTTATATACCACAGTTGATCTTCATACCTCCTATCGTATTGTCACACTATCATGTTCTCTCATCTATAAAAGTCCGACCATTGGTCTGAACAACATGAACTGAAATGCTTTTCCGTATTTAAGAAGGATTTAGCGGTTGCTTGGTTGGGTATAGTGGTGTGCCACATCTAGGTCTGTAATGTGTTCTCTTACATTTTAAGTTCAACTACTAAATTTTTGTTGCATACTATTCATTTATCCATGAGTTGCATTCATTGAGTGTATTATTAATTTATGTCATTCTGTTTTATGTAGGAGAGGTTGCAGAGAAACTGATCTTAATAAGATAGCTAGCACAATTTGGGCCTACTCCAAGAAGGGAACAAAAGAACTCATTCTCCAGGGGGGAGCTGATGGACCAGCTACTAGATGTAATAGGCAAATTGTCTATTCTCACCAGACTCAATTTGTTAGAAAATCGCATCATTGGGAACCTGATTTCTTTGTGCAGCTACAAGCTGATAACAATCACCTCAAAGCACTCTCAGAAACCGTAGGTAGGGTACAGTCGTTATCCTTACAGATAGTGTACAGTCATTGCAGATCTGTCTGATAGGATAACATGATCAAGAGCCTCCCCACAGAGATGGTTTCCCTTCTCAGTCTTAGGGAAATTGATTTCAGCATCAATGAGCTTGAATCTGTTCTAGAATGACTATGCCTGGGAACTATGTTGTTCAAGTTGAACATCAACAATAACTTTGTTGATTTGTGGCATCTGGCCTGCTCCATAGAAAACCTAGAGCAGCTAAAGGAATTGAATATTAGCAACAATCAGATACATGTACTTCTAGGGGCTGTTCAGGTTCCGTAATTCAGACTCCTGGAAATCTTATATAGGAAACTATGGTACATTAGAACAACGGCTGTTTTGGAGATAAAATATGGTGCTTGCTGCAGCATACATACTTGTAAATCATGACGGTGCCAGCCCAGAAATGGGAGTTTACAGAACTGCCAAAATAGGCGTGCTTTTAAGTACAGTTATTCTGCAAGGAAGAACTACAACATCAAATGTAGTAGAGCAAGCCCAACATAAATCTGAGTTACTTTTTGTACATAGCTACCTGGAGTTGAGATGAACAGAGCCAAATGGCCCTCTACATTCGTTTGCAATGTTGTCTACTCTCTGTGTGCTTCATGTTGAAGAGAATCCTTTGGAGGTTCCACCAAGGCAGATTGCAGAAATGGGTGCTGAGGTGATTACAGTTTCTATGCTATATGTTGTTCTTTACATTTCATGCTTTTGTTATACTAGCATTAGGATATTATATGACTGACTGTAAATATTTCATGCACTTTAACATGTTAGTGACGAATCTTTGGTTTCATCTCATGTCACATATATTTGAATTTTTTTATTGTTCCATTTATAGGAACTGGATTAGGGAAGGACATGAACTGAAGATCAAACTCGTATCGAACAAAATCATTCCTTACAAACATACCCAAGCAAAGAATGGGTTTCTTATCCTTATGTAGAGCATCACATTCAAAACATGAGGGGGTTTACACCTTTGATTTGGATAAGAAACTAGTATATCTGCATGAGAAGAGGTCATACCAAGTTGAACAATTACAACTGAGTTGAGCATCTGCAATATTCACTGGTAAACCATTGGGGGACTGGAACTTATTGATAAACTAATGCATATGGTTATTTTTATAAAGGTTTGTTTACTTTTTAAGATCCATATAAATGAGTGTCATTTCTTTGATATGTTTCATATATCTTAATTTCTTATTATATAACCACTCATATAATAAATTGCTAAAAGAGGATTACTCTTGTCGTAGGAGCATCAGTAAATAATCCATACTGATATAAATGGACTCTAATATTTTTTATTATTGGATCTCACCAACGTAGTTGTTATTTTTTGTTTGTTATTATGTCTCCCAATATCTACTTTTTCTGTTCCAGTTGTTTCTTTCAAGTTACACTAGCTAATATTCACGATCGGATCATGGTGTTGGAAAAGATTTTGGTTCTCATGCCTTGCAGGCATCATGTTTTTATTTTCAACATCCTTGGATAGCAACTTCATCTACATTAATTGTAGCATCCCTTGAAACCTAGGGTTTGCCTACTTGGTAATAGTGGACTGGTATGATGTGTGCCATTCTGGCCCATGATCCTCTTATGCTTCTATTGCCTTCATGCTTCTTCATAAGGTGGTGCTTGATGTCTCCTCCATCTCTAAGCAAGGAAGGCTAATTGTTCAAGAGGCAAGTGTAGTATGGTACTACTTTGCTAATGTAGGTGTTGGGTCATCTATTTGTTAGGTGGTCATTTTCCTTGTGGTTGAAGGGTTTGCACATGTCTTTATGGTCAGGTTGCAAGTGCTTGCGATATGGTTACTTTGGTGGCCTTTTTGTATTCATAACTAGCTTCATATGCTTTTGGGTGCTGAAAGGCAGTCTTGACACCCCCAACTATTTTTCCATAACTAGCCTCAACTACTAAATTTTTTATTACATATATTCAGTTATCCATAATAGAGTTGATTGGAAAGGATACATATAGCCAACCCCAATACGGTTTGGATTGAGGATTAGTTGATAATTATGATATAGTATTCAGTTATCCATGAATTCAATTCATTGAGTGTATTATAAGTTTTTGTCGTTTCCCTTTATACAGGAAAGTTGCAGAGAAACTGAGCTTATAGCATGATTGGGGCTCGCTCCAAGAAGGGAATAAAAGAACTCATTCTCCAGGGGGAGCTGAGGGACCAGATAGAATGGCTACCAGATTCAATAGGCAAACTGTCCATCACCACACTTGATTTGTCAGAAAACCACATCATTGGGAACTTAACTTCTTTGATGGAGCTACGAGCTGATTACAATCGCCTCAAAGCACTCCCAGAAGCCGTAGGTAGGCTACAATCGTTGCAGATCATTTCTGTAAGTTATAACAACAATAATAGCCTCCCCATAGAGATGGTTTCATTTCCTAGTCTTGGGCAAATTGATGTCAGCTTCAATGAGCTTTAATCTGTCCCAAAATGACTGCCTGGGAACTACGCTGGTCAAGATGAACATCAGTAATAACTTTGCGGATTTGTGGCATCTACTCTGCTCATAGAAAACTTTCAGCTGCCGGAAGAACTGGACATTAGCAACAATTAGATATGGGTACTTCAAGATTCTTTTGCAATAATGTCTGCTCTCTGTGTACTTCATGCTGAAGAGAATCCTTTGAGGTTCGACCAAGATAAATTGCAGAAATGGGTGCTAAGGTGATTATAGTTTCTGTGCTGAAGAACTTTGCTGAAGAATCTCGTTCAGACATCTCTACTTCTGGATCTGCTTGGAATTTGTTGTCTACTCATTAAATCTTGTGAAGGATATCAAAATTTTTGTATGTGTATATATTTTTCTTCCTTCTTTCACTCAACGGCTGTTTCTTTCCTCTGTTCTGTCAGTTACAGGACAGTTAAACTTTGTACAAACTCAACCTTTATTCTGCGTGCTTCGATATCAATAAAAAGAAAAGTTGAAAAGCTGATTTTATTGCTCAATGTTCCTCTCGTATGTTTGTTGGGCTTGCTTAGAGTATAGTTCTCCATTGAAAAAACATGGATATTTGGATTGAAACATGAATGTTAATGTAATGCACCAGAATTCACGTCTGGTATGCCTCATCTTGTCATTTATTTCTGTATACTGGGCACTGGGTTTTGAACTTCATGTAGCTGACAAGTTGATGGCCATTGTCATTATCTTTTCTGAAAATGTTGATCTATGAACATGTAATCATTTATTTAACGTATGACATGCTAAGATGTCATCTTTTATCTGTTAAACCACTGCAATTATCGTCAACGTTATTGTGAAGGGTGACGTTACTGAGCATAGTCTGATATTTAGATTATGGTTTGTGATGTCACCTAATCTCACGTCCGAGCTACTGAGAAATTAGGTATAGATGACGTAATTTCTTAAAACTAACATAGCACATAGCTTACGTTTAATAGATGACAGTCATTTGATACATTATGTTAAACACTATCATCTTTTATGTTAAAGATGACGTGGTTAACTATAATCATTGAGCACCTTTTTAGCAGTGATTCCCAAGAGTTATTCAGTAGGAGGGCTTCATTCCACTCCCTCATGGACTTGATTCCTAGTCCTCCATTCTCCTTTGCACTTGTAACCTTACTCCAGATCACCAAGGAGACTGGTCTCTCTTTGTGACTCCTCCCATATGAACTGTCGCACAATGCTATCGCTGAGAGGCAGCATAGTCGACTGCATGACATAGGTGGGGATAGTAGTAAGAGTCGATTTAGCCAAGCATACTCTCCCTACCAGTGATAGTGATTTTGCTACCCATGCTTGGACTCTTCCTTCAACTTTGTCAATGATGTTCGAGTAGGTTTGCTTATTGATTTTGGAATGCAGAATTGGGACACCTAAGTATCTACCAAGGTTTTCAGTAGTGTGAAACTTGCTTAGCTTTTGGATAAGCCGCCGCCTTGGTACTGAGACGCTCCTGGAAAAGTAGATGTGTGATTTGGTAGATGATATCTCCTATCCAGATGCTACTCCAAACTCTTTGAAGCATTGTAGTATGGTTCACATTTGAATTTTTCTCTCCTCCACAAACAATATAAGATCATCTGCAAAACATATATGGGCCACCGCAATACCAGTTCTGCCAGCGTGATTGGTTTTCATCTTCCATTGGCAACCCTTCTTGTATCATTTGGGATAATCTCTCTAGGCACAATACAAATAAATATGGAGATAATGGATCTCCCTACCTCAGGCCCGACTAGCCCTGAAAGGTCCTAATTGTTTTCCATTCCAAACTACTGTTGAGCTCCCTTCTGTGATGGAATTCGTGATGAATTGTATAACATTCGCATGTAGCCCCACCTTAACTATCGTTTCTTCAATGAACCTCCACGACATATGATTATAGGCCTTACACAAATCAATTTTTATGGCCATAGTTATAGCTCATATGCGTTGCCTCATGCCATTATTAATTTCCTGAACTAGTGAGATATTATCTATAATCCTCCAGGGAAAAAGCTACTCTGTTCAGCTAAAATCCATTTGGGTATGAATCATTTTAATCTTTCCACAATCAATTTAGAAGCTAGTTTCAGAATGATGTTATTAAGGGATATCAGCCTCAGTTGGTCACACCTCTCTGGTCGAGCTACTTTTGGAATAAGGATACTAGTAGCATTGCATACCTCTTCATTGGGTCATTCTCCTATTGTTAATGCTTGTACAATGCGGGTCACTGAATGTCCCACAGCCTCCCAATTGCCTTGGAGAAACTCCACTGTAATCCCGTCAGGGCTCGTTATCCTGTATGATTTCATGAGCTTCAAAGTGTTCAATACCTCTTCCACTTGAGGGATGGACGCAATAGAATTCATTTCCACTGCACTAAGTGCACTGAAATGACAAGGAATAACTTGATTATTTACCCTTCTTCCTCTCGCCAGCCCAGTTAGGATACCTTAAAAATATCTAGCAACCATATCTACCACCTCAACTTCATTAGAAATCCAACAACCAGCATCGTTCTTAAGGGTGGTGATAGTATCCTGCCTTCGTCAATGGTTCACCCATGCATGGTAGCATCTGGGGTTATTGTCACCGTTTTGGATCCAGTTGATGTGGGCCTTCTGCTTCCAATTGTCTTCTTCTTTATTGTTGAGGTGTTGAAGTTCAAGCTACATGTCAATGCACATATTGTCAGTAATAACATCATATATCTCTATAAGAATATGCTATAGAGCGGTGATGTTTCGATGAAGCCTTCTTTTCTCCTTGTATAGAGCAGTAATAACATCATATATCTCTAGCCTCAACAATTCATGCCTTATCCTACGAAGAGTCACATAGAAATCAGTCAAAGTGACCCACTTCTCCTTCACCAATTGTTTGAATGCCTCGTTCCCATTCCACGATGCCTTCGCATGAAATCGAGCAGCCCTTGCCTCCGTTTTGCATGGCTTGAGAAATAGAGGACAATAATCTGAAGAGAATCTAGGTAAATGCTCCATAGTCCATGTGGGAAATTTATGAGAAAATCTCGATTGGCAAGTACACATTCTAATCTCTCTTGCAATCCCCATTAGCAAGAATAATAGTTTGATGATACATAAAGAAAACAAAATAGTTTTTTATGTTTTAAAAGGGGGAGAAAGTATGCATAACTATCAAGAAGGTTATTCTAATCTACAACAACAAATACAATCCAATTGCAATATACTCATTACAATGGATGCAATAGATAATAACGTCAAAAAGCAATCGAGTTTTGGCTACGTGATAAGGGACTGAGGAGGTATATGGATACAAGGAGGGGTGTTAACTTTTATGGGAACAGATTGATTAGAAGATGATTTTAAGGCAATTGTCATGTGAATAAGTTAAAGCTCTAAAATGAATGGCGGTAAATTGTTAATCCAAATAGAATCTAGAGTCACTATGGACTAAATAATAGGAAATGTATAGTGTTTTTTATTTTCAAACCTTTGGTGGAAGCTGCAAAGTCTTATCGAAACAACTCATAATATGTACAACTTGTCTATAGAGAAGGAACTCAAATTCCCTAGTCGATAAATTGGCGAAGTTACACTCTAATGAGACTCTAAGGGAAGTAACATTTTCTATATGTCCAAGATGGATGATGGAACTTTATACCAAGGAACTCGATTAGGATATGATAGGAGACACAATTATGTTGGCACCAAATGTGGAGGGAAAGATGAATGGCACTTTAATGTAATAGATCATCGGTCTAAAAAAATGGAACAACAACAACAATCTATTGTTAAAGAAGATATAATGTTTACTTCCATGTTTATGAATTTCATCTCTTAGTGATTTTAGGTTTTAATGTTTGCTCGTACACAACCAATCACATCCCCAGTGGGACATTCTGGATGGGCTAGGTAGAAAAGGATGAAAACCTCCTTAAAGTGGCAATTTTTGTATGGAAACTATATTTGTCAACTTGTTAGAAGGATTGTCGTTGGTCTGGACTTTCTCTAGTTTTAGTTGGTTTAAGTTGACAACCTCAAATAGCAAGTGTATCTCAGATTAATATGTTTTATCCTAAAGTGATAAGAAGTGTTCTTACTCAAGTTTATGGTGTTGAGAATGTCATTAGAAAAAAAAGCATACTCATTCTGCTTCAAAAATTTAGTTTTTACAAGAAAAGTTTGAGCCTAACCATCTCTGTCCATGCCTTATGACCTGTAATATATTCTGCCTCAATAGTTGAGAAAGCAAAAAATATTAAAAGTTTGACTTCTAAATAATGGTTAATCTTACAAAAGTGAATGAAAAAAATTAATATACATTCCATGATCACCTACTAAGTCTGAAATTGTGAAGCCTTTTAGGTCTAGTGGTGGGAGACAAATACATAAGAATGATATAGAGGTACCTATTATGTATTTTAGAATCTATTTCACAATATTTCAAAGCTCCTTTGTGGGATCACATATACATCTTCTAGTCACATCAACTGCGTGTGTGATATTTGTTCAAGTGCAATTTATAACATCTGAATTCCTATTACAGAAGAGTAGGGTATGAGACATATCTTGCTTTTCTTTCTTAGTATGAGGAGTTTTTTTGTACTTATCCGAATGTACTAAATAAGGAACTATCAATTTGATTTGCTTCCTTCATGTTAACTATATCCATTAATTTTAAATAATTCTTTGCGGTGTCAATCAAGTTTTCTTTTCTTCACTTTAAACTTTATGTTTATGTTAAAAATATATCTACATGGACCCAAGTACTTGTTATCAAAATACTTCAAGAACTACTTCTTCTATGTGGCTATTGTCTGAGAATCTTTGCAAACAATCTACAATTTATTATCTTAAAGAAAGATTTGTATAAAAATGTCATAAAAATATCTTGAAGAAATCATAATATTTTACTTATGTCATGTGGTACACATGGTTTAGTACAAAGGAATCAATTTTTTGTATAGCTAATGAGGTTCCGGTTTTATCCCATAAATACTTTTTTCAACATGTAAACAATTTGTTCTTTACCTTTAAATGCAAATATTTCAAGTTGTTTTACATATATTTCATCATATAGTTCATCATGATAGGAATCTTGTCTTCCCTTACAGATGCTCAATGTCAAGGTCAAAGCTAAATTTGAAGAAAAATATAGTGAGAATAAAAGTCATTTTCACTAGTAAAAATAAATCTCATCAAATCATTCCATGCTTCATCCCAAAATTTTTACCACAAGTATGTTTGTTTATCTCACATTGATGTCATTCTCATCTTTCTTTAGATTTAAGACCCACTTGTTTTGTAATTTTTAAACCTTTAAGAAGTTTGCACATCTCGTGTATATCACTTTTCCTCAATGATCTCGTTGCATCTTGCATTTCCTACAACCACTTATTTGATGAAACTTTGGTTTCTAGTAGCATTCTAGTCCCCCACCCTCATCTATGATCATTGGAACTTTTGAATTAGAACATCTGGTAGACACTTTTATCTATGGCACACCTCCTCAGAAGTTTCTTTAATGGATCTTTTGTTTAGAGTTTCTCCCCCTACTTATGATCCTACTAGTCATGTACATCATGAATTTCAGAACCATTCTCTACCATATCACCATGATGGGTCTAGACATTTGAACAGACTGTCCAAGAACGCTCTACTGGACCGGATTGATAATTACATATCAATCACGACATTATATGTAGGATGATCATACTCTATCATCATAATATCAAGATACATATTGTCCTCAAGGAATATTATATTTATGTATCTAAATTTCTTTAATGACAACAAATATTGCAGGCAGACTACTCATTACTATAGTCAAGAAAAATCCATGGACTAGATCTAACATCAAACTTCTACCTCTACTCATTAGGAACATATGAAAACACCTTTGACACAACAACGATAAGGTGAGAATAAGAAGTTTGCCATGTTATACATGCATTATTTAGAGTTTGAAAATTCAAAGGAACTAGAGGTGACCTATTAATAAAGTAGAATTTAGTGTTCACAACCTTTGTGCAGAATTATTTTCATAGTTTTGCATTGTTCAACATGCATATGTATATCATCATAATGTTTTTATTCTTTCATTCATCCAAACCAATGAATTATGATATACTAGGAAAAATATTTTATTTTGAATGCCAAATGCATTCATAATATGTTTTGAACTACTAGAAATTTACTCACCCCCATTTTGGATGAAAGCATTTTCAAATTTTTTTACCCATCTCCTTGCCAACCATGGCATGAATATTCTTAACTCTACGATCCTTTCTTTGTACAAAGTAAATACAAACTTTCCTAGATGCATGATGAATGAAAGTCACTAAGATTCTATTTTTCCTCAAGAAGTAGACTTCTATATGATCACATATAAAAGAACAAATCAAGTGTAAAACATTACACTTATCTAACACTGAGCGCTAAATTGGAACCCATTTTGCTTGCAAAGAAGAATTTTTTCAAACAAACTTTGAATTGTATTTTTCACAAAGCTTATAAAGTATATCTTTGCAGCATATATAGTCCTTTCTCACTCATGTGAGCAAGCCGTTTATGTCATAATTCTAGATAATAGGAGTTGTCCACAATATTAATGTAATTGTGAAGAACTCTTGTTTTTATTCTACACGTGCATTAAGTTTGCCACTACACACAATTAATTGTCCTTGCCACTATACAAAATCAATTGTCCTTTGGTTACTTTTAATTTCACATCAATAAAGTGAGATTGGGAAACCTACAAGTGCAATACATTGTTGCAGATGGGGTTATAATCAATGTTGACACATTATATCTAACATTCTTCTACAACATGGTGTAGCTCACCTCTATTTGTAGATGTACATTATCAATCCCATATTTCTTATATTTTACCAGGCATATGTGTAAACCGAAAGTCACCAAACTTGTAAGAGAAGAAGTAGTGCTTGTTGGGAGTTATTTGATAAGAAGTATGAGAACCAAGCACCCATACAATGCTATAGCTTTCATGTAGTTAATATCCCATTGTAACTCCACATGTTAGTACCTTTGTGACTTCAAGACTAATCGTTATTGTGTTTCTATCATTATCCGTCTCTTTCATTTTTCCTTCATCAATTCCCTTTTGCATTGCTTGCAAAATTTATTTATATACCCTATTTGGTAGATATGATGACAAACCATGATGTTTTTGTAATTTGTTTTTTTTTTCTCTATCGCCATGTTGGACTCGACTCTGACTTTTCATGTCCTTGGTAACAACATGTGAAGTGGTTGAATCTGTTTGGCTATGCCATCTGGCCTATTCATTCAACAAATTATTTGAAACTAACACTAGTACAGAAATGAGTTATAACGTCACTACATGTAGGGTCGGTTTTACCAAATAACCGACTTTATATGTCTAAAAAAAATGCGGGCACCACTTAAGACCTCTTAGGTCGGTTTTTTTAAATAAACCGACCTTGTAGTGTAACTATATAGGGTCGGTTTTCCAAATAACTGACCTTATATGTTTATAAAAAACGCGGGCACCACTTAAGACCTCTTGGGTCGCTTTTCTTAAAATAACCGACCTTGTAGTGTATCTCTATAGGGTCGGTTTTCCAAATAACTGACCTTATATGTCTATAAAAATCGCGAGCACCACTTATGACCTTTTGAGTCGCTTTTTTTAAAATAAACGACCTTGTAGTACATCTCTATAGGGTCGGTTTTTCTAAAATAAGCGACCTTATAGACAATTTTTCCCGCGGAAAAAATTTGGTTTCGCACCTCGATCTCTAGCGTTGGTTTTACCTTATAACCGACCCTAAAGGGCACCTCGGTCGACAAATTTGTCGACCGAAAATGAGCTGAATTTCACGTATACAAGCACCTATAGGGTCGTTTTTTTCTTTATAATTGACCTTACAGTCCTCCTCGGTTCAGCACCTCTAAGGTCGGTTATTTCTGAAAAACCGACCTTAAATGCGTCCTCGGTCGACAAATTTGTCGACCGATATTTATTCTGGATCAAGGTTCACGCATGTATAAGCACATCTGCGTCGGTTTTGCACTTAAAACCGACCTTAGAGCTTCCTCGGTCGACCAATATTTCGACTGATATACTTGGTCGACAGATTCTTCGACCGATATCTATTCTGGATCCAGATAATTCACGCATGTATAAGCACCTCTAGCGTCGGATTTGCACTTATAATCGACCTTAGAGCATTTCTCGGTCGACAAATTTGTCGACCGATAAGGAGTCAGTTTTCAAGTGTATAAGCAACTTTTAGGGTCGGTATTTTCTTTATAACCGACCTTAGAAGCACATTCGGTCGACAATATTGTCGACCGAGATAAACTAGGATCCAGTTTAGTATTTCACACATGAATAAGTACATGTAGGGTCGGTTTTAACCTAAAAACTGACCCTATAGGTACTTAAGAGAATGAATTCTGGCTCAATCTCGGTCGACGAATCGTCGACCGAATCATATCGATCGACTAATTTGTCGACCGAATAACGTCTAGAAAAACCAACCGTCACAACGGCTAGAAAATCAACCGTCATAACGGCTAAAAAAATCAACCGTCATAACGGCTAGAATTTCAACCGTCGTAACGGCCATAAATACGACCGTTGGGCGACCAGGAGAACGGTCCAGAAAACGACCGTTGGGAGCGTCGGTCGACAAATTGTCGACCGAAATGGGGTCTGTTTTGCTATAAATAGCACCCAAAACGATCCATTTGTTCACACCTTCACATTCTCACTTCTCTAGCTCCTTTCTAGTGTATTCTTCTTCAGCTTCTTTACATCCAATTCTTTCTTGCTATTTCTCCATTTCAAAGCAACAAAATGGTTTCATCATCTGCGCGTGGAAAGAAGCAAGTTGCAGGTAGGAAAGGAAGGACAACCCCTTCAATGTTGCCATTCATCAACGACGTCCCTTTCATCGACGCAGCTGCAGGCGACTGCTACCTCAGGCTATCGGCAAAAGCTCCTCTTCCACGATGGCCGGTCGACGTCATGGACTTCCAAAGCATTGTCGATTTGGAGGAACTTTTCGAGGTGCAACATTTGACTGATTTTCTAAATCCCTCCTTCCCTTCCTACTCCTCCAAAGTAGTTAATGAATTCTATGCCAATTTAGCTGAACATCCTGACCATGATTCCTTCTCCTCTATGGTTGGTGGATATTGATTCCTTTCCATGAGGAGGGTATTCTTGATATGCTTGACATAGGTATAGAAGAATATAAAAATTTTATTGATCTCACTAGAGGAACTCTACTCAACAAACTCTCCCAAGATAACACTGCAATTAGCCTTAGTGATGTCAAAACAACCATCTTTCAATCCAATACGACTTGTCATGAAGATAGAGGTACCTATTATGTAATAAATTTAAAACCTGAAGATAGGATCATAAATCTCATTGTTGCCACCAATATCCATCCTAGAGCAAACAAATCTGAGGTACCCACCTTTCGTATGTACCTTATCTATTCCATTCTCAAAAGTATTCCCATAAAATTTATTCGTATCATCATTAAGAATATGTTTGAGTTTTCTGGCAATCCACCATATGCCGACTTTGTATGCCAAATCACTCAAAATTTTCTTAAGAAGAATATTGAGGACGACTTAGGTTACACATGGGATAGAAAACCCCAAAAAATAAGTAAAAATACAGTGGAAAAGATGGGAATCGACTTTGGCCACAAAAGGGCTAGGACTGAAGGGGAGACATCCACCCAAGACATACCTCCACCACCTCCTCCTACCAACCTACCCCATGATCCTATTACAAACACCTTGACATACATTGCTGGATCCCAATATCACCTAAGTAGGCAATTGGATTATAATCACCATGGCATGACTTATTTAAACCAAAGGATGCAAGCTCTCTCTCCTAACCAACCTGATGAATATCCCTATTCCCTTAATCCTAGCATGATAAATCCATACAATCCTTCCTACAACTACTATCAAATTCCACCTCCACCATCTCCTGATCTCACACATACTCAATTTTCCCCAATTCAACTTCAAGACATTGCTGCCCACTTTCGCTTTGATCGTGTTCCCACCTTCTTGGAGGCTTATGCCTTAACCAAGACAGGTGCCTTGGAGTGGCAGACATTGTTTAATTATTATGGAGCTGAGCCCTTTCTTGGAAAAGATCCAGACATTGATGTAATCCTTTAGTCTTTTCAGTGAGATTATGAGATATCTTTGTAATGATGTAATGTTTATCTTTTTGTAAAGCAAGTATGTCATGTTTCATCTTATAAAGTGTATGGGCATTAAATTGTTATGAATAAAAGTGTTTTCCATGGCTTCATTTGGACATATACATGTTATATAAGAATATTGTTATTTCAAATGATTGAAAAATAAATTATGGCTAAATTTGACAAAGCATCACTTGGTTAATCTCATACACACACTTGATACTTAATTTAAAACATTGAAACAGGGTTAATTTTGGTCAAAAATATTATCGACCGAGACAAATCGGTTGACAATATTTTCGACTGAGGATGACTTTAGAGCTCTTTCGTTTGACAAATAGTCGACCGAGGATGACTTTAGAGCTTTTTTGTTCGACAAATAGTCGACCGACAGAATTTTTGAATAGAGTTTAGTATTTTTCAAAATGTTATAAAGCATTGGGATCTCAATCTTTTGTCTCATTGTTGGGAATTCACATCCCTCAATACCACCATCATCACATTTGCTGATTCTGGGTATTTAAACCCTTAGTTCATCACTAAACATGGTTATCACTTATCAGGTAACTATTACCTTCAGGTCATCCGACCAAGGTATTCAGGATATTTGTTACACAATCATCTCAATTTCATATCAACCATATCAATTTCATATCAACATCATGCAATACAAAAATAACATCTCTATTCCCTCATTAGGGTTAGAGTTTCCATCTTTATCAATTAAGGTTTCACATATCAGCATCCCATATTGAAAATTTCAAATAACATTATCCCATATTAGGGTTTTTACACAACACCACCCTATATTAAGGTTTCACATAACATTTCCATGTTAGGGTTTCACATAACATCATTCCATATAAGGGTTTCACATAACATTATCCCATATTAAGGTTTCATACGACATCACCATATATTAAAGTTTCACATAACATCAATGTAAGGGTTGTGGAAGCACTTTAGAGCTCCTCGGTCGACGAATTTTTCGACCGAGTTAGTGTCAGATTTCACATGTATAAGCACCTATAGGGTCGGTTTTTCCTTTATAACCGACTCTAGAACAATACCCGGTCGACAATTTGTCGACCGAAATGAATTTTCGATCCAGTTTTCACACATCTTCGGTCGACGAATCTGTCGACCGAATAAAGCAAGATTTCTTTCTTAGAAGGACCTCTAGGGTCGGTTTTTTTAATAACCGACCCTATAAGGGTCTCGGTTGACAATATTGTCGACCGAGAATATCCAGTTTAGTTTTTCACACATGTATAAGCACCTCTAGGGTCGGTTATATGAAAAAACCGACCCTAGAGGTGCTTGTACGAAGGAAGTCTTGCTCCTTTTCGGTCGACAAATCATCGACCGAAACTAGCCAGATTTCTTCGTATTAGCACTTGTAGCGTCGGTTTTACATAACAACCCACCCTATAGATTGTTTCGGTCGACAAATTCATCGACCGAGTTTGCGATTGATTGTTATTAAACAACCCGACACGGGTACCGTTTATATGTAGAGTCGGTTTTTGGTTGTTAACCGACGCTAGAGTTTTTCGCTCCGTGCAAAAACCCAAAATTTTAGTCTTTCTTCTTCCCGCGAAACCCTTTTCTCTTTTCTAATCTCTCTCCCGCGGTGCCGCGAAACCTCTTTTTCCGCCGTTGCCGCCTCTCCACACCGCCAAGAGGATCATGAAGCTCATCGGCGCCGTGAAGAAGATCGTGAAGCTCGTCGTCGCCGCCTTCCACTCTTACTCCACGAAGCCCGTCGTTGCCGTGAAGCTCTCTTCTTTGCCGTGAAGCTCTCTTCCTTGCCGTGAAGCTTTTCATTGCTGTGAAGCTCGTCGTCGCCCCCTTCCACTCTTCTACGAAGGTCTCCGCCTCTCCGTGAAGTTCGTCTCTTCCTCCACGAAGCTCGCTGCCATTTCCAAGTAAGTTCGAGCTTCCTTCTCCTTGTTCCCTTCATTCCACCCACCGCCATTGCTGCTTCCAGGTCCATCTCGATCGACAATTAGTCGACCGAGAGCCCACCTGCGCGTAGTGTCCAGGTCCACTCTCGGTCGACAAATTGTCGACCGAGAGTGGACCTGGACGCTGCGCGCAGGTGGGCTCTCGGTCCACTAATTGTCAACCGAGATGGACCTGGAACTTATTTATGTTGGAGCTATAAATGTTTTAATCATATTTGTTGTAATGTTCACAAATAGTTCTGAATATTATAATGATTTCAATCTTTGGACTGTTGGAAACGGCCTTACTTTGCTAATTTGTACAAGTAATCAAAACATGCATGTCTTTTTTCATATGTAATCATTATATAAATTTTAGAAATTAATACTAGATTAGACATGTGTACTCCTAGATTGACACTTTAGGGTTGATGCATGATGTTTAACTTAATATATAAATATGAAAATAATGCATTTATATATTAACTTAGAAACCCGTTCAAAATTTACTCATTAGGAGTAACCTTTGGATAGTCCCCAGTTAGGGACTTTTTTGGATATTTTAATCTCACTTAGGATGTACCGGTATAATGTATGTTTAGTTTTGTAGATTATTTCAGTAGGATTTCTCCATTTGTTCTCTGGGTACATATGTGAGTGGTTATTTGCCATTTACATCGGTGTACTTGGAGAACTTAGGGGAAATGCTGCTAAAATTTTCTTCAAAACTAAACATACATTATACAGTTACTAGTGAGATTAAATATTCAAAAATGGGATAGGTGGTACACTTTCTATCAATAAAAACTTACATATTATTATAGTATCAATATTAAGCTGTTAGTTTTATAATTAATTTTAATGTGATATAGAAAATGGATCGAAGTTGGATTTCTATCAAGAACCGTTGCAGTCCAGAGTTTGCCAAAGGTCTTGATGAATTTATCAGATTTGCTGAGGAACATAGGAAACTACCTACAGATAGGCTATATTGTCCATGTAGAAATTGTTGTAACAATTTGAAAGTTGATACTGGTGAGGAAATTAAGAATCATGTCATATGCAATGGGATCATACAAGGTTATAATGAATGGTATTGGCATGGAGAGAAATTGAATTATGGAGAAGAAAATGTCGATACTAATAGTTGTGGCATAGAAGATATAGATAATGATGATAATGTTAATGATGAACCGATTGAAGATGACCAGATTCAGGATGATATGATTGATGAGATGCTACGTAGTTGTCAGGACAATGTCATTGATCCACCTTCTTTATTTGCAAACATTGTCCATGATGCTGAAAAACCATTATATAAGGGTTGTACTATGTTCACGAGGTTGAGTGCTGTGATGCGATTATACACTCTTAAAGCTCAAAACCGGTGGAACGATAAGAGTTTCACTTCACTGTTGTCTTTGTTAAAGGAAATTCTTCCTGAAGGCAACGAGCTTCCAATTTCAACAAATCAAGCAAAGAAAATAATGTGCCCAATGGGAATGGAGGCTAAGAAGATTCATGCATGTCCAAATGATTGTGTGTTATTTCAGAAGGACTATAGTAATTTGATAAATTGTCCAAAATGTGGTGCGTCAAGGTATAAGACTACAAATTCAGCTAAGGCTACAAATGGCTCTCCTGCCAAGGTGATGTGGTATCTACCAATAATACCACGATTTCAACACTTATTTGCTAGTACAGAAGATGCGCAAAATTTGTCTTGGCATGGGGAGTTAAAGGTCAATGATGATGGCGTCCTACGACATGCATCTGATTCACCACAATGGAAGAAAATTGATTTATTATACCCTCAATTTGGTAAATAACCAAGAAACCTAAGACTTGGACTCTGTACAGATGGAATGAATCCCTATGGTACATTAAGCAGCCAACATAGCACGTGGCCTGTTATGATTGTTATATACAATCTTCCTCCTTGGTTGTGTATGAAAAATAAGTATGTGATGTTGTCAACATTGATATCAGGGCCCAAGCAACCTGGAAATGATATTGATGTTTACCTTCAACCTCTAATTGATGACCTAATGAAACTATGGGAAGAAGGTATTATGACATATGATGCTTCACGTAAAGAGATCTTCAGTTTATGTGCTATTTATTTTGCACGATTAATGACTTTCCAGCTTATGGAAATTTTTCTGGATATAGCATAAAAGGATACAAAGCATGTCCTGTTTGTGAGGAAAATACTGATTCAATCAGACTGAAACATGGTGGTAAAATCATATATCTTGGTCATCGGAGATTTCTCCCACCAGTGCATCCTTATCGAAGGCAACGCAAAACCTTTAATGGGTCAACTGAGGAACGAAGTGCTCCTAAACCTATACCAGGACATGTTGTATATGATAGGGTGAAACATATTGTTAATGAATTTGGAAAGAGTTCAAGTAGTCATACACTCGCATGTGACAAATCTCTATACAAGAAGAGGTTAATATTCTGGGATCTTCCGTAGTGGAGATCTTTGGCAATTAGACACTGCATTGACGTCATGCATGTTGAAAAAAATATTTGTGATAGCATCATCGGTACGCTATTGAACATACCAGGAAAGACTAAAGATGGCATCAAATCTAGAAAAGATTTAGAATTAATGGGTATTAGAAAAGAATTATCAGTGGAGATCAGGGGTCACCGCACATATTTGCCACCATCTTGTTACACTTTGTCAAAGAAAGAGAAAAAGACTTTCTGTGAGTGCTTGTATAATATTAAGGTTCCATAAGGATACTCTTCTAATATTCGTAGATTGGTATCAATGAAGGATCTGAAACTGATAGGTCTAAAATCTCACGATTGTCACACCTTAATGCAACAAATTTTACCTGTGGCTATTCGATCTATATTGCTGAAGCATGTAAGGTTTGCAATCACAAGACTATGTTTCTTCTTCAATGAAATATGCAACAAAGTGATACATCCTGATACTCTCAATAAATTACAGAAAGATGTAATTGTTACCATGTGTCAGCTTGAAATGTACTTTCCTCCTTCATTTTTTGATATCATGGTTCATCTTGTAGTACATATTACAAGGGAGGTGAGGATGTTGGGTCCAATTTTCTTACACTGGATGTATCCATTTGAATGCTACATGAGTGTTTTTAAAGGTGATGTTCAGAATCGTTATCGTCCTGAAGGGAGTATTGTTGAGGGTTACGTGGCTAGGGAGGTGATGCATTTTTGTAATGATTTTTTGAATTGCAATGAAACTTGTAGCGATCAAAAAAATTCGCATCACACTGGATCTTATTGTGGCAAAGGAACTCTGGGAGGACGAGTGAAAGGAACCAGTCGTGAGTTGTGGGAACAAGCGCATTTGTATATTTTACACAACATCGATGAAGTTAGTAGCTACATCACAAAACACAATGATCTTATCAAGAGAAATCATCCGCGATCCAGTTCAATGTGGCTTGCAAGAGAGCATAATCGAACATTTATTAGGTGGTTTGAAGAGAAAGTATTTAATCAACTATCTGAATCGCCAAATAATGTTGCTGAGAACATAAAATGGCTCGCCTTTAAGCCAAAAATGGATGTCATGTCATATGAATGTTATGACATTAACGGATTTTCATACTACACAAAGCGTCAAGATGAAAGTAGTGTAGTTCAAAATAGTGGGGTCACTGTTAAAGCTTGTTCATTGTATTTTTCTAGTGCCAAAGATAAAAGACCACGCGAAGCTGAGATGTCATATTACGGCGTCATTGAGGACATATGGGAAATGGACTATACAAATTTTCGAGTTCCTATATTTAGGTGTAATTGGGTTGACAACAATAAAGGAGTTTTAGTGCATGAGTTGGGTTTCAAATTGGTGAATTTTGAAAAGATTGGTTTCAAAGATGAGCCATTCATCATGGCAAACCAAGCAAAACAAGTATTCTATATTGATGACTCGGCAAATAAAAATTGGTCTGTCGTTCTTAATGGAAAAAGACAGTTTACTGTAGATCCTATAAATGAAGAAGAATACTATGAAAAGTATGATGATTCTAGTCCATTCTCAATTGGTTTGCCAAGTGTAAATGTTGAAGATAACATCGATGAATATTATAAACGTCAAGACCATGCTGAAGGAATTTTCCTTGACTAACAACTCAACCAATACTAAAGGCATGTATTCTTTGAATTATTTATTTTATTATCATGTATACCTTATCACTTGTGCTTTTATTATCACTTATTTTTTTTATCATGTATACTTGCAGGTTCTAAAATGGTGAGTGAAGATGAACATTTTGAGCATGAGCACCATGAAGATGAACATTCTGAGCATGAGCACCATGAGGATGGTAGTGGTGATGCTAAGAACAGTAGAGGTCCTACATTGATGCGTAGGCTGCAGGAGCTCAGGGCTAAATGGGATAAATTGCCAGTCCAGTTTGATATGACAGGAGCACCTGTTGGGGAACATGCTAGTGCTTTCAAGCATTACGTAGGGGCGACCGCGCGCAGTAAGGTGCCAATAGATATAAAAAATTGGCATGATGTTCCTAATGCCAAAAAAGACCTCATATGGAAAGATATATCTGTGAGTGGAAGTGATATCATTTTAATATATTTTTTATCTATTGATTCTAATTTAGTTTGCTTGGAATTAATTCCTTTTCAAAACAACATTATTAATTGCTTCTTTTGTATGTATAGGGTGTTTTTCATCTAAATGAAAAATATTACAACCCCAATTTTGGGTTCATTTGCTGAGAAATGTAATTTCTCATAACAAAGATAAATGAACAAATAATGATGTCTTTTGTTGTGAATAAATGGGTTCATTTAAAATAGCCTTGTTGTTTGATTTGTGGGCTTTATTGGCTATTGGGCCCAATGACAAGGAAATGCAATTAATTAATGAATAAATGAATATTTGAGAAAAGAAAGAGGTAGAAACCTCTAGAAGGAAAATCCAAGGAAGGATTTCGTGCCTTTTGGGTTCCTTGGGTTCCAAGGAGTCCAAGGTTGTAAAAAGAAATCAATAAGAAAAGAAAAGATTAATTAAGTATTTCTTTATTAAGAAAGAAATTGAAAATATTGATGAAATATGGAAAATAAGTGAAAAGATGTATAATTGAGAAATCCTTGGTGGAATTTCGTATCCCAAGGATTCCTAATGATAAAAGGAATACCAACGAGGAAAATAAAAGAGAAATAAAGAGAAATCCTCAAAAAGAGCTATTTTAATAAGAAATAAACAAGATAATGAGAATAATGCATGTTGATGTATTTAAGGATAATGAGTATTCCTTTAAAAGGAATTTTGAATTCTTTGAGTGTCTTGGGGTCCAAGGATCCCCAATAAATAGGAAAGAGAGAGAAACTACCAAGATTGCAAAATAAAAGGATAAGGTGATGCATTCTTAATGAATTTTGTGAATTTGATAAAAAGAAAGTATTTTCCTATTTAATGAAAAGAGGATTTCGTGCCAATGGCTTAAAAAGAAAGAATCAAGAGAGTAAGTGCGATAATTCTCGAAATCATATTATCAAAAGAAAAAGGAATATGAGAGAGAGAGAGAGAATGAGCTTCATGATGAAGGAATTCCTTTCCTATTAGGAAAAGCATCGTTTCCTTTGTGGACAAACATTCATGGGCCTGGGTACCCCTCTATATAAAGGGGTAGACCCCCTGGATCGAGTTTTAGAGAGATCCCACCCTCTTCCTCATCTTCTTCTTCTTCAACCCTACTTCCATTCTAAACCTAACCCGAAGGGGTGGGGCGATCCCAGAACCAAAGAGAGTAGTTTGAGGGGTTGCGACGCTCCGACGACGTCAGGAAGAACCTGGGCGATCATCTGGTCGATCCTTTCCATCTGCACGATGCTTTTCGGTGTGCGGCAGGTTGGCTAGGTCGCAGGCCTGGGGAGCTCGCTTCCGGCCATCATGGCCGCGTTTTGCTCATGCCTCGAGGACACCAAGATGGGGCGGAGTTGGGGAGGCCATGGGCGGCCACCCCCGAGCCCTGAGGTGGGCAGGAAGGAGCCGCGTTGGGACTGTAGTCAGCTAGGGAGACGCAGAGGTTTTGCGTGAGGAAGAAGGAGGCGGCTTTGGACCGTTTTGACCTTCGCGGGCTAAAGGGTCGGCTAACTTAACCAGGGGCACGATGGTCTTTTCGAAATATTTCCAAGTAACCAAGCAACGATTGCATGGCAAGGCCTACGTGGCAGCCTGCTATTGGCCACAGTAAGTTACTTTTGCTAAATTCGTATCTCAATAACCGTAGCTCGGATAGACACACATTATACATGAAACTTGCTCAGAAAATCGAGCGGAATCTAAATAAAATATAATTGGAGCATGATTCCTTATGAAATTCGAAAAGTATATAGAGATACTATCTTTAATAGTTTAATCAATGAAAAACCCTAACCTTTGATGATTAATGAGTTAGAAAGGGTTAAATGAGTATATAAAGTTGATATTAGCCTGTTATTGATAAAAAGGATCATTAAGATTGGAAAAAGATGAATTTGCATGTAATTAGTTTAATGTCGAGTTTAATGTGCATGAATAATACTTTAATGAGCCATGAAACCCTAATGTTGGTGAATTCGACTCTTAATGGCTTTAATTGACTAATCTTATGATTAAAGTGGAATATGATGAATCTAAGCTATTGTGAGAATTAAAGTCCCTAACTTGAGGAAAGATAACCTTAATGTAGTAATTAGGGTTTTCTCATGAATAAAGAATAGAATTAATGGTAAATCGGGTTCATATGTGATTTGAACCATAATGAGCTATGAATTGATGATAAATACATATAATGATATTGGCATGGATTAAAAGGATAAAAATAGAAGCTTTAATAAAAGAGAGGCTTCATGAGCTTAATTAATGGGTGATTATGCCTTTAATCCGGAATTGAAGATTAGATGTGGAAATAATTAGGGTTTGTGATCAATTGTGTTAAATTAGGGTTTAAAATAGTAAAAGATAAAAGGAAACCCTAATTGCAATGGAAACCCTAAAAGTTGTCTAGAAAGCCTAAGATGGAATCCAAGTCTAGCTTTAAAATATTCTGGATAAATTATAACACTTGGATGCCATGCATTAATTTCAGGATACTTGTTGATTGCTTGATGCTTATTCTTTATCATTATTGCTTGGACAACAAGTTGCTCTGGATCAGGTATGTGGTTACGCTTATGACTAACTGATTTAGTTTTCCAAGATTTTGTCGATGTTTTTATTATGAACTGAATTAAGCTGTTGGATGTTTTAATTCATGCAAATTATAAAGTGAATATGATTATCACATAAGAAGTTATGCCTACTAGCTCAGATCTCAGTCCCTCCTGTAGTTTGATGGGTGACCTAGTAAAAGGCTACCAATGGGGTAGGCCATCAGGTCCGTAAATGACTTAGTAAATGGCTACCAAGGAGGTAGGTCCATCAAGTCATATCGAGTTAGAGATTGGACTTCCTACGGGGAGTGCCATGCAACTTAACCCTAGGTATTGGTCTACCTGCCAGGTAGGATCATGCAGGGTATAATGAAGATCCACCAAGTGAGAATGGTGATATCCATGTCCACTGCAGGGATACTACAGGGATAAGGGATAGGAAGGGATTGGGTAGTACTACTTAAAATGTAATTTGAATGTTTAATGATAATTGGTTACCTACATTGTTACTATAGTTGAACCAATTTTTGTGATCCCCCACATACCAGCTTTGTGCTGATCATGTTTTTGTTTGTTGGCATTTTAGGTATAAACCCTAAAGGAACAAATAGTAAATTGTCACATTGCAAAAATAAAAAGTAAAGTGCCAGGAGGATTAGATAGAGTAAATTCAAGCAATGGATACTTAGAATCTCCAAGTTTTTCAAAGGTAAACAAGGTTTAATTTTTCTTCCTGCCAATATTCAGTTTAGTTTAGTAGAATTTCATAATTATAAATGATTATTTGTTGAACCTTTGATCCTGTAATTGGTTAACGATTCCGACCTTCCAGTCTCCCTTAATTGGGGGTTACCGAGAGGCGGGGTCGTTACAATTGGTATCAGAGCATAGGTTCCTCATTTAATCCTTAATAATTATTAAACCTTACAAATTCTGTAGAACCCAAAGGAATTATTAGAGGATTATCCGAAAGACAGAGGTGTCTAGAAAAGGATCACGACCGGGGGCTGGCAATATTTTCCTCCGCACCGCTAGTCGGAATACGAGGACTCCCGAATCCGTGTGACTGCCTGGCCAAAGTCTTAGGGTATGAATCGAAATAAGATACCTTTAGGACTCTCTCATCTTGTTCATCCCTTCTCAACTCAAATTCTATTAAGGACCTTAAGGATTAGGGTTTTCTCTCTTTTCCTCACCCTTTTGAGGTATGGGTAAGGTTGATAAGGATTAAGGAATCCTCCATCAAATTAATAAAAAGCATGTAAATAAGATGTCATGGACATAAGCTTAATAGAGTAAGCGTAAAGGAATAGATACATGCTTAGGTCGTATGACATGAGTTGTCATTGCCCTCAGGAGAGATCTGAGGATAGACCTCCTTGGCAGGAGGATGTGTAGAGAGAAAGTTAAGCTTGGAGGTAGAGACCTCCATTAAAAGTAGAAACCTAGAACATCCTTTGAGGATGATGTTAACCTTAACCCTAAGTGAAGGTTAGAGAGAAAGATGACATGATGAGTTAGATGTCATGGTGGACCGAGTGTTTGGCTGGACATGCCTTTGGGATGCCATAAGAGGGTAGATGACCTAGTACCTTTGGCGACCCAACCCTGGAGAAGGTCGTGCATGCTAGAGCGAAGGATAGTTCCTTCGTGGATGAGGTTAGAGAAGAACCTATGGTTACCCTATGGGCTTAGGCAAGTAGGGTATAACTTGATGAGACCCTGGTTAAGAGATCATGATGGATGACTTATGAAATAAGCATACAGGGCTATGAATGATCTTGAGAAAACCTAAGACCGAGCATAGGCATCACTCAGGTAGTGGCATGCTTATGAGCTTGATCCTTAATAAAGAAAGGACCTCTTATAGAGAGGTTGGTTGTAGGATTAGCTCTAGAGAGAAAGCAGACCTCAAGCAAGAAGGTTGAGAGCTCAAAATCCTGAGACATAAGGAACAGAGGGTAGTCGGGGATGATGCGACCTAAGTGGATGATAGTGGTTGTCTTATGTTTGATCCCTGAAGGCTGATAATATCTTGAAGAACCTTCTGGTACCCATGGTATAAGTAACTACCTACTGGATGAGGTAAAGAGTGCCTTAAACCCTGAGGAGTGTTAAGTAACCAGTTGTGAGGCTGTATACCTAGTTGGCTGTCCTTGAGGGGGACTCGACTTTGTGGTGTTGCTCATATGAAAGGATCGTGGAAGTACATGACATACCTGGGATATGCTTGATTCATGGTTGAGAGTTTGAGCATGCAGTTGGATACCCAACGGTGGACCTGGGGTTCCAAGGCCTAAGAGGGGGAGCAGTGTATCTGATGCTCATGATGAGGTTTGAGTCTCAATAGTTTCGAGCATGGTACTCCTCATGTGTAGAGGAAAAGGGAAATCCCTTAAGACGAGGGTATGTTTGATGAACCCCCTTACAACTAAGTTGATCCAGTATTGAGGAAAGAGAACAAGTACGATCTAGCATGGCTTAATAGGTGACCAACTTGTGTTTTAGTAGCTGTTGGTCTAGACATGCTCATGCAAAGATAAACCCTAAGGACGGTTGTGACCTTGTCGTCAAGGGTTGTAGTTTCCTCCCATCCTGGGAGAGGAACCCTTTGGTAGGGTGTATACCAGTTTTGTTGGTTTTGAGGTAACCTAAAGAGGTTTCATGGGATCTTGAGAAGCTAAGTGAAAAGTACATGGTACGAGAATGAACCAGTAAACCCATAGATAACCATCTCTAAGTGCGCGTGGATGTGTTACCATGGAGGTAACCGGTATGGGGCTCGACCAAGGTAGGCAGGTCGCCATGACCCTTATGAAAGGATGAAAGTCAGCCCATGAATGCAAGGAGAGAGATGATGAATGTTTGGGTAAGGTTCTAGGTTGGACATGTACAATAATAGAATCCTAAGTTTATCCTAGGGTCAGGTAGGGATAAGACCGATGGAAGAAGGAGTTTCCTAATTCCCTAGTTGCACATGACCATAGGGTCGGGAGGTAACAGCTATCATTGTCTGAGGGCCATGGGTTAGGAGACTGATCACCTTCATGAACTAATGGGACCCAAAGGGCAGACGAGTAGGGCACTCTCTGGATGCATAAGGGAAAAGGGATGACCCCAAAAGTGTCGGCACCCTATAGACCTAGAGGAGATGACCAAGGATTGTGTGGTGACCCAAGTAGGTTCGAGACCAGTTTTCCATATCATGATGTTGTGATGTAGAGACATGATTTCACATTTCAACTTAGATTGGAAGGTGTACCAGCAAGTTGGGATGTACCATCTCTACTCCTGGAATGGGAAGAACTTTGTATTTGGACGGCCGCCAAATGCTTATTTCTTCTTGTTATTGGAGTGAGAGATAGGACAGTACACATGCCTTACACCATGAATAAAGATGATGTAAGTTGGAAAGTTGCTACAAGGTGTGGAGATAGGGATGATACCATACCCTTGTGGAGCAAATGATACATGGATAGGTTCAGACGATAAGAGTATTAAGGAAATCATCTTGTAAGGATGTTTTATCACGAGCTATGTGGAAATTGCAAGTTATGCAGAGTTGAGTTGAATCACCATGAGGATGAGCTCAGAGTTTCTTGATGAAGACCAACTTAGAGGTTGAGATGAAATGATAAGTAATAGCTGCCCAGTTAGCTGGAAGCTAGGAGAAGTTGAGGTTGTTCGACTAACCTTTTTTTTGGAAAGAAGATGTGTTATGGCTAACACATGGATGTAACAAGATACGTTGAGAAGGTTAGTGGTTGTTTGGTTAGCCAGTTTAGTCCTTGATGTAGTAAAAGGGTGGTGGTAGAACCTCAGATGCACTTCTTTGGGAAAGAAGGTGATGAAACCCTGATAGAATGGTTTAGGGTTTTGAGGTATTAATCTTAAAGAATAATGACATACCGGAGATCATGATTTTAAGATCACCATACACCGTGATACTACAGAGATAGTAAGAGATAGTAGCACTTTGGATGCTTAAGATGAAGATGCATGTGGCTTGCGGCCATGCATGATAGTAGGTGAAGGACGAACACTAGTAACCCAATGCTTTGGCATAGAGGATGAAAGGTCCCTGAGAGGTAATGGGAGTTCGTCACTATGGATGTTGTGATAGGTCTCTCTAGGACCAAGGAAGGTCGAAATGCAATATGGGTTATGGTAGATCACCTTACCTAGATGACATGAGAAAGAAAGAGTTCTGTCAAGGGACAGATCTAGTTGAACTACCCGTGAGAGAGATGGTTCAACTACACCATGAAGCAAGTTACAAGGTTCTTGAGTTTGACCTAAAGGTTATCTTCCAAAAGATAGAAGTAGGTGCATGAAGAACTTGAGGTCAGTACAATTTATCACCCCATACTAATGAGTAGTATGATCCAGACTAGAGGGTCTGATGGGGGCAAGTGTGCTTGTTCAAGGTGATGCAAAGAAACAGTTCTTAAGAGGTGATGTTAACCACCATAGTCTTTATCGGGATGCAAGATGTTCCATAAGGAGGTAGTGTCGGTCACCACTTCATTAAGATGATGTTGGTGAAGGAGGCCTCGCGAAGGTCAGAAAAAAAAAACCACAGTGTGTGCAGATGAAGTCGCTTGATCGAGCAATGGCTGAGAGAGAGCCCAAGGGTGATATGAGTCATGAGCAGATGCAAAATAGACTGACATGCAGATCACTGTGGGGGAATATAATGTGAAAGTCTGACCCCTCTAAGCTACAGCTGAGAAAGCTGAGTCCCCGATATATGAGTACTTTTGAGATGGATGGGTGGAGATGGTTGTGTTTAGCCTACACCTCAGGATAACATGATGAATAAAGTGTCCCATAAGTCCGATCTAGAGCACTATGTGAGGTACCCAAGCCATGTGTTAAGCCTTGAACCTTTTCAGCTTTTGAGAGGCTGAAATGTCCTGAGTCACTTATGAGGGTACGATATACCAAGGTAAGAAAGAACTCAGATGGAAGAATATGAGATAATGAAGGTTCTTGGGAGACACCATGGAAAGGGTGAAGCCACATGGGAGCCATGATGGACATATGAAAGACTTATCCTGTTTGTTTGCTTGCTTGATGGAATTTTGAGGGCAAAATTCTTATAAGAGGGGAAGGATGTTACAACCCCAATTTTGGGTTCATTTGCTGAGAAATGTAATTTCTCATAACAAAGATAAATGAACAAATAATGATGTATTTTGTTGTGAATAAATGGGTTCATTTCAAATAGCCTTGTTGTTTGATTTGTGGGCTTTATTGGCTATTGGGCCCAATGACAAGGAAATGCAATTAATTAATGAATAAATGAATATTTGAGAAAAGAAAGAGGTAGAAACCTCTAGAAGGCAAATCCAAGGAAGGATTTCGTGCCTTTTGGGTTCCTTGGGTTACAAGGAGTCCAAGGTTGTAAAAAGAAATCAATAAGAAAAGAAAAGATTAATTAAGTATTCCTTTATTAAGAAAGAAATTGAAAATATTGATGAAATATGGAAAATAAGTGAAAAGATGTATAATTGAGCAATCCTTGGTGGAATTTCGTATCCCAAGGATTCCTAATGATAAAAGGAATACCAATGAGGAAAATAAAAGAGAAATAAAGAGAAATCCTCCAAAAGAGCTATTTTAATAAGAAATAAACAAGATAATGAGAATAATGCATGTTGATGCATTTAAGGATAATGAGTATTCCTTTAAAAGGAATTTCGAATTCTTTGAGTGTCTTGGGGTCCAAGGATCCCCAATAAATAGGAAAGAGAGAGAAACTACCAAGATCGCAAAATAAAAGCATAAGGTGATACATTCTTAATGAATTTTGTGAATTTGATAAAAAGAAAGTATTTTCCTATTTAATGAAAAGATGATTTCGTGCCAATGGCTTAAAAAGAAAGAATCAAGAGAGTAAGTGCGATAATTCTTGAAATCATATTATCAAAAGAAAAAGGAATATGAGAGAGAGAGAGAGAATGAGCTTCATGATGAAGGAATTCCTTTCCTATTAGGAAAAGCATCGTTTCCTTTGTGGACAAACATTCATGGGCCTAGGTACCCCTCTATATAAAGGGGTAGACCCCCTGGATCGAGTTTCAGAGAGATCCCACCCTCTTCCTCATCTTCTTCTTCTTCAACCCTGCTTCCATTCTAAACCTAACCCGAAGGGGTGGGGCGATCCCAGAACCAAAGAGAGTAGTTTGAGGGGTTGCGACGCTCCGACGACGTCAGGAAGAACCTGGGCGATCATCTGGTCGATCCTTTCCATCTGCACAATGCTTTTCGGTGTGCAGCAGGTTGGCTAGGTCGCAGGCCTGGGGAGCTCGCTTCCGGCCATCATGGCCACGTTTTGCTCTTGCCTCGAGGACACCAAGATGGGGCGGAGTTGGGGAGGCCATGGGCGGCCACCCACGAGCCCTGAGGTGGGCAGGAAGGAGCCGCGTTGGGACTGTAGTCGGCTAGGGCGACGCAGAGGTTTTGCGTGAGGAAGAAGGAGGCGGCTTTGGACCGTTTTGCCCTTCGCGGGCTAAAGGGTCGGCTAACTTAACCAGGGGTGCGTTGGTCTTTTCGAAATATTTCCAAGTAACCAAGCAACGATTGCATGGCAAGGCCTACGTGGCAGCCTGCTATTGGCCACAGTAAGTTATTTTTGCTAAATTCGTATCTCAATAACCGTAGCTCGGATAGACGCACATTATACATGAAACTTGCTCAGAAAATCGAGCGGAATCTAAATAAAATATAATTGGAGCCTGATTCCTTATGAAATTAGAAAAGTATATAGAGATACTATCTTTAATAGTTTAATCAATGAAAAACCCTAACCTTTGATGATTAATGAGTTAGAAAGGGTTAAATGAGTATATAAAGTTGATATTAGCCTGTTAATGATAAAAAGGATCATTAAGATTGGAAAAGGATGAATTTGCATGTAATTAGTTTAATGTCGAGTTTAATGTGCATGAATAATACTTTAATGAGCCATGAAACCCTAATGTTGGTGAATTCGACTCTTAATGGCTTTAATTGACTAATCTTATGATTAAAGTGGAATATGCTGAATCTAAGCTATTGTGAGAATTAAAGTCCCTAACTTGAGGAAAGATAACCTTAATGTAGTAATTAGGGTTTTCTCATGAGTAAAGAATAGAATTAATGGTAAATCGGGTTCATATGTGATTTGAACCATAATGAGCTATGAATTGATGATAAATACATATAATGATATTGTCATGGATTAAAAGGATAAAAATAGAAGCTTTAATAAAAGAGAGGCTTCATGAGCTTAATTAATGAGTGATTATGCCTTTAATCCGGAATTGAAGATTAGATGTGGAAATAATTAGGGTTTGTGATCAATTGTGTTAAATTAGGGTTTAAAATAGTAAAAGATAAAAGGAAACCCTAATTGCAATGGAAACCCTAAAAGTGGTCTAGAAAGCCTAAGATGGAATCCAAGTCTAGCTTTAAAATATTCTGGATAAATTAGAACACTTGGATGCCATGCATTAATTTCAGGATACTTGTTGATTGCTTGTTGCTTATTCTTTATCATTATTGCTTGGACAACAAGTTGCTCTGGATCAGGTATGTGGTTATGCTTATGACTAACCGATTTAGTTTTCTGGGATTTTGTCGACGTTTTTATTATGAACTGAATTAAACTGTTGGATGTTTTAATTCATGCAAATTATAAAGTGAATATGATTATCACATAAGAAGTTATGCCTACTAGCTCAGATCTCAATCCCTCCTGTAGTTTGATGGGTGACCTAGTAAAAGGCTACCAATGGGGTAGGCCATCAGGTCCGTAAATGACTTAGTAAATGGCTACCAAGGAGGTAGGTCCATCAAGTCATATCGAGTTAGAGATTGGACTTCCTACGGGGAGTGCCATGCAACTTAACCCTAGGTATTGGTCTACCTGCCAGGTAGGATCATGCAGGGTATAATGAAGATCCACCAAGTGAGAATGGTGGTATCCATGTCCACTGCAGGGACACTACAGGGATAAGGGATAGGAAGGGATTGAGTAGTACTGCTTAAAATGTAATTTGAATGTTTAATGATAATTGGTTACCTACATTGTTACTATAGTTGAACCAATTTTTGTGATCCCCCACATACCAGCTTTGTGTTGATCGTGTTTTTGTTTGTCGGCGTTTTAGGTATAAACCCTAAAGGAACAAACAATAAATTGTCACATTGCAAAAATAAAAAGTAAAGTGCCAGGAGGATTAGATAGAGTAAATTCAAGCAATGGATACTTAGAATCTCCAAGTTTTTCAAAGGTAAACAATGTTTAATTTTTTTTCCTGCCAATATTCAGTTTAGTTTAGTAGAATTTCATAATTATAAATGATCATTTGTTGAACCTTTGATCCTGTAGTTGGTTAACGATTCCGACCTTCCGGTCTCCCTTAATTGGGGGTTACCGAGAGGCGGGGTCGTTACAAAAAAGATCACAAGAAAAGAGTGCTACAACGTTGTGGTGTACGATGGAGGGGTTTTAAGACATATCTTGTAAGGGAATTTATAAATAATCCTAAACAAAAGAAGAAAGCTACATATGTATATATTTTTATTGATCCTGAGGTGTGGGAAAGATTTGTTGCAGCTAGGAGATCGGAAGAGTTTCAGGTAATAAAGATTGTGATGTATTGTATGAATATTTTATACAATTAAGGAGGTGAATCTTTTTATACATGTTTTCCAAGTCTAAATTGCAATACCTCATTTTAAATGATCAGGCTATTCACCAGGCTCAAAAGGAAAGACGGGCTAAAAATGTGCATGACCATCGCTTGGGGCCCGGTGGTTATGCCTTCCGCCGCCAACTACAAGAGAAGCAATCATCTTCTGGAGAAGAATCTAGTACAACTCAAGTTGAGAGACCACCCCGACACATGACATGGATTGATGCTAGAAAGAATCGAGCCGGTGAAATTGTCAACCCTGCAACTAAGGAGGTGGCACAAAAGATGGTAGGTTTATCCCAACTAAGTAAAGAGTAACTTCCACAAACTCAGATTTATTTATATCTAATTCATATTGTGATTTAATATTTTTATTAACTATGAATAGATTGATCTCGACGAGCAAAGGAAGGAAGGAAAGTTCATCCCAACTGGCTACATGGATGAACTAGCAGTTGCTCTTGGTACGAAGGAGCATCCTGGCCATGTTAGGGGATTAGGAGCTGGCATAGGATTCAAGTCTTATTTTGGCCCTTCGCAATCTAAAAGAGGTCGTGTAGGAGGTCTTGCACAAGAGGATCTTGAAGCATTAGTAGCACAGAAAGTAAAAGAAATAATGTCTACATATCAGCCTACTCAACCTTCTCAACCTATTCATACTGCACGTCTCTCAAGTGATGAGGTACAAGCCCATGCTACAGTTGTAGAAGGTCATGGGAGCACTCCCGATGAACCACCACAACAATCTGTAGTAAGTTTTTGTTCTATTATGTTGTGTTATTAATATGATAAATATATTGATAATATATATAGTTGTAACATGTATCTTTTCTACTGTTTCTTATATAACTTATATTATTTCAATCTAGGTTGGTATGAACTGTAAACTTGCAGTGGAGGTTCCAAAATATAATGTTGTGGCAGCGGGCAAAGTGTACAACCTTGGTGGTACATTGCATTGCCAACAAATTACTGATGACATCTGCCGTGTGTCCATCCATCTTGTGTATGACGGAATGGGGGACAAACCACTACCCATACCTAATGCTGAATATAGTACAGTTGAAGAAGCTGAGGGTGCTATGGTGGGTTGGCCTAGACACTTGGTTATCAATGACAAGGTATACCTTATTTCTATCATATTTTTCATATTTGACTGCATATATGAACTCATGTAATATAAGTATGTAATTTAATTAACAGGTTTGTAAACCGAAAAGTAAAACTTCTGCTAGTCGTCCTCCTATGCCCAAGCCATCTTTCATTCCCGAAACTACATTCGACGAATTGGGAAGCAAATCTAAAGGTTTGTGTCGATGCTTAGCCAATCAAAAATCGGGATCAAATATGATGGTCAAGTTAACAGAAGATGCAGTTGGGAGGGACTTTCAGAATTTTATTTTTCTTGATGATATTATAGAGTTGTTCCGGTATGATTGGCTGAACACTTCGATAATAGAAGTATGGATAAGGTAAGGATATATCAATAATATATAGAAAATTCCAATATACATTTTAGCTTATTTCTACATATGAAAATAATTACAAATGTTTAACAGCCATTTATATACCGAGGTCACCAACTTTGATATAAAGAATATTGCATTATTAGTTCCTTCGGTCACTAGTCAGGTGGAGACAAATATTGAGGATGTGAATGAGTACTTCTCTGATGCATTTGAATATTTTTCTAGTGAGGGGAAGGAAATTATCCTAATTCCTTTTAACGTCCAGTAAGTATTATTATTCAATATAATTTTAATAATGAATGAAACTATTTATTTTAATGTTTGTTTTACTCTTACTCAGAGCTAGACATTGGGAATTACTGGTGATTGTCCCAAAATTGATGACTCTTTATTATCTTGACCCAATGGGTAAAACAACAAGGAGTCACAAACTGAAATTGTCAGCTATGGAGTAAGCATAAATTTAATCAATTGCTTCAACATGATATTTTTATTTAGAATTTCTATTTTACCAACTATCGTTTAATTGATAGGGGTATAAAGGCTTTTCGTGAAGCTGGAGGACAAATACCCACAAAATTAAAGACATTGACTTTGAAAAATGTCAAGGTAGCTATTTTGACAACTGCTTACTCTTTATGTATTAATTTTCAACTGTAATATGTCAACTCTTATACTCTTATCTCAATTGTTGTTTATAGTAGTTTACTAACATTAAGTATAATTTATTATTTGTAGTGTCCTATGCAAAATAATGACTGAGCTTGTGGCTACTATGTAATGAAATACATGCAAGCTATTGTCAAACAAGCATCACATGACATTCAGACTATAAGTCAGGTAATAAAGAATAACATCATAAATTTACAAGTGATTGTAGTCATTTTTATAAAATATTAATATGTGCATTTTCTGTTACAGATCTTTACAACTCAGCCTTACACACATGTGGACTTGAATGAATTCCGAGAAGAGTGGTCAGAGTGTTTTATAAGTGAAGTCGAAATAGTATTGGATTAAATATGTCGGCTCCATTTATGTATGTGGTTTGAGTACGTACTCTTTCATATTTTTACTTTTGTAATATGTCATCTCAGACTTGCACTCTATCATTTTATAAATTATGATATTGATTATCATTTTTGTTATGAATGTGTGGTTTTGAATGGTGACGGTTGAGCATCAATGCTCCCCTCTCCCAGAATATATGAATCTTCTTGTTCTTCTGTTCTATATCAATTTCTGCAGAATTTTTTTTTAAAAAAAATCGTAACTTCTAGCGTCGGTTTTTTAAATAACCGACCCTAGAGATTGTACACTCTTCGGTCGAACAATTTTCGACCGAAATAGAACTTCTAGCGTCGGGTTTTGTAAAAAACCGAGTCTATAATGTCCTCTATAAGGTCGGTTTTTTGAAATAACCAACCCTATAGATTGATTAAAACATTTCAGTGTAGTACTCGGTCGATAACATTCTCGACCGAATATCTATCGGTCGACAAACTTGTCGACCGAATGTTACACTGAACTTCTAGCGTCGGGTTTTGTAAAAAACTGAGTCTATAATGTCCTCTATAAGGTCAGTTTTTTGAAATAACCGACCCTATAGATTGATTAAAACATTTCAGTGTAGGACTCGGTCGACAACATTCTCGACCGAATATCTATCGGTCGACAAACTTGTCGACTAAATGTTGTACTGAAATGTTTTATTCAATCTTTAGGGTCTGTTATTTTAAAAAAACCGACCTTATAGAGGGTTCTCGGTCGAGACCGAAATACTTTCGGTCGACAATTTTCTCGACCGAGAGTTACCACTGAAATGTTATTCAATCTCTAGGGTCGGTTATTTCATAAAAACCGACCCTGTAAATGTTCTCGGTCGACAATTTTCTCGACCGAGAGTTACCACTGAAATGTTATTCAATCTTTAGGGTCGGTTATTTCATAAAAACCGACCCTGTAAACATTCTCGGTCGACAATTTTCTCGACCGAGAACGTTTACAGGGTCGGTTTTATGAAATAACCGACCTTACAGACTCCTTTTTTCTCGCCTAGGTCAGCATTTTTACAACCTTTTCCGTCGGTTTTTACTCTGTAAGGTCGGTTTTATTTGGTTAAATAATCTGACGCTATAGACCAAATTCTGTAGCGACGGCCACCTAGGCGTCGGTCAAAAAGTGACGCTGCAGGCTTTAAAAAACCGACGCTACAGACCGTTTCTGTACTAGTGTAAGTCTAGCATCAACTTCCTTTTTAGAATAGATCAGCTGCAAACTTAACTAACCACACATTCCCCAATGTCTTTGTAATGAGCCAAAAATTAGAAGCACCAATAACTTATCATCAAATAAGAAAACCATTGTACCAAATTCTATTACCATGTATTTAAAATCGTACAAGTCCATTGAGATATTGCTTCCTATATTAAACTTCAAACTCACAAACTTCTTGCTTAGAAATATTTTGTTCCCAACAATCTTCATATCTTATAATAACTTAAGTTTTTACAATTAAGTTAGTGGCATTGCTATGAGAGAGTGATGTGATGGAAGATTGGCTCGCCAACTCATCGGTTAACGAGTCTCATATTTTTGTTGTTTATCTTACTTCAGTCCAACGGTCTCATGTCCTCGTAATTGCTCACTTCATCCTAATCCATCTCGTAGATATTATTAACTTTTCTATCTTTATCTTACATGTAGGTTAGTTCGACCTCGTCAATTTAACTATATTGTTTGCACCCTCCATCCAGATTTAAGGGGATCACAAGTCATAACAAAAGCATTTCATCACCTACAAACATGAGACGAGGACTATATACGAAGATGTATGTGTAGTGCAACCGAATCTGGAATGATCTCGCCACAAGTCTAGCAAAATGAACACAGACACAGGTGTGAGATATCAACCACACAAATAACACATTGGGTTTAACGTTGAACTCCACCCCCCCCCCCCCCCCCCCCCCACACACACACACACACACAAAGAACAGATAAAACGGTACAGAGCTCAATGTTGAAAATTAGAGCGGCGGTGAACCTTTCTTGCTTTTCTCCTTGTTCATTTCTCATTTGCTTTTTTCTTTTCCTTTCCCATCAAAACGAACAATAGGAAGTAGCTGTTTTCACATCTGCCGCGGGAAATTGGGTATCAATCGCGCGCGCTACAACAAATAGCCTAAAAAGCCCACGCATTTTTATCTACTCTGCCAAAAGCGTGGCTCCAAAAAAAAAAATGAAAGGTACTGGCGCAACCCAGTAAACCCCCGTCCCCTCTTTTTCGTTCCCCCTATCTCTCACGCACCGTGGAAACAACCGATTCTTCCTCTCTCCTCTTTACTACCGTCGCGCTCTTTCTTCCCCCATTTCCATTCGCCCGCCAAATCGTAAACTCCGCCACCCACTAATCCCTCCTTTTCGCTTTCCCAATCTGCTAGCCGCCATCGACAACGATTGCTACGAGGGTAGCTGGGAGATGGAGATTGCCACTGGGAGAGGGACGAAAAGGCCAGGAGACGACGACAGTGCTGGGAGACCGACGTCGGTGCTCGGTGAAGGTATATTTGTTGGGTTTTCTTTGCCGCTAGGAGACACCACGAGCGTTGGGAGACGGACCTGTTGGATCGCGGCCACTGGAAGCTCGAAGCGAGGAGCTAGAACTTGAGAAGAGGAGCATTTGGATTGTCTTTAGTATATTCCCCCTTTTTTCCATATCAGCCGGTATGTTTTAACATTAATTTAGCTTTCATTTTGTAACAAGAAAATGAGCATGTGTTGATGTCACTCTCATTAAGGTTAAAATCTTTTCTAAGTTGGCTGATTATTCCTCGAATGCTTTAGTAATGACTGCCCACTTCTTAAAAATCTGAACGATATTTTTGTCCAAAATATAGTGATATTTCCCTTGCCCATCCTACAAGCTTCTGTAAACATCGGAACACTTTACAACCTTTTTGGTCATTTTAAGGCTGCTTTGAATAGAGCCCTGTAGTTATTTTGAAGTGAGACAAATCTTTAGCTGAAAACAGATATGATAAATGGCAAGTCTTCTAATATGTGTTTTTGCATATTACTTCTCCTACTATATAACTAACTGTTGTGCAGACGCTTGCTCATATTTGATATGTCATAAAGATTTATTACTCTTGGGCCATATAAATTTATCTTTTCAACAAGTACTATTGTGTTCTATTCAAGTACATGTTGTAAATATGCCGTTAGTACTGTATTAATAGCTTAGAAGTCCTGAATTTGTGAAACCAATAAAGGGCTTACTATTATAAAATTTGAAACTGACCCATTCATGTTAAGTTTGGTATTAAGGATTGATGGGGTTGGAACTGGAAAATTTAGGAAAGTAAAATTGGTTCACCTTGTATTTTTAGGTCTTCACGGAAGCATGCTCGTCCCTAGCCACTAAATTTTGTATGGAAATTCTAGATATATAATCAATTAGTAAATACAATACTCACCAGTGGATGAAATAAGTTACGGGTAGAGATATAGCATAGTTTCTTTATATGATACCCATATTAAATTAGTTGATTAATTATATCATTTTGAGGGATTTTTCCACCTAACAATACTATATGATAATTATTAGTTAGAAATATAATATGGTTTTTGAATTCATAAGATGTATGTATCACTAATTGTCACACAACTGCAATGAATATTGTATCCAATATGTGTTCACTTCTCTTACTCTTTAGTCTTTAGAAAGACACCTACTTAGTTGATGCTAGCGGACGAACAAGTTGAGATGCATAAACAATACTTTTGTTAAATTGCAACATGGAAAATTTCATTTACTTTGTCTTATAAGAAATTACATAAAGAGCTAACATGAAAATTATCTTTTACTTCTTTTGTAGGCATATTTAGTTTCTTCATGTCAATACTGGCACATAATCACTCAAGAATGTTAGCCTGAAATTTTTGATACTCCATTTTGCATCAGTGCCTGCACTACTGCAAGTTTCGTTTATCCAAGTTGAATTCCTCCCTCCTTTGTGTAGAGAAAAAAATGCTTAGTAATATGCTATCATTCCTTGTCTATCTTTATTTCAAATAGAGTTAATTATTTAATGCTATGTATATATCGTCTCAAAGGTATTTCATAAGATATATGCTGACAACTGATGCTGACAAATCTACAATACAACCTCCATATTGAGGGTTCAAAGCCTCCATAAAAATGGGGGTGGTAGGATTATAAGGTCTTGGTATGGTCAAAAGAACAAAGAGATATAGCTCTCTTTATGAGTTATGACATACTATCTAAAATAGAAACAAGGAATAAATCATGTTTTAATAATAGTAAACAAAATTATATTCTTATTTATAAATCTTAAAAAGCTTAATAATTAGTAAATCGAAAAAAACCCATATCCTTCAATTTGACTCTTGATACTCATTCAAGATTCATTAATATTGTAGCTTTATCATTGCCATGCAGTACCAATAACTTTGTACAAAGTAGTAACATATAAGTTGCTTGGTTAAATGCTTGTGACAAAAACCTTGATTATGAAAGGACATGTACAGGGGCAGCGGAAAAGAAGTACGCAGTAATGATTGATCACATGTTCCAACAAAGCTACTATGATGGTATTTTCTTCTATTGAATTCTGACCAACAACCTCTTTTGGGAAATACATGACTGACAACTTTTCAGAAAATCTAAAAACAAGGCCTCATTTAGTGCACACTGAGTCAGTAACGGTCTCTATTATCCATGCTTGAGAGATTATATAAAAATCAAGCTTAAGAGTTCAAGCTTTCCATGTGTATGGTTGGGTGGTGTAGGTGTCAATTTCACATTGTTGAGCGAAGTAGGTTCATATATGGATAAAAACATATTTTCAAAACCCGACCCAAACGAGCCGGTTCAATAGGTTGAACTGTCACTCAGAAGGCTGGCCGGTCGGGTGCCTTCAAAATCCTTTTTTGAGTTCAAAAGTCTGTTGAACCGGTGACCTAGACGGTTGAACCAGTGACCCGGCTACCCGGTTACAAGTCCAATGAACATATCGATTATTTCCCAAATAGATGAAGTCCTGAGTCCCACTTCTATTTATTTACTCACAAAACCCCCTAGTACTGTGCATTCCTGATAGTGCCTCTCTAGAACTGACATTTCTCCACGGAATTCCTGAGTTGCACTGAAGCTAGGGCAGCAATCCTCCCCTTCTCTAGTGGTCACCGACACCCTTCCCTACTTCGAATGTCGCTATCAGCACCCTCCCTTGCTCTAGTTGTCACCTCTTCCATCCTTTCCTGCTCTGGCTTCTATCCTCTTTTATGGATGCCAGCGCTCCACTGCTCCATCTATGAAACAAGGTGATTCTGATGTAGCATGACAAGTTGGAAGCACCGTTGTAGCAAAATGGTCTGAAAGCTTTGGATAAAAGTAGGGAATGAAATGAGGAGGGGTGCATAGTACAAATACCAGCTAGATTGGTGCAGGGTAAAAAGTGAGATGCTAGTGGGTATATGCCCCATAACCCCATACCTGGTGTTGTGTGTTTGTATTGTTTTGGTGCTACAATGTTGTGTTTTGTCCATTAAATTGTAGGAAATGAGATGAAATGGTGTAACATAAACATGCTTACTACTCAGAGCATGGTGCTGAATCAAATCCCCGCTTGTGTGCTATGGAAGGATAAACACAAGAAGGGAACTGAATGGACACCCAACCTTATTACTGAAGATATTTAATGGCAATGAGAGTTTAACCTTATAATCTCTGAATGTACATAACCCCGATAATTCTAGTATGGTCTGGAATAGAATGAACTTTGTCGATCTAAGTTAATCAGAAGAAGTTCCTTCTTTTAGGAAATAAACCCTTTGTATAATAAATATTTTATTAAGATATACATTCAATCTGTATATATTTGCAACATATAAGACTAGTAGTCTTTTAATAAAAATTCCCTAACCTTTGTGATATTTTCATATAACCCTTGCCTTTGACCACACTACTTCCTATTGTTAGTTTTTCGTGAAATCCCTCTCATTGGAATCCCACTATTGATTTTCTCTCCAACATTGGACGTTCTCTCTTCCTATCTTTAAGAAATTCTAGTACAAACACTCAGAATGAAGCTATTGTGTGGTTTTGGTGATGAAAGTCATGCAGTATGATAGTGTGTGCACCCAAGGTGCATGCACCACTGGTATATACGAATAAACAACATGAGTTGTAGCTACATGTTATTGTAAGAGTGATTTCTCTAAAGAAGTTGCAAGTGGCATGCATGGATGCCATCCTCTAGCATCATATGTTCACTAAATCACTGCGTAGGAGTAGTAGGGTCGAGTTGCTTAGTTCCTTCTTATTTTTGTTTCTTACAAAGAAGCACGGATACATTTCTAGACACAGACACTGACACGGACATGAGACACAACACATTTTTAAAATGTAGGACACCCACATGGCATTGGATGAGGGAAAAATATTTATTTTTATTTATACATATACTTTGGTGCATTACGTATGAACCGATTTTTATCTTAGAATTTTGTCCAAATTAATGTATTTATGAATGTATAATCTTGTAGGCATATAGATGTTTCTGTGTAGTATAAACAACATGAAGTAGAAATTAAAACATGTGTTTGTAGTAGAAATAGTATATTACAGAATGCATATATGAGTTCATAATATCTGATTCATCTTAGACTTTACATATCACTTTTTTTCAATAGATTTGTTTATAATTGTGATCAGATCTTAGCTCTTTGTTACATTTTATCAGTAATAATACATTAAGAGTAGTTTATTCGACATTTGCACTCTAGAATAGACTATTGCAGCAGCAGCAGCTACAGTGATGTGTCCAGGAAGTGTTTGGGGTAGTGTCCAGCTGTGTCCAGGGAGCAGAAAAAGACCAAAATGATCTGGACACATCCCAGCCGTGTCCAAAATGTTTTGGGCAGTGTTCGGGAAGTGTCCGTGTCCAAAATATATCAGACACAGACACAGGGACTATCTAGAAGTGTATGTGCTTCCTAGGGTTCTTGCTGGTTGTGTAGGCATGAAAGGATGAGCTTTTAGCTCTCCCTTCTTTTCCTTTTTATTATAGTATACTCATTTGTGGTTCTATTTGTTGCTTTCAATTACATACTGTCTGTTTTCATACAATGTGTTGTCCCTGTTTATTGGAGTTAATATTTGTAAAACTCCTTTTTCATGGTACCTATGGCATGATCTAACTCCTCCACCTAAAGGCTACTACAAATATACTTCCATGTGTACATCTGTGGAATGTCATCCATCCCAGATCCAATCGTATGCCTGATCTTCTGCTTGCAGTAAACTAGTTGGTTGAAGACAAAAGATATCTGCTATTTGATGTTTCTACTTGGAACCCATTGTTTGATTTGAGTTTTATTGGAGTGAACTATTACACCAATTCATAGCCAATATCTTCTTCCATGCGTATCTTGGTCATTATCCTCACTCATTCTCATCAATTATCATTGCAATCCTCCATGGACTTCTAGTTCCAATACTAGAAATTTGAATATCTTGAGTTCCATATCTATATTTCAACCTTGCACCAGGTGTTCCGAGGCATCTATGATATCTATGCAACTACCAAACCACAATTTTAGAACCTCCTGATACTAGGCCTTGCAATGGGTCGGGTTTCACGGACCCGACCCAGAACCCGGACCGACCAGACCATCTTAGGGTCCAGACCCGACCTAACCTGATTTTTTTGACAGTGAAGACCCAAAATTTACATGACCCAATTTTGCCCGACCCGAAAGTCTAGACCCAAAATACCCAAATATCAAACTTTTCCAGTATTTGCTTGACCCATTTCGGGCCGACCCAAAATAATGGATCCATTTTTGACCCTGCTAGGGTCTTCTGCAGTTCTGTTGCTCCGCACTCGGGTCCCTCGGGTCCTTAGATTTTTCTGGGCAAAGTCGTGCCCGACCCAGAGTTAAAAGACCCGATTCGGGTCTACCCAACTTAAATCTAGACCCTATGTCAAACTCAAAAAACCCAATTTTCGGGTCGGGTCAGGTTCGATCGGGTCGGGTTGCAGTATTTCTGCCAGGCCTACCTGGTACCCAACCAACCATTTATACAATCACCACCATTCTGGAGGAAGTTTAACTAGCCTATTTTCTTGTAATAAGTTTTGCGCTTTATCATCTCCCTTGCCCCCAAGATGAAATATCTAGGTACTCTTATTATGCTACAGCTGATTGAAGCAAACACTTTCATGATTTACCTAACTACTATGAGCTAGAAATCAATGCAACATACATGTAGTTGTATTCAGTTACCCATGTGAATCTGAGCGTTAATGGCGTAGAAAAGTCATAGTCCTAGCCATTTACGGGCAATATTTAAGAAGCTTATCTATTGTTATTCCACTGAAGATTCATTGTCATTGCTTTGTATAAAAAAATATAATTGTTTCAACTATTCAAGATAGATGCTAGAAATATTATGAACGCATGATACTATCTGCCTCAAGCACCAAGCAACTTATAGGCTCACAAATTTGTTGGACAAGCAATAGTTAACTCAAGCTTAGTTCATTAACTACATTTTTTGAATAAGTACGGGTTCTTCAACTCAAACTAGATGTATGTTCATAATGCCAATATCACCAATATTGTTTCAAACATGAACAAGTACTTGTACCAACTTCTTGTTGCAATTGTTGCAAGTTTACAACAAACTCATCACAATTTACTAAACTCTTCTCTAGTCATCCATAAGGAACAAACTCCCTAGGTTCTAGGTGGGCCGCCTTAAACTGGGCGCCTAAGCTTTCAAATAAATAAAGTGGATGTCTAAAGACTTTTAGGCCCAAATTAAGACACTTAAAGACAAAATCATGGATTTGATCAGAATTTGGTCAATTAGATCAAGTTTAGTTATTTTAGGGAAGAAATAGATCTCGTTTAGGCGAAATCATATCTAATTCTAATGGATTAGGTCTGTTTCTGGGGGAAATAGGTATGATTTGGGGAAAACATATCTTATTTGAGGAATTAGGCATGCTTTTGCCATATTGGGGCTCACTTAGGTCAATGTAGGACAAACTAGGGGAAGTTACGTCTGATCATGTCATGTTATGCAAAAATTGCTCTAGCTTAGGCTAAATTAGGGCATACTAAATTAAATTAGGTCCAATTTAGATCTTGATATGTCAAATTAAATCCGAATGAGTCTAGCTTAGGTCATGACAAGTGTGAAGTAGGTGAAGTAATGATTGATTAAACTTAGGGATGACCAATACAGTTGTATATAGTGATGTATGTATTTGAGTATAGCTAAATCTATACGCAAGATCATTTATATATATGTAAAATATAAAAAATTATGAAGAATGCCTAGAAACACCTAGGCTCCCACCTAGCCCCCCTAGGCTTCACTTCAGTGGGAAGGATATCCTATCCGCCTAGGCAAGTATGCATCCACATCAAAATATTGGTACTTTTTTCATCTTATTCAATATCAGTCTTATCTTATCAATATCCACATCTTGTGGTGGTTTTGAAGTAATATCTAAGATATGTTACTTGAATTTTTGAAATGAATAGTTCTTATGTTAATTATGGAAGGATGGACAAAGCCGTCAGTTGTGAGAACTGATGGAGGGATAGATCAGCAAACTTATAATTTGACGGTTCAGCTGAAATGTTGAAAGTTGATATACTACAAAAGGAAATTAAGGGAAAAGTTAGGAAAGAAACATCCATAAAATTGGATGTTATTTTGGTATAGAGCATGCCAATACTGCTATATATTAGGATTTGATTTAGATTTGAGATATCAAAGATGTCTACAATGCTTACTTCATAACTATGTTTCATATGTCATGGGCATACTTGTCTAGGCGGCTAGAAGATGCTTCCCACCCCAACTGGATTCTAGGAATTTTTATAGTTCTTTATTTTTACATATATAGTTATATTTGCACATATATACTTAGATATATCTAAATATACACATTACTATGTATTGTTATGTTTGTTATTGTTAAACTTAATCAATCATAAGTCCTAGGGATGGCAATTTGACCCGACCCAGCCTGACCCGACCCGACCCACCCCGACCCAACCCAAAAATCTCGGGTCAGATGGGTTTTTGGGTAGATTTGGGCTAGACGCTCGGGTGTTTGTTCTGTCTATGGGCAAAATGCAGGTGACAACCCATTTTAGGTGGGCGTGCCCATCGCCCAAACACAGGCGGCTGTCAAGTTCTCATTTCCAAGTTAACCAGAGGAACCTAAAGAGATTACTAGGGAAACTCGAGCCGCCTCCGTGAACCCACCCTCCCTCTGACTTGTCCTCGTCGCTACACAATAGCGAAATCTCCTTGTTGCCAGACTGATAATACAATGCACTCTCAGCCAGGAAACCATAGCTGTCATACCCTTCTCTCCTTCCTTTTCACTACCATCAATTGTAGACTCTCGACTTCTCCGTCATCATGTGACAGAGTCAAGCTGTTGGAGTTTCGAAGGGCACACCATGCTACAAGATCTCAGCTTTCCAATCCTTTGATGGAAGATTCTCCTATGGGTTTTCATTTGGTGCCACCAACTGAATTTGGGCACTGCCGCAGACGAAGTTGCTGAGTCGGTGTTTGTCTACGACGACCGGCACAACTCCCGAAACCAGCAGTGACTACCCCATTATCTGAAGTTTCCTCTTTCTAAAACTACCATAGGACGCTAGACCATGTGGTAGAATCATAGTGTTAGGTAGGAACTTCAGAACTGTCACCTGGCAGTCGGTCTTTTATCACATGGGCCATAACAAGTTTGTGACACTGCTGGAGTTGTGTGTCTAACAGGGGATCTGCGCTCATCATGTTCTGCCTCTTGATACCAAGACCATCTCCAGATGAGATAGAGGAACTCAACCCCAAACCCGCTGCCAAGGCCAGCTCCGACATCAACAGGTGCATACTTGCTCAAGTGGGGTGGTTGGTGGTAAAGGTAGCCACGACAAGGATTCCCGACAGACGTTCTTGACCAGTCAATAGTAATGTTTGTTTATAAAGGTTTCGTTCACAACATTAGAGTTATTATGTACCAAACCCACACAATTCATGTGGTTTTAATTATTTAGTGATTAATTTCATATATTAATCAAGCAGTTCATGTACAAATTGCATTCTTTTAATGTTTGATTTGTTGCAGGCTAACTGTGGTATAGCTGCAGTAAAGTATATGTCATTCTAGAGTAATTTGTTCATATGATATATGCAAATCCTGATTCAGAACATTGCTCTTTAATTAAGGTTTCATATCTATGTTAAACCATAGAATTAAATGTCCGATTTCGATGCCGTGTCCGATGGCCCAGAAACAGAAATTTTTCAAAATTTCACACAAAATTTTGATATTTACGGCCCTAACGATTTCGACGACCAAATAAGCGAATTAAATTATGAAAATTTACCAGGACGATCTAAACACCAAGATCTACTCAAATATGCAATAATATTTCATATTGGATATGTGGGTGGGGGGTCTCCCACATTTGTAAGTGAAGGAAGCTGAACAATTTTGATAGAATTTCGATGGCAATTTCGATGACAAAATGAAGGAATTAGATTATGAAATTTTGCATAAACAATGTTTAGACAAAGATACACTAGATTATATATTAAAGTTATATGTTTAGAGGTTAGGGTGAGATCCATGTCTTAATGAGTGAGTGCACAAATGAAAAGAATTGTCAAGTTTGTTAGACTGTAAACTGCTTATAAACCCACAATTTACCACTTAGACCTTAAAACTTACATGTTACAACTTATATAAGTCTAGTGTTCAAATTTAGTTAGGTTACAAGGGTCATGTATACATAGATCAAAGAAAATGCATTATTTTAAAGTCATTGTATGTATACATATGTGTAATAATAACAAATTTATTGTAGAATTGCAGACTTAATACTATTATTTCATAGATCCACAAGTTTGTTTGTAGTTCATGTGATTTTCGAAAGAGAATAACCAAAATACCTAACGTGTAGTAGGTAGTAGCAACACTTAGAACTTTGCTATTTTTCATAGTATCTCTTCACATCTTTTAGAAGAGTGTAAACATAGAAAGAGGTATACATGGGCTAGGGATAGGGGAAACGTACCTTAGAATCAAAGAAAATAGCCTCTATAAGCAAAAGATACAAAGGGAATCGCCAAAATACCTAACATGTAGTGGCAACAGTCTTAGGAACAAATATTTCGAAATTTCTATCGAAATTTTGTGCCATTTTGCGAAATTATGGCCCAAACTGGGCGAAATTTGCACTGTTTTGCAAAATTTTGCACCTAAGTGCGAAATTTTAGCGAAATTTCTGCGAAATGACGTCCCATTCTCTGCGTACATGCGTTTCGATGTCTGATTGGAAAAAAATCAGAAATTTCGATCGAAATTTTGTACGATGTGTTAAACTCTAATTTGGTTTGGACAGAAATTTACGCACAGTGCTGCATTGTATCCCAGAATTTGCTTTCTAACAAGTAGTTTGGGTCGGGTCGGGTTCTTACTGGTCAGCCCAAGTTAATTTGGGTCGGGTCGGGTTGGGTGACAACTTTTAAAAAGGAAGTTGGGTCTATTTAGGTTTGGGTTAAAATAATATGGGTCGGGTTTGGGTTTGGGTTTGGGTTGGGTTCACTGAAATCTGACACATTGCCATTCCTAATCATAACTTGTCCTAAATCACAACTCACAGACCTAAACTAGACCTAATTTTCCCAAAACTTGACCTAAATCGATCTAATTTGCCAAAATTTGGCCTAAGTCAGTCAGAACATGGAAAACATGACATAATCATACCTACCTTCTACTAGTACGCTTTATATTGGCCTAAACAAGGCCTAATTTGACAAAATTAGTCATGATTCCTATAAAAATAGACTGAATTCCCTGTATTAGACGTGTTTTCACCAAATCAAGTCTAATTTGGCCTAAACCAGACCTATTTCTACCCTAAAATGACTATACTTGATCTCCTTTGACCAACTTCAGAGCAGATGTATGCTAAATTGACCTTTAAGTGGATTAATTTGGGCCTAAAAGGCCTTGGTGCCAACCTCAGCCACTAGATGGGCTCGATGCCTAGTTCAAGGAGGCTTACCTAGAGCTTATGGCACCTAGGCGTGTCAGGCGCCCAATTTAAGGCAGATTACCTTGAACATTCTTTTTCAAAAAAAAATATGACACTCATTCACTTACTCATGGGATTATAAGAAGAGAAAAAATCATTGATTTTATAATTGGATTGAATGGACCCTTTGTACACATACCATTAACTAACTATGTAAATGATCTATTTTTGTAGCATCCATACTAATCATATTTATTTGTAGACAAAATATGGATGCTCTAAGCACACATCTTACCTAAAGGTCCTCTTATAGTATCAATATAGCTTTCCCCATGTCTCTATGTCACAGTAAGTCAACTATGTTATTTTGGTATAGAGCAAGCCAATACTGTTATATATTATGTTATGTTGGTTATTGCTAAACTTAATCAATTATAACTTTGCCTAAATCATAACTCACAGACCTAAACTAGGCTTAATTTGCCCTGAACTTGAGCTCAATCGACCTAATTTGCCAAAATTTGGCCTAAGTTGGTCATAACTTGGCAAAACATGATGCAACCAGACCTACTTTCTACTAGTATGCACTATATTGGCCTAAACGATACCTAATTTGACAAAATCAGTCCCAATTCCTAAAAAAAGACCGAATTCCCTATATCAGACAAGTTTTTCCCAAACCAGGCCTCATTTACCCTAAATCAGACCTATTTCTACCCTAAAATGACTATACTTGATCTGCTTTGACCAAATTCAGAGTGGATGTATGCTAACTTGACCTTTGAGTGGATTAATTTGGGCCTAAAAGGCCTTGGTGCAAACTTCAGCCACTATATGGGCTCGATGCCTAGTTCAAGGCGGCTTACCTAGAGCTCATCATGCGTAGGCGTGCCAGACGCCCTGTCTTGTATGAGGGCCATCTCCACTTGGCCACTAACCACTCATCCCTTCCAAAGTCAATGTCCCAGTCACAAATGTTTCTTTGAATATGATGGAAGATAGGAAAGTGTTGATGTACTATGTAAGAAATTTGATGTCTAGTTATTAATCATGTTATTATTGTTGAATGGCTCATGTTTAAGTAGCTTGGCTATGTTTGTGCAGGCCTGCAATTATCATAACATACCCTATAAATAAAGTCTTGAAGAAAACAAGACATATCAATGCAAAGTCAGTGGCATGGGAAAAAGCTTTTATACAGACACTGAAGGTATCATTCTATATAGTCACTGCTTGTTTTCTTGCATTCAAATTATCATTACATATATTATTTTATTATGAGAGTGAAATATTAATTTAATACTATTTGTTGATGCTTCCTCTGCAATATGGAATTGTATAAGGTTGTAATGGAGAGGCTTTGATCCAAAACCAAAATCTTGAGGGTGTTCACTGAAGTTCCTCATGCTCACATAGGGTAGCGCCTGTTCATAGTTTCCTTAATAACTTTAATACTACAAGTGGCGGGGTCGTCTGAGTATATTGCAAATTTGTTCTTGAAGATCAGTAGAAGGTTCGTCAATGTCATTGTGATTATTGTATTCAATGCTTCAAGATGATCCAACTTTTAAAGGTACATAACCTAAACCAACACCTATCTCATCCCTAGAACATTTCTTTCATGTAATCATGGGATCCCATTCATGTCTCGTATGAGGGTCATCTCTACTTGGCTAGCAACCTCTCATCTCTTCCAAATTCAATATCCTGGTCCCATAACATCAATGTTTGTGCTTGATGTGGGCTTGGAATCATCTTCACATAGACACATCACTAGCTACTGGACATGACATAAGCAAACTCCAAGTTAACTGCATCATTTTAGTCAGCAGAATTTCTATTTGTCAAGCTTCCTTTTCTTGACAGGTTATGTACTGATAATGTAACTTTTTGTCATTTCGATGATGTACAAGACATGTTGATCAGTTCTTATGTCTTAAATTCTTTTATAACATAAAATCTAGATAACTTTCTCCATCTCTTTGGTACTATCAACTTCATAACTAAACAACATTTCCATTATAACTCCATCTTATCATAGACACCATTCCCATTTCAAAGAATTATAAACCATCTCAAATTGTGACTGAAAAAAACATAAAAATTTGGTTCAGAGACAAAAGAAGGCGATACATTATTTCATTGATATGCTCTTATTTTCTGATTCATCATGGAAATGACATTAGATTATCATCAATGATAGTTCACATGTTTTGTTACTTTGATTTAAGTAATGTTTTTGGTTTGCAATTCATAGATTGATGCTATTCATGCAGCCTACTCTGCTTCATCCATATCACTTAATGATATCTTCTTAAAGCCTCTTATTGATGCATATGTTGCTCAAAATGTTATGCATGTCTATAGTAGATGTTGGAAGCTCTTGTAATGTATCTTATCTAGTGCATGGAACACCCTTCAATGTTGTTATATCCATAGTCCCAGGTATAGATGAAGTGGGAGCCAATTCAATTATTTAACTTCTAGATTTCTACTTCTTCAGCTCATAGATATACATTTCTTCTGTAGTATTTTCAAATAAATCCTAAAAATTATGATGACTATGGGGGTGTTGATCATGCTTTCTATTGCTTCCAGGTATTCTATCATTGTAAGAAAGAATTGCATTCTAACTTGATATTCTAAGTGTTGGCTAGTTTCCTTTGAATCTGAAGGAGATGATGATTCAACATTCCTGGCACTAGAATAGTTGGTATTGCTGTCATCTTCTCTGATACAAGATCAAAAATTATCTATACTAGATAATGCAATCAATGTATTACAAAAATTATCTATACAGGGCTCAAGTTCATGTAGTGGAAAGGCTTTGTTCTAAAACCAAAATCTTGAGAGCATTAATAGAAGTTCCCCATGCTCACATAGGGCATGGCATGTTCAAAGTTTCCCCAGTAAATTCAATATTACAAGCTGCAAGGTCATCAAAATCAGCAGGAATATTGCAAATTCATACTTGAATATCACTAGAAGGTTTGCCAAGTTCATTGTGAGTATTGTATTCTGTTTTTGAAGAATGATAAACCACCCCAAATTGTGACTGACAACAACATCAAACTTCTATTTTAGATACAAAAGAAGGTGACACATTATTTCATTGATGCGTTCTTATTTTCTGATTCATCATGGAAATGACATCGACACTATCATCAATGATAGTGCATGTGTTCTTTTCTTTTGTTCAAGTCATGTTATTGGTGTGCAATTCACAAATTGATGGTATTCGTGGAACCTACTCTAGTTCGCCCATATATCTTAATGGAGTCTGCTTAAAGCCTCTTGCTGATGCATGTTCTTCTTAAAGCACTATGCAACTATGTAGTGGATGTTGGCAACTCTTCTAATGTATCTTATTTAGTGCATGGGACACTCTCCCACTTGTCACTTCTTGCATTTCTTTTACCCCTAGCACTTCTCTTTGCTGGAGTCTTTCTAGTCCTTTGACTTCACTCTTATTTTACTTGCTGAATTTTCATATTTAAGTAGCTTGACTACGTTTATGAAGGCCTCTGCATTTATCATAACATACCCTACAAAACTTCTGGATAAAATAGGACATGATAATGCAAAGGCAGTGGCATGGGAAAAAGCTTTTACATAGACCCTGAAGGTATGAATTTTATTCAATCAATGCTTGTTTTCTTGCATGTGAATCATCATTACATATACTATTTTATTATGGGTGTGAATTATTAATTTTACTTGTATTTTTTGACATTTCCTCTATGATATAGAATTATATAAGGTTGGACTTCTTCTTTAGTAGTTCACACATGAAAGTGCATGTATTAAGGAATCAAGGTGCTTTGGTTGACTGACTCATCTAGGAATATTTCATTTGATATGACAATTTTGGCTACAGTGACCCTCAAATACATGTTTTTTTCAATTCGTTACCTATCATACTTTTACCTTGTCTGTACTAGGAAAATATTTTTCCGATCTCAGTTTTCCTCTTAAGTAATATTTTAGGACTGTAGGATTTATCTTGAACGTAACAACTTTCTATCTATTTGTCCAGCCTGCTGGAAAACTCTATGAAACTTAATATTCAATTGATAAGGCCCAACAAATCATCTGTTAGGAGTTTTTGTGAAATAAATCCGATAGAGTGGATGTAGATTAGTGCAGCCCAAGTACCCTATCTGATATTCCAATATACTATTGTCCATCTCATTTTGTGGGGAATATCTCAAGGAAAGGCCTTGTAAGTTTGTGCTACCATTAACAGAGTTATGATTGCTCATTGGATCATACTACATCTAATGTCTCTATGCTCTTTGGATGGTACTACATATGATCCCAGCAAATGACGTCGATGTTTTGTTTTTCTTGACAGAATGGACACTTGAAAACTTCGAAAGCTTATCTGTAGTTTTTCATGCAGCTCGACTGAGCAGAGATGCGCGTAAGCCTAAAAAAAGAGTTGGATGAGCTAGTCCATTATAAGGTGAGTGACACTTGAAAACCACTCAGAGAATATTAATGTCTTAATTTTGTTGATAGATGTCTAAACATTGCAACTAATCTCGATTTTTCTACTACGATTGCCATTCTTAATTTCAAACTGGATTCAAACTTGTGTGCAGATATTGAATTTGAAGGTCTGAGAAAAGTTTCTCTCTAAAGTATGGCTCCACATCACTGAGGATCCATGAACTGGCCGGTTCTTATATGGCTGCCAACCTCTCATTCCTTTCAAAGTCAATGTCCCAGTCGCATAAAGTAGTGGAGGTGACAACCCCAAGAGCCAGCTCCAGACTTTTCTTGTTCAAGCAGGCCATGACAATCCAACCTTTATCATGAAGCAGGTCAAGTGAAACACAATAAAGTTCAACGTATGTAATTCAATGGGCAGCCCTGCAGCTACAAGAAGGTTTGTAGACAAGGCCGTCACCAAGGAGGATGAGAAGTCCTAGCATGGCTCACGTCTGGGCGGTCTGCTTTGGTGTCATGACATATTGACCAGCTGTCTCTGATGCTCAAGAGGAGCAAGACAAAACATAGAACTGACATGTTATATATCTTGATGAAGCTCTGTCCCATAGAGAAGAGAAAGTGTTTAAATGATTATACTATTACTTATAAGATTGTGGTGTCGCGCTGTGCAAATACAGTTCTAAAGCGCACTACAATTTTGAGCTCAAAATACAAACAAGTTGAGTGCTCTTCTTCCTTATGCTGGTGGCTGCTACGTTGTATAGTATAATGGACGTACCACACAGGAATATGTGTGGAGTTATCAGAGCAGTATCAACCCCTTGTTGCGTATCAATATTTTGTGGGAGTGATCCACTCGTTGCTGGCAGCAATGTTGAACCGTGGTAGCTAGGTTGTATCTTTTCTTGGGACTATTCACTATGTAAAGAACAATTACATATTAGTTGCTTATGTTCTCTTCAAATGTATATTCCATATGTAGAACAAGAATCGAGTAATGAAAATGTTTTTTATTTTGTTGTCTACATATTGATGTCTTCACATTTATATTTGCATACAATCAGAAATGTACAATTCAAATTAGGATAAGACACACACATACACATATACACACATATATAGACTTCTAAATGCAATAATTTTAATATTCATAGTTTTTGATGTATGAACAATGAACATTGCTTTCTTTGTATGACATTCTTGTAAAGTTTTTCACGCTTTTTAACGTAGATAAGAATTTTACCCAAATAATATGTGAAAAAAAGATAACAATTTTTCCACCCTAATAAACGTGGATAATTAGTTCCCACACAAAAAAGATGGATAAAAATCCACACCAAACAGTGTGAATAATTGAATGCCACACAATATTTTGTGAAAAAAATATCACATGAAAAAGCGTGGGTAATTCTTTACTCTTCTTTTTTCCACGCTATCTCTACGCTATATTGAGCGTGGATATTATAAATTTCCACGCTTTTTAGCGTGAATAAACCCTATATTATAGCGTGGAAAAACACTGATATTTGTTGTAGTATATCCCCGCTCGTACGCAGCTAAGGCCCTGTTTGGTAGGGTGTAATTAGAGTACAAAGTGTGTTTTATAATGAATGATGATTAAAAACATAGAGTTGGAACTTCTAATAATTTATTTGGTTAGGTGTAACTGGATCTTTTATCTTTCATTTTCATATATTTGGTTGGCAAAGCAGGTCCAGTAAAACACAATGGCAACTATGGTATTTATCTGTTCGTTTCGTGGTCAGGTAGGTGATGTAGGCATCTGAAATCCTAATATGACCTCCGCACAGAGAGAGAGAGGGGGGGGGGGGAGAGAGAGAGAGACTGCACCGGGGGTCAGTTGTTGTTACAGCTACAGCTACAACCTATAAAGTAAAAAGCACACCGCTCCCTGGAAAGCATGACTGACCCCCGGTGCGGTCTCTCTCTCTCCCCCCCCCCCCTCTCTCTCTGTGTGCGGAGGTCATATTACGATTTCAGATGCCTACAACACCTACCTGACCACGAAACGAACAGATAAATACCATAGTTGCCATTGTGTTTTACTGGACCTGCTTTGCCAACCAAATATACGAAAATGAAAGATAAAAGATCCAGTTACACCTAACCAAATAAATTATTAGCGGTTCCAACTCTATGTTTTTAATCATCATTCATTATAAAACACACTTTGTACTCTAATTACACCCTACCAAACAGGGCCTAATCCCATCCCCAGCTGGCCGTCTGATTTGGGCTGGATAGAAAAGGCCGTAGGCCCAATAGTTTCAGGCCTAAAGCAGCCACATGACGACAGACCTGAACTAGATACTTGTTAGTCACAACAAAAGTTAGGTCTTAAATCCCGCCTCCAATGAGTAAACTTGAGCATTGCTTGTATTTTTCCCAAACCAACTGACAACTCAAACGACAATTCTCAAATACGGGCAAGGGTTGTGATTTTAGTCCAACACTTGCATATGTCGAACAACAGACTTGGCCAAAGCATATAAAAGATCGAAAACATTTATATAATGGTAAATATATTTTACAATGACATTGGTTCATTACAAACATACTTACGTACGCAAACATGTATGACGCTTATGTAGGCACACAATTATCTACTATTCTATCATACTATGCACCACATCTCCGTCTTCCTCATCCCCTCTAAGAGCTGGACTCATTATATCGTACTTCAGACCACGTGAAATTCCGCAAGTTTTATTATGCACAAACTACTCGTCCTCCCAATTCCATGGTAGGACTCGATTTTAATTAGATAACGTCAACCCCCATTAAACTCGGCGGAACTTATATCATATGCGTAACAGCAACAACTGCCGATATACAATTATATATTCCATAGTTCTAATTTTGTGAAGACCAAACCATTATAACTTGGTTGTCGTAATCCTTTGGTTGGGGATAAACTTGACGTTGTTTTGCTTTTCCAACCAGTGGGGTAGCAGGGAGCAAGAGTGTTATCCATCGAGATGGAGTTATACACTGAGATCGTCATGCATCAGGTTCCTGCGGGATGTGCAGAATCATGAATTCCTTTCAGAACTAGCCCGATGAGTTGTACTATATCTCATTAGCACCGACGTGGAGGCGAGCGCGGACATCCGGAGGGATTGCTATAATATCTATACATAATAGCGGAAAATTCCTATTTACCGCAAACCAGTGAAGATCAAACTAACTACTAATATGCGATAGTTGTCTTCTACGAGATTGGCATGGAGCAGACTGTTGTTCATGGAGCACATGGAGCAGACTGTGCGTGGTGTGTACCGTGGAGCAGACTGTTGTTCATTGACATGGGCTTATATGGAGATCGCCATGCATCAATTTCCCATTGGTTACTCTACACCACGGTTCATGATCATGTATTACTTCTAGAATATATCCGGCGGGTTGAGATATGTCTAGCTAACATTTAGAAGGAGGCGAGTGTTGATACTGTGAAGAAATATAGGAGTTTGGTGGAGAGCGTGTTCAACTTGTGGCTGAAGGTTACAACGTAATGGTGAAGTCCCTTATCTCAAATATTTGGACTCCTCATGCACCAGTTCTAACGAGTCTTAAGGTAAGACAATACGGATCTATGTTCGACTGGCAATCCTCACATGTGGTATCGCATGCATATGCTATCTTTGATGGCTACATCAATGATGACTCCCCAATACTTTGTATATTGTTAGTGATATATTGTGACATGCATGTTGCAGATTTTTGCTTTCAAACAATTCACTCAATTGCAGGTTTCTGCTTTCAGCCAATTCACTCAAGATGCCTCAAAAGGACACATCGTTTTACCTGGTTTTTGGTCTTATGACATCTTCATGCCTGGTCAGAGCAAACACAAAGCTGGGTAAAGTAGCCACACGCTGCCTGTCAGTACATCTCCCACATTTTTGGGTCACTGTATAATGCTTTTGCTCTATGTGATTGTCTTTTGAGAGTTTCTTATAGAGCATATAGATGAGGGTCATTTCTTGGCATTAACAAACTGCAGACACCATAGAGTCCGACAAGTTGACACCATCTTCATGTGCTATATATGCCTATGGGCTCCAACTCTCTAACTTCGACATCATGACAAATGCAGTGCCATGTCTATTAGGCTGATGCACGAATCATATGCAGTTGCAGCTGGCCCCATAAGGTGGTAGGCTATTAATTTCTTCTGTTTGATAATTCCGTGCAACTATCTGCTATAGTGTCATAATCTACTCACTTATACACTAGCTATCTTGTAACAAAACTGCAGACACCACAGCTAAACACATTTTGAAAAACAAAATTTCTAGACTGGATTGTGGTAGATCCCCAGAATGTGTAACATCACAACTAAAGGAGGATGCACGTAATGGTAGTAGTACTACCAAGTTTAATATATATCCAGAAAATTATTGTGTAATAATTTCTCGTATTGGCTCGAACGAGGAGGGCGAGATGAATAAATAGCCTCCTAGCTTTCTAAAAAAAAATCTACTCACTTATACACTAGCTACCTTTTGAGAGATGTGTATGTGTTCATATGTCCTTTCTTTAATATTATTATACCACATGTTAACTATAAATGTAATAGACATTGGTAAAATATAAATCCTTTGACGCTCTTTTTCTTTATCCACACAAAAAATATGATTGTTATTTATCTCTGTATGTTTCGTTGATTGTGTTTTCTTTACTGGACCGGATAAAATAACAGCAATGGTTGGCCATGTACGTGTGGTGTTAAATTTTGAGTTACTTGGATATGTACATGTGTGTTGAAAACTCTCAAGATATTATGATCAAAGCATGATGATTAATATCATTGGCTTTGTTTCTATTTTACTTTGGTTTTCAATTCCAAGAGATTAACTCTTTTTTCATCTTATTTTTCAATGGACATCTAGCATATGACACCTCTTGTGAAAAAAAACTAATTTTCACTCTTAGATTGGAGAATACAATAAGAGAATTCATAAGAAGCTAGAGTATGGTATATCCAATGTGAGAACATTTCCATGTTTGAATTATATTTGAAAAAACTTGTCTAATCCAACCAAATTTTATCTAGATAGAAAAAAAACAAACTCAAGGTATCCACTGCGTCTTTATTCCTATAGGAAAAGATATTTTTTACTCTATTTTTCACCAGTAGGTTTAGTGACATTTGGTATGTAGGTTATCCATGTATTTTCTACCACTACAGTAGAATCATGTGTTCATTACTATTTTACATCACACGTACATAAAAAGTTGACTAGATGTTATATTTTTGTTGATTTTTTCATATTGTGTATCATAGAGTATTTCCAAATACATGTATATGATCTTGTAATATGTGTATAATCTACCTAAAATAATATAATACTACCTTGAAGTTTGTCTAAGATATAACCTAATTACATATTTCTCCCATATCAATCAATAATATTTTAACTTAAGCTATTACTTAACATGCTGAAATTTTGTGGGAACATTAAGGAAAAAGAAATTTCGACATAATTACTTATTTATTAATTATTATCTAATAAAGTAATATTATGTAAGTTTGTATTTCTTACTTAAGAACTATACTTGATTTTAAAAACATATTTATTTATTCAATGATGACTTTTATAATGTTTATATCACTAAATAATGGCAATTAACATGACATAGACCAAAACATGTAAAATACAAATTTTGTTCTTTGATTTAATAAATACTAAAATTATTTACAGTGATCTCATTAAAGAGGAATCCAACATATAGATAAAAGTACACAAAAATTTCTATGGTTATGAAGATATGTTGTAGAAATGGAGCATTATAAAAAAATCCATGCAAGATGATGCAAGATGATTGACTTAATTGTGATTATCATCAAGTAATTAGTATTGTTTCCTAAGTTTTCTTATTTGTTGCATTAATTGAAGTGTACTAGATAATTGTCAAACTATGATAATTATATATACATTCAATAGGTGAGTTGTCTGAATGAGAAAATTGTGAAAAATCTATCAACATATGAACTTTGATGCATTCTACGACCCTTAAAGTTTTTATTGGTCATGATTGTATAAACTTTAAAGAGAATATTTCCGTTAAACTTCTTATGGGGGATATAACTAAAAAATGTATTCAAATAGAAAATATTATATAGATGTTTTCTGTAGTAAATAGTAAAAGAGAAAATGGACCATTTATTCTTATAAATAATGGTTAATAATGCATTCTCAATCCCCTAATATATTTAATAACTTTGTATAAAAATATGGTAGAATGAAAGATTGTATGCAAAAATAAATGGGTGACATCAATCATGACCTCTTCTTATTTTTAGACTAATAATAAGAAATGGTTTAGTACTTTTGTATAAAAATATTGTGCAAAATACATAGTAGTATGAATTATACTCATAGATTGAAATTTGATATCACTTTTCATGTTTGTCCATATTCCCAAGTTTCTTGGATGGTTGAGAAATTAATCACTAATGTGATAATCATAATGTTACAATACCAAGGAATCATGGATAGAATTAAAGTACATGTAGAAGTATGTCATTGTAGTTGCACAATTGGTTGAAGGGGACAATAGAGATGGAAACATTATTTAAATAAATGTAGGTACCAATAATGTCAAAAAAAAAGAGAAATCTTACCCCTTTCATTCAAGCATAATCGAGATTACAATAACAAAGACTGAAACTAAACATGGTATTATTAGTACCATTACAGGTGGTATCATCTAAGTATATGATAGACAATGGGTCTATAGGGCTCTCATTGAAATGAGAGTTAAGAAGGCTTTTGAGGTGAGTTTTAACCAGTTCTTTAAGAACTTGGCATGCTTCATAAGCTACTGGAAACATTTTTGAAACCATCTTAAGCATGGTGTAGAATTTCCAATTCTTAACTATGCAGCAAACAAATGGTTTGGATGTATCAATCATACACATAGTCATCTGGGTAATACCCATAGAAAATTGTCCTTGCCCACACATATTCCCTTAACTGGTTGCTCCTCTTGCCCTTCTATTAGTATATCCTCAACATCTACTTCCACTGCCTCTTTAATTTTGGATTCTTTAACAATGTGCCTTGGGCTTCTTCTCCTATGTTCTGAGGGTGAAATTTTTTTGGTTTTACCTTTTCACTTTATCTTGGTGCTACTTATATTGATTTTCCTCCCTACTAGCATATAGGTATCTCCTTCATTATGTCTATTATGTTTTACTCTAGCCAAAAAGGTTTCCATGTCCACTATCTCCTCCAATTCAATCTCGTTTATAATCATATCAACACTGTAGTTTCTTTTGAGAATTCGATCACCTCGTCGACATCCGGGTAGACGATTGTGTGACTATTTATGAGCTGTTCTTTATCCTCCTTCTGAATCCTTAACATTGCTTCCGATTCATTTCCTATATTGGAGTTGTCCCCCATGAATTTTCTCCTGGTCTCACTTTTTCTATTTCCATCACTTTTCTTTTTCTGCCATACCTATATGATGTAAAAATTGATCCCACTACTCTCATAAAATCATTGATTGATACAATATATTTTGTAAATTGAATTCATATGAATATTAGAGGAATAATAAGATCAATTATGGGGTTTATCACTCGAAACATTAATGAGAAAACAATGCATTTAAATACCTTTAATTGGACATAATATGCTAAATACATAAGCATGTACTATGTATCTACCCATTAAGAATACTTATATTATCTCAGTCATGATCCTTTAAATATGACAACATATTATTGGGTATTATAACTCATGTATATATAATGATTGAAAAATAGATGATATTCAAATTAAAATCTATTGACAAGTGGCATTCATTGGGTTTCAAACGAATATGCCATACGTATATACATGTTTTGAATTTAACATAAAGAAAATATTGAATTATGATGGACGACAACATTTCCAACTCATTTTATTTTAGAATTTTTGATACGTGAAGGTTATATTAAAGAAAATTATTTATATTTTAGTCACATGTGCGGGTGTGATTTGTAACTCTGTCCCCTTTTAGGGGGTTTTTGGAATATACTTACCCAATTTTCCAAAAGAAATTTATTTATATGAAAATTTAAGAAAAGTTATCTTTCATAACTAAATGTTTTTCAAAGTTATTTTCCAAAATCAAGTAATGAAGTTGTCAAAGAGAGAATTCCTCATTGGGGTGTTAAGTTCTATAACTACAAGCTAATATCATGTAGTTTCATCATTACATGTATCATATGTCAGAAATTATATGATACGGTTTAGAAGCATATGATCCACAACGTATGTATCCATGTGAGAAAGGTCTCTTCATTCTGATAAGAAGTATCATTTAAATCAAACAAATCATTGTTCAATTGTGCACAAAAAATGGAAGGAGCATACTTATAATATTATGGCTTAGAATCTATCTACGTGAAATGTATACCACTATAATGAATACTACATGTTAGTACTTGAGACAATACAAGTGAAACAACATCTCAATACCATTTGCAATATAAATCATTTTGTTTATCACTATGAGAATATCAAAATATTTAGTAATGCAAGATGTGTTTCAGCGCTACAATCAATATAGTGAACATTTATGAACCATGTTAACATATTTATCTATTACCCTTGTAAAGTATATTTTCATTCAAAAAATGTTAAAGAGTTTTGGTATTTAATAAAATTATTCATATACAACCTTCATCTATAGGTCATATGGGAAGTTTTATGCAAGAAAAAATGTATTCTAGTGATAACCATTCAAACAAATGTTATTAACATTTGAAGAATCCAAGTATGATTATATGGAATTCACTAAACACTTTATAATATGATACCCATTGGGGAATGAGTAGTCATAAAGTTATGAAATGTTTAATGTTACCATTTTAGTATTTTGTAGATAAGATAAAGTATATTCATGTAACTTTGAATTGTGTGTAAATTTACTATTGTTAGTGATTAATGATCAATGTAACATACACCAAGATAGGTAATACTACACTTACTATTAACAATCCATGCAGATGATATTCTTTCATCTTATCTTTGGAATGCAAAATTGTCAATAATATTAAAACTATGAGATATCATAAAAGTTATGAAGGATATGGAGTAGTATATATATGCATCTTTTCAAACGAAACCCCCTAGATGCATATTAATACCTAACAGTTAAGATATTTGGTGTCGTTGTTCTTATTGTATTTATTAAGTTCTTGCATATAATATTGAGTATTAAATGTATTAAGAAAGGCATAGTTCTTAACGATATCAAGATATAAAATCATTTTTCATATACCGTATGATATGACAACAAATTTTCTATTATTATGCAACTTTTTTGCAAAATGATATTTAATATCTTAGAGTGTGAGCATTCCATTTTCTTATTATTTTGATGTATTCTACAACTCATTCCAATGTAAACATCATTTCGATTTTATTCTTTACATTAGTTAGTTGAATGGTTTTGTAATGTACATTACACATGTAAATTATACCTATTTAATATATTTATGCATCAAATATGTTTGTCAAACAAATTATGGGGTCTTGTTCAATATTGTCTTACTTTGTTAGTTTATTTATATTTTTTATATGTACATAACTAAATAGATTCAGAAAAGGACTTAGTAAAACTCATAAGTAGCTACAATGATGCAACTCTAACAATCTATTGTGATCCTCCACATGTTGAAATTTATATGGTCATTTTCTAATCTAATTTTTTCTATCATCTTAAATATGTGCATTTAAATATATATTTTTAATTTTTTTATTTACTATATTGTTTTCATTTATTGCTTATTTTGTAGTACCACATTATAATATAAATTCATTGCCATAATTTTCAAAAATGTATTAATTATTACGATGCACTTGTTTTTTCCGCACAAAAAGTCTGCAACGACGGTGCTACATGTGAAACAATGCATCTTCCTTCACTTCACTTTATCTTTTCTATCCTAGGATTTTTTTTTGATGACTTGATTTCTCTCTTCTGACGCATACAATAATCATAGATAGAGATGTGATGATGGTCTACATTTATAAGTACATATATAGGGTTTTCCATTCATAAAAGCTTGGTAACACAATTTATAGACCAAGATGTATGGAGGTATTTCTCTAGATTTTTTATGTATTTTCAATTTTTATTTTTTAGAACATACAAGGAACGATACACAAAATATACCTATCAATACAAAGATATGCATTGATACTTTTAACAACTTTTTTGTTTCTTTATATAGATAAACATATATAAATTGTTCAAAATTGTATCAATTGTATATTAAATACTTTAAGAACAAAACTCATTGTAGAACATGGTTAAATAAAGCCCAAATGCAATTTTTTGGTATTTCATTTCCTGGAGTATATGGATATAATTACTCTATTTTTTCTATGAATCAAAAGGTAAAATTCCCGTTCAATGGTACATATTCTACATAGAATCAGGATTTGATCCATCATTAATAATATATTTTTCATATTAATTCTAAAATTTCATATTATCAGAATCCATTGCTCTAATATGCCATTTTCAAGTCTTGAACTTTTTATAAATAATCTTTTGTCCATCTTTTAAAATATTTTTTATAGTTGAATTGTGTTAGTGCTTGTTCCTCATTCCATTGATCCAATGTTGCTAGGAGATGTCCATATGGGATAGAGTGGATGAAAAACTCTAATGGTCTCCAAAGATGGATCATGGCTTTTAATCACACAGACAATCATTTCTTGATTTTTCCTCCTTTGGGCGTGCGACTTCTGCCACTAGATTTAGAAGATGGGTTGAGAATTATTTCTCTTAATCCCAATTTTTTAGATAATGACAAAATATTATATCCTTTTTAATCATATAATGAAACTAAAAAATTAAAATGGAATGGACTCCCAAGTGTTACTTTACTCACAATTCATGCTTCTTTTATCAAGAATAAGAGTTACCTTCTCATACACACATAAAATACTAAACTAATCTAATATTTTTTGGTAATGAATGTTTCAAGATAAAATTAAAAAAAAAATAATTTAAAATAAAAAATTTACTACATTAATCATATTATAAAAATGAATATTAGGCATAGTAAAATTTCTTTAAAAATTGTTGATGACGGGAACCATACATGTGTTGGCATATATAAGGGAGAATACACAAAATCAATGACCGGATGACGATCAATTTAATATATTACCATTACACTAACATATCGTTGATCTAGCTAAACTGGTATACGAATCGCCCTTGAGAAAGGATAAGTCCTAAGATAACAAATAGTATGAGATTAACGGCCATACAAAAGAACTTACATATGCAGAAAAACAGTAAAAAAGGATAAGGCTATCTCAGAATTGATTTTCTAATAACAGAATACAACCTCTATAAACATAGTTCTGATACTCATTAAATATATAAATATCATGTGCAAAGCACGTGCAATTACTAGTATATATATATATATATATATATATATATATACTCAAGTGTATATATATATATATATATATATATATATATATATATATATATATATATATATATATATATATACTCAAGTGTACAGATCGTACAAATATACTCAAGTGTGTTTGCATATAAAGACTATTTTTTGCAAAATATAAACCATTGACCTTCACCGTAATACTATAACTAGGCTACATATAAATTTTGAGCCCATTTGGATGAGTGTTAGTCACTCATCCAAGGGCAACAAAATCGACGTGTGAAAGTAATTTGAAATATATAATTTTTGTGATCTTTATAACAAGACCTATAAATGTCCAAATGTGCTCAAATTTTGTGTATGAGCTATTCACAAGATGTTTAAGAAGATCAACAGAGTAGATTTTTGAAAAAAATATTACATCATGAAAAACTACTTGAGTGTATTCTATCATATATATATATATATATATATATATATATATATTCATTATCCATGCGGGAAACTAACTTTAGTTACCCGTGGATCTATTTTGTAATAGAAAGGTACCTATATTTAATGGGACAAACAACGCTTGTAATGAGATGACCAAATTTATAATACAAACATTCATTTTTATACAAGTATGATTATAGTAAAAATGATATATATGACAACAGTTGATGTTGTAATACAAAATAAGTATTTGTATTACAAATTTGTCCATCTCATTACAAATGTTGTCTATCTTATTACTAATAGGTACCTTTGTATTACAAAATAGATCACATATAACTAAAGTTAGTTACCCGCGCGGGTAGTGAATGAATGACTATATATAGGCCGCATTTGGCGTCCAACTTGTTTATTCTGGGTAAGTTAACTGGTGGCAAGTTAACCTCATTTTCTGTCACAAGGAATTGCTACGACACATAAGCTATGTTTTTAACAGTTAATTAGTCCATACGTCAACTTACCTGACCCGATAACTGTGTAACAAACACATGTTAGTATATCCGATGGCATTTATTTGTGGTTCCATCGAACTACCAGTGTCCCAAACAGAGTCATAGTATATATATATATATAGAGAGAGAGAGTCAGGCTAGAATACACTCGAGTATATTTGGAGCAAAATACACTCAAGTAGTTTTTCATGATGCAATATTTTTTTTCAAAAATCTAATCCATTGATCTTCTTAAATATCTTGTGAATAGCTCATATACAAAATTTGAGCACATTTAGACATTGAAAGGTCATGTTATAAAGACCAAAATTATGCATTTCAAATTAGTTTCGCACGTCAATTTTGTTGCCCTTGCATGAGTGACATACACTAATCCAAATGGGCCCAAAATTTGTATGTAACCTAGTTATAGTATGACGGTGAAAATCAATGGCTTACATTTTGTAAAAAATAGTCTTGATATGTAAATACACTTGAGTGTAGTCATGCGATCTGTACACTTGAATGTATTCTAGCATGACTCTCTCTCTCTCTCTATATATATATATATATATATATATATATATCATCTAAACCTCAATTCCAACTATGTCGGGGTCGGCTACATGGATCCTTCGTTTCCATTCAGCTTTATCATGGGCCATATTCTGATTGAGATGTAGAGATTCAAAATCTCTCTTTCTAAGCTCATCCCATATTAATTTAGGCCTTCCTCTTCTTCTATTTATAGTGTTTGGCTCAATAGCATTGCTTTGTATAGGAACACTAGTAGGTCTGTGTTGCGCATGTCCGTATCATCTGAGTCGGCCCTCGCACAACTTGTCTTCAATGCTCGCCACCCCCACTTTATTCCTGATATAGTCATTTCTCAAGTGATCCTTTCTTGTCTTCCCACACATCCATCTCAGCATACACATTTTAGCCACGTTCATCTTATTGACACCTTGTTTCTTCACCGCCTAACATTCACTCCCATAGAGCATGGCTGGTCGTATAGTTGTTCTATAAAAATTACTTTTTAACCTGAGAGGGATCTTCTGATCGCATAATACTCCAGTTGCACTCCTCAATTTCAACCATCCTACAGTGATCTGGTGACAAATATCATTTTGGATATCCCCGTCTATTTGAATAATAGAACCCAAGTAACATAATTTATCACATTTTGGTATAACTACTCCGTCCAACTTGGCTCCCTCATTCACACTGTGAGTTTGGCTGAAATTACAATACATATACTTAGTTTTTCTCTTGCTAATCATCAATCTATTTGATTCCAATGCCTTTCTCCAACGTTCAACTTTATCATTCAATCCATCTTTAGTTTCATCAATCAAAACAATTTCATCTGCAAACAACATACACCGAGGAATATCATCCAGAACATTCTTTATCAACTCATCCATAATAAGAACGAATACATATGGGATGAGTGTGGATCTTTGGTGTACCCCAACTGTGATAAGAAAAGATGGTGTCTCTCCTCTAGGAGTCTTGACAGTTACAGTAGAGCTATCATACATGTCTTTGATAAAGTCAATTTATTGGATAGACACACCCTTTTTCTTCAAAACCATCCATATAACTTTTGGGTACTCGATCATAAGACTTCTCTAGATCTTTAAACACCATATGAAGATCTCTTTTTCTTTGTCTATACTTCTCCATAAGCCTCCTTATCAGAAAAATAACATCTGTTATTGATGTTCCAGGCATGAAACCAAATTGATTGCTTGATACTTGCATTATAGATCTTAACCTCAGCTCAATAATCCTCTCCCAAAGATTCATCGTGTGACTCATCAACTTGATACCTCTGTAGTTATATATATATATATATATATATATATATATATATATATATATATATATATATATATATATATATATATATATATATATATATATATATATATATATATATATATATATATATATATGATTACTTTACCTTGCAAATTGTTACTTTTCATGCATAGATAGTTACATTTACAATAACAGATTCAAAAATATGATTATATATATTTCCTGTGTATTATGCCCAGATTTACACTTTTAGTCGTATAGTTACTTTTTTATCATCATAGTTACATTTTTATCCAGTGAGTTACTTTTCTAAATGTATAGTTACTCTTTTGGCTGACGGATAGCAAACTCCAGGCTACCCATACGGGTATTGAATGAACGCCATATATATGTATATATATATATATACATATATATGAATATACATATGTATATATACATATATATACATATATATATATATATATATATATATATATATATATATATATGCTGGAGGCAGTACTATCATTATATATGTAGGGGTTGTTTAAGATTATTCAAAACTCGTCGGTGGTTAGGCTATCTACTTTCATTGATCACCTTGATCAAGCAGTTCAAACACTATATCATCAATAAGAGAAAACAACCAAAGGTTTAGTCAAAGTGAGTTTAGTGAAATATGAAATAAGTAGTAAATTGGTGGACCAACATAGCCGGAGAGAGGATTGATTTTCATTACAACCTCTCTTTACTTGACCTAATGAGAATGCGAAAAAAGATAGGAGAGGGACATAAGCTATTAAATTTGGGATATATATATATATAGGGCCCATCTTTATTGCCCGCGTGGGTAGCTACCCGCCCACCCTTCCGACCATTTTATTTCAAAAAAAAATTTCGCAATTGTAGAGAACCATTTTGTCTAGATCTCCAAAAAATTTTAGCCAAAAATAATATCATTTGCCCCTCCAAAATCAAAAAACCCGTCCTTATATATATCTGCTGTATATTTTGTACATAGTTACTTTTTTGGCCAGTAGAGTTACTTTTTTGACACCATAGTTACTTTTTTTACAGTAGAGTTACTGTAACACCCCAATCTTAATTATGCAAAATTTCCAAATTATTTTAGTCCTTGCATGCTCTTTCCTAATTTAGATAATTGTTGAGGACTTAAATGCAATTTTTCCATGATTAGTTTTTCAAAATTATTTATTATGTCCAATTGCTCTATTATACTTGTTTTATTTAAAGAAAATGCCTTCATGTATATCTATGCCCTTTTTGTTGAAGAAAAATGAGAATAAGTGTTTTATGTCCAATTTCTCTCTCTCTTATGATAATTAGGGATTTATTGGTTTAATTATTTTTCTTAATGGCCACCATCTTGTCAAATGAAAGGAAATAATATTTAGGGCACGTTTTTATGTTTTTCAATTCTTATTTGAAGAACTAATGGCTTTATTTGCATTAATTGTGGTCATTTAAGTATACATGAGGGTTTGCTATTCTTAGGCCTAAATGGGTTCAAAAACGAAATCTAACTCCACAGGAATATTCTTGACACTCCAGTGAACCTATGGTCAAAATTTGAATGCATTTGACCCATGTTTGACCCCTCAATTAAATTGAGAGAGATTTGAATATTATTTGGCCTAGATTTTAATCCAATTTCATTTATGCAGACGATTTAAAGCATAGTTCGTTTTATTTGGACTGTCATGCGTTACTTGTTTCTCGCACGCACGACAGCAGCCGTCGGATCAGGATCCAACGGCGCGTCCGTTCTCTTCTTCCTCCATTCTTTCCGCGAGTCAGAGCGGTTTCACAGTGGTTTACTCCCCGATCAATTACTCCCCCATTGATTAATTGTTTTCGAAGGTTTCTCCTGCTTTGAATTCGCGAGACTCCGCCGAATCCAGCGAGCCCTAGCTCGCGCTCCCTCGTGCCCTACAGATTAAACGCCCAATATAGGGCAGTGCCTTCCCTCCGCCATTGAAGCACAGGCACCTCTCTAGCCTCCTCCGCCCCCATCTAAGCACCCCGAGAGCACCGCAGAACCCCAAGTATCCCCCCTCCTCACTCAATTTCTCCACCGGCTCTCCCAGCAACCCCGACCTACTCGGTTTCTGTCTTCGGCGACCTTGTGACCACCCGACCTCCTTCAGTCATCTCAGCTCGATTGCTTCTACGGTGAGCATCCTACACACCTGCTTGATGTTTCCCGATCATCGGTTTACCCTGCCTTGGCCTCAGTCGCTGTGTCCTATAGATGGGTCTTGAAGACCTTGTCGGCGCTAGCCGCCGTGGTGTTTTGGTGTGTCTGCAACCACGAATATAGGACGGATGGCTTCGACTGGCCGTCAGGATCATTTTCCGACCTTACGTGCGCATGTTTGTCTGGCCTCTCTGTGGTCTTTGCTCTCCGGTGTTTTCCCCTGTCTTCAGTTCCAGCCATGGCTAGAACCGGTTTCTGAGCTCCTAGGCTCTCCCGGCCCCGAGCTTAGGCTCTCTAAGTTCGCCTTCTCATCACGAATTCGACCGAGGTGTCCTCCACTCTCGGGTGGTAGCAAACCTTGGTCCTTGCCCTCGGCTGAGAAGCTCGCTCATGGCGCTGGAGCCATGGCTCGCGCTGTGTGAGCAAGGAACAATCCGAGTTGGGTAATGACCAAGAGGGTCATTCGTTTCTTTTCGAGTTTTTTTCGCTTGTAGGGGTATTTTTGGGATTTCGCTGATCCTCCCTTCTCTGATCGCGAGTCCTCAGAGGCGAGCATCGCAGCCTAGTTGGCCTAGCTCGATTGGGCCAAATAAGAAAGCTGGCCCACTGATTTCGGATTTAGATATATATTTACATACGTGGCATTATCTGAATTGGCTATTGGCTAATTCTTTAGAAATTCGTAGTAAATCGCCTGATTATCATAAAAATCTGCAAAAATATGTTTTGTAAAGGATTTTTATTAAGGAATCCGATTTTTTAGTTTTTATCGACTGATTTCTCTATTTTCACATCTCAATTCTTATATGAACGAATTAGGGTTTTTAAGACTATGAATTCAGGTACATATAATGTTCTCATCTAATTTTAGGTGTTTAAGGGGATCCAATCAGTCAAACCAGGTTTGATTTAGGTGTTTTAGATCAAGGTAAGCGGGCCATGCCCTTGGCATAGTAAATTTGATTTATTGTATGAATATGATATGTTTATGCATTGTATACCAAAGTCATGGAAAGTACATGTTTTCCTGAATGTATGTGATTATTGGATGTTGATTGCTATAATTTAAGTCTAAGTATAGAAACATGATTAATGTTATGCATTATGATTAAGATACAAGAAATCAAGATTAAGAGGGAATAAGTTTCCCATTCATGCTTAAGAGGGAGAAATCCCATTATGGTCATGGGGAGAAATCCCAACCATGTTCAAGAGGGAGAAATCCCAATTAAGATCAAGTTTAGGATATTAAGAAGATAAGCTAAGTTTAAGCAAGATCATGAATAATAGAAATTGATTTAGATTTATATGCACCTTGTTATGGGCTTTCCGAGCATTATGGGCTTTCCGAGCAATTATGGGCTTTCCGAGCATTATGGGCTCCTTATGGGGCATTAAGAGAGGAGCATATTCTTCTAGTCAGTTTCTTTATGTAAAAGACATCAAGAAACGATTAATGTTAATGCATTTTCATGATTATGTGAAGCCACAAGTATATTTTATTTTTATGTTCTATAACATGCCAATGCCGCTTACTTACTATGTTTGTTTTCCTTTGCATGGCTGGGGACGAGATGTCCGCAGGAGTTGGAGCCAAGGAGAAGGAATCATCTTGAGAGTACCAAGGACCCAGAGATTCAAGGAGTTGTTGCCTGGTGGGACGTCCATCTATGGAGATCCTATCATTATCTAGTTTATGTTTAGTATATCTTTGGAAACCTGATGTAGCTTTTATTCCAAGAACTTATGTATGAATCTATGTTTCAATAATGCCAGGTGTTATTTGTTTCTTGATATGAGATCATGCATGTGACACTCCCTCCCTGATATGCCAAGTACCCCACATTATGGATAATGTTGGGGATTAGGCTGTGCTTCCGCTGGCTACGTATGAAACCCTAGGGAGGGGTGTTACATTAATGGTATCAGAGCAAGAAATATATGGCCACTAAGGCAACAGTAAGAATTCATACAAGTCACCCTAGGATGAAGCAATAGAAGTAGAGAATATGATTATGTGTTCTAGTATGTCTAGAGAACCCTAAAGATGACTAGAGCCCTCACCTCATTAGAGAAGTACATGTTAGCATGCTCATGTAGTTGAAACCAAACCCTAGATGATGACATGTTTCTCCTTGTCTCAGTGGTAAGGGCCACCCAATTGAGATTTGAGGAAAATGTCATTTAATGTGACTTTTTATGTGTCTTACCTTCTCAATTGCGTGTGTGGTATGGGACACATGTGCAAATAAGTTGGTGAGATGTAACATAAAAAGATCCAACATTTCTAAATATGTGCTTGATATCCACATATAAAGAGATGAAGGATATATGACCTAAGGTTAGACAACTATGAAGAGGTAGTCATGGTAAGTGAAAGATAGATTCCCTAAGTGTAATGAGTTAGGTGTAAAGATAAGGAGTAAGTATGAGACTTAGGAAGGGTAGTTAAGTAATTTTTGTTGAATAATTATGCTTTGTTTTTATATGCCTCCTTCTAAAATGAAAATCTGTATGGAAAATTTGCAAGTTTATGTGAAACCCTTAAGGTGGGTAGAAACTCTAAGAAATTTCGAGGACGAAATTTATTTAAGGTGGGTAGTATTGTAACACCCCAATCTTAATTATGCAAAATTTCCAAATTATTTTAGTCCTTGCATGCTCTTTCCTAATTTAGATAATTGTTGAGGACTTAAATGCAATTTTTCCATGATTAGTTTTTCAAAATTATTTATTATGTCCAATTGCTCTATTATACTTGTTTTATTTAAAGAAAATGCCTTCATGTATATCTATGCCCTTTTTGTTGAAGAAAAATGAGAATAAGTGTTTTATGTCCAATTTCTCTCTCTCTTATGATAATTAGGGATTTACTGGTTTAATTATTTTTCTTAATGGCCACCATCTTGTCAAATGAAAGGAAATAATATTTAGGGCACGTTTTTATGTTTTTCAATTCTTATTTGAAGAACTAATGGCTTTATTTCCATTAATTGTGGTCATTTAAGTATACATGAGGGTTTGCTATTCTTAGGCCTAAATGGGTGCAAAAACGAAATCTAACTCCACAGGAATATTCTAGACACTCCAGTGAACCTATGGTCAAAATTTGAATGCATTTGACCCATGTTTGACCCCTCAATTAAATTGAGAGAGATTTGAATATTATTTGGCCTAGATTTTAATCCAATTTCATTTATGCAGCCGATTTAAAACATAGTTCGTTTTATTTGGACTGTCATGCGTTACTTGTTTCTCGCACGCACGACAGCAGCCATCGGATCAGGATCCAACGGCGCGTCCGTTCTCTTCTTCCTCCATTCTTTCCACGAGTCAGAGTGGTTTCACAGTGGTTTACTCCCCGATCAATTACTCCCCCATTGATTAATTGTTTTCGAAGGTTTCTCCTGCTTTGAATTCGCGAGACTCCGCCGAATCCAGTGAGCCCTAGCTCGCGCTCCCTCGTGCCCTACAGATTAAACACCCAATATAGGGAAGTGCCTTCCCTCCGCCATTGAAGCACAGGCACCTCTCTAGCCTCCTCCGCCCCCATCTAAGCACCCCGAGAGCACCGCAGAACCCCAAGTATCCCCCCTCCTCACTCAATTTCTCCACCGGCTCTCCCAGCAACCCCGACCTACTCGGTTTTTGTCTCTGGCGACCTTGTGACCACTCGACCTCCTTCAGTCATCTCGGCTCGATTGCTTCTACGGTGAGCATCCTACACACCTGCTTGATGTTTCCCGATCATCGGTTTACCCTGCCTTGGCCTCAGTCGCTGTGTCTTATAGATGGGTCTTGAAGACCTTGTCGGCACTAGCCGCCGTGGTGTTTTGGTGTGTCTGCAACCACGAATATAGGATGGATGGCTTCGACTGGCCGTCAGGATCATTTTCCGACCTTACGTCCGCATGTTTGTCTGGCCTCTCTGTGGTCTTTGCTCTCCGGTGTTTTCCCCTGTCTTCAGTTCCAGCCATGGCTAGAACCGGTTTCTGAGCTCCTAGGCTCTCCCGGCCCCGAGCTTAGGCTCTCTAAGTTTGCCTTCTCATCACGAATTCGACCGAGGTGTCCTCCACTCTCAGGTGGTAGCAAACCTTGGTCCTTGCCCTCGGCTGAGAAGCTCGCTCATGGCGCTGGAGCCATGGCTTGCGCTGTGTGAGCAAGGAACAATCCGAGTTGGGTAATGACCAAGAGGGTCATTCGTTTCTTTTCGAGTTTTTTCTCTTGTAGGGGTATTTTTGGGATTTCGTTGATCCTCCCTTCTCTGATCGTGAGTCCTCAGAGGCGAGCATCGCAGCCTAGTTGGCCTAGCCCGATTGGGCCAAATAAGAAAGCTGGCCCACTGATTTCGGATTTAGATATATATTTACATACGTGGCATTATCTCAATTGGCTATTGGCTAATTCTTTAGAAATTCGTAGTAAATCGCCTGATTATCAGAAAAATTTGCAAAAATATGTTTTGGAAAGGATTTTTATTAAGGAATCCGATTTTCTGGTTTTTATCGACTGATTTCTCTATTTTCACATCTCAATTCTTATATGAACGAATTAGGGTTTTTAAGGCTATGAATTCAGGTACATATAATGTTCTCATCTAATTTCAGGTGTTTAAGGGGATCCAATCAGTCAAACCAGGTTTGACTTAGGTGTTTTAGATCAAGGTAAGCGGGCCATGCCCTTGGCATAGTAAACTTGATTTATTGTATGAATATGATATGTTTATGCATTGTATACCAAAGTCATGGAAAGTACATGTTTTCCTCAATGTATGTGATTATTGGATGTTGATTGCTATAATTTAAGTCTAAGTATAGAAACATGATTAATGTTATGGATTATGATTAAGATACAAGAAATCAAGATTAAGAGGGAATAAGTTTCCCATTCATGCTTAAGAGGGAGAAATCCCATTATGGTCATGGGGAGAAATCCCAACCATGTTCAAGAGGGAGAAATCCCAATTAAGATCAAGTTTAGGATATTAAGAAGATAAGCTAAGTTTAAGAAAGATCATGAATAATAGAAATTGATTTATATTTATATGCACCTTGTTATGGGCTTTCCGAGCATTATGGGCTTTCCGAGCAATTATGGGCTTTCCGAGCATTATGGGCTCCTTATGGGGCATTAAGAGAGGAGCATATTCTTCTAGTCAATTTCTTTATGTAAAAGACATCAAGAAACGATTAATGTTAATGCATGTTCATGATTATGTTAAGCCACAGGTATATTTTATTTTTATGTTCTATAACATGCCAATGCCACTTACTTACTATGTTTGTTTTCCTTTGCATGGTTGGGGACGAGATGTCCGCAGGAGTTGGAGCCAAGGAGAAGGAATCATCTTGAGAGTATCAAGGACCCAGAGATTCAAGGAGTTGTTGCCTGGTGGGACGTCCATGAATGGAGATCCTATCATTATCTAGTTTATGTTTAGTATATCTTTGGAAACCTGATGTAGCTTTTATTCTAAGAACTTATGTATGAATCTATGTTTCAATAATGCCAGGTGTTATTTGTTTCTTGATATGAGATCATGCATGTGACACTCCCTCCCTGATATGCCAAGTACCCCACATTATGGATAATGTTGGGGATTAGGCTGTGCTTCCGCTGGATACGTATGAAACCCTAGGGAGGGGTGTTACAGTTACTTTGTTAGCCAG